>CANXME010002388.1:0-360000 GCA_948144175.1 Closterium sp. NIES-65
TAAGAAAAATATGGCCGTGCATTTGGGCATGGCTCAATACAGCAAGGGATGGCTTCTTGGGGACCCATTCACCGAGAAATTCTTGGTGAGCAGGGATTGCAAGTTCATGGAGAATCTGATGTATAAGGATTGGAAGGCGGGAGAATGAGGCGAAGATAGGTGTGCGGATTGGGGAGGTGAAGAGTTTTGGCTCGAGCATGTGGAGCTGCCTTTGGAGCTGAGCAGTGGCAGCACCAACACAAGGCAGTAATCCCTAGTGAATGGGGGAGAGGAGGCCAATGATGCAGAGGAAGAGGAAGAGGAGGAGGTGCAGCAAGTGAGCGAGCGTGGAACGACACTTCCTTCTCGCACTACGAGTGCTCACGGATCCGAGTCTCCCCGCAGCAATGCCAAGCCTTCAAATCCCTGCAGCTGAGGAGAAGGAAGGAGCAAGGGGAGAGTCCAACCTCCTTATAGGCTGACATATGATGCGCCGGGAAAGTTGTGGGCGACAGCGTTGACCGGAGCAGCAATGATGTTTGGAGATGACGAAAAAAGCGAGTACAAGGAGTGCAGCGTTCGTGTTCTTGTCTCTGGTGGAGATGCCAGGAGAACAACAACTCTCAAGGGGGCCTTGAATAGTAGTGATGCTGAGGAGTGGATAAAGGCAATAGAGAGTGAGCTGAGAGCATTGAGGAGAACGACACGTGGAATCGTGGAGCTACCGGAGGGACGGACGGCGATAACGTCCAAGTGGATCTTCAAGATTGAGTCGGACGCCGACGGCAAGATCGAGCGCTACAAGTCTAGGCTTGTAGCCAAAGGGTACCAGCAGAAGGAAAAGGTGGATTTCAAGGAACTGTTTTCTACAGAGATAACTACTACAACGGGAGCTAGACTACGGGCTAGGCACGGGTGCTCGTGTGATCTCAGCGTTATGTGGTCCTTAGTCGTTTTCCTAGTGCTCACACTGCTTGCTAGTTCACGGGGCAAATTGGCAAGAGTTCCAGTAGAGAAAGTTGACAAACAATGGTACAATGAAGTTGGCATGGAAGGACTACATCAGAGCTAGCATTCAGGTCGGTCGACTGCCAGCGCAGCATGGTCGACCGCGTTCCAGCACGACTTGGTCGACCGCGCTCCAGCAATGCAAAGTCAACGAAATGCCAACATTGCAGGTTGACGGTGTGCCAGCGCTGCTCACGCAGAACAGCGGCGCACCCGCTTTGCAGGTGCTCGCAGGTGATTGGCGGGCTGAGCCTCGTCACCTGCATAACGCACACACCGAGTCAACCTAGCGCTGATGACTGCTTCTGATCAGCCACGTCGACTCGGGATACCACCCCCGAGGTGCGGCTCGCCAACTTCGCCTGGGCGACCGTCGCACTCCTCCGCAGAACCTCGTCACCCAGGTAACCTGGTCGACCGGGCGACTAAGTCGACCAGCTGCTCCCGTACGTGCCCGTCGACCTCCCAAGTCGACGGCCACCTCCATGTCGACCTCACCAGGTCGACCACGCCCTGGACTCCAGGTCGACGACACTCTGGTCGACAAGCTCCACGTCGACCAGCTCAGTTGTCAGCCGACCTCCCAAGTCGGCTACCCGAAGTCGGCGTCACGAAGTTGATGCCCAGCTACTCGACGCCGAACTGTTCGGCACCTGAGTCGAGGTCGACGTCGGCCCCTCTTTCATCAACCACTGCGTCTGGTCGACCTCCAGCAGGTCGACCAGCAGGCGTGGTCGACCAACCACCAGGTCGACCAGCAGTCCGTCAGCCGACCACCAAAGTCGGCTGCCCAAGTTGACGTCTCCCAAGGTCGACTTCCCAGGTCGACCTCCATGAAGTCGGCTTCATACTGAAGTCGACCCCGTGCAGTGGTTCCGTACAGGTCGACCTCCTCGTCAACCAGCTCGCCCACTGCTGCAAGTCGGCTGCTCTCCTCACACCCCGACCACGAAGTCGGCTCCGCCCAAGCGAGGACGGGGTTAAGATACAACTCCCGTTGACACTCCCCTGCCGCGTTCATGCTTGGGCTCCCCCGTCCACACGACAGTGCTCCTCGGAGGATAGCTCGTCGACGTGCACCCTACACACAGCACGTCGTCCACCGCAACCAGCCATGCAAGAGGGCATGGCACCTACTCCTGCACGTCGTCAACTGCGTCGCCCACGTCGGCCAAGCGCAGCGATGGCGACGAAGCACCAATTGAAGGCCAGTAGTGCAGCGCTTCGTCAGGAAATCGGGGGCTGGCTCGGGTGGTTGGGATGTACCTCAGCGAGACTTCCCGCGCTTCACCATGTGCTGCAGCCAGGCCTGTCGCCGCTCCATGTGTTTGAGGTTGCCTGTCATCCCCATGCCCTCGGCGACCGTGATAGCCGACTTGTTGTCCACCCGGAGGACAGTCGGCTTCCCACCATCCAGCTGCTGGAACTCTGCGAGGAGGAAGCGAAGTCGACGTCCCTCCTTCCCGGCTTCCGTGGCTGCCACATACTCGGAGTCGGTCGACGACAACGCGCGCACTTTGATGTGATGGCTCGACCAGAAGACTGCGATTCTTGTCAGAATTATGTTTAATTATAACTGCATGTAGTCTAGCTGTAGTGTAGTTATTAAATTTGTAGGTGGTGCACTCTTCTTTTGTTTCCTATGCTATATGTTCCTTGAACCATAGTGAAAACACATTCTTCCCAACTTTTCTCAACTCACTCGAACTCCTCCCTAGGCACAAAAACCCGCTCGATACCTAAGTTGGGCCTAGGCTCCTAAGCCTAGGCCCTAGTTAAAACTAACTATCTCTCGATCATTTCAACATGTTATCAGAGCGACGTTTGTTCTGGCCTATGCGCCTGCCTCACGTTTCCGCTGCTACGATTTTCCGGTCGCGCGCCTAGGGCGCGTGGCGATTTTTTCTTGTCCCGCGCCCCCGGTGGCGTGTGACGCCTTCTCTGCCCGTCGCGCCCCCGTGGCACGCGACGGTGCCTTATCTGCCCGTCGTGCGCCCCGTGGCACGCGACGGTGCCCTGCTCGTCGTGCACCCCGAGGCACACATCGGGCCCTTTCACTTACACTTACCCGCGTGCGCCCCGTGGCACACGACGACGGGCCTTTCCGCCCTGCTCTCCTGAAGCCGCCCCTGACCTATCAGCGCCGACACCGTTTAGCCGCTCTGCGGCTTTTCTTCCCGCCCACCCCCTCCTCCTTTGTCTCCCTGCAGCCGTGGGGAGGAGGTAGGGGTGGCGGGTGTTGGAGTGTTGGGTCGACTCCTTTCCTTCCCCTCCTCCTCCTTTCAGTCCCACCGCTGCAGCTGCCGCTGGGGGGGAGGGTGTGAGGGTGTGGGGGAGCAGGGGGGAGAGGCACGGGGGGGTGGCGGGTGTGAGGCAACCAGCAGCCGTCCCTCACCCTCTCTCTCTTCCCCCCTCTCTGCTGCTCCTGCAGCAGTGTGGGGGAGGGGAAGGAGGAGGGTGAGGAGATGGAGGGGTAACCATTCAAAGTAGCCCTCCTGCAGTACCTGCTGTTGCTTGTTTTATTGTTCGTTGGTGTACCTCTGCAGCTTGTGCTCTGCACTTAGCTATTCCTGCATGCAGTTACGGGGGGATGTCAGAATTATGTTGAATTATAACTGCATGTAGTTCTAGCTGTAGTGTAGTTATTAAATTTGTAGGCGGTGCACCTCTTCTTTTGTTTCCTATGCTATATGTTCCTTGAACCATAGTGAAACACATTCTTCCCAACTTTTCTCAACTCACTCGAAACTCCTCCCTAGGCACAAAACCCGCTCGATACCTAAGTTGGCCTAGGCTCCTAAGCCTAGGCCCTAGTTAAAACTTACCTATCTCTCGCTCATTTCAACAACTCTTCCGTAGACGAACACGTAGCCGCCCGTGCTCGTCCTGTTCTGCGTGTCACCGCATCGTCGGCGTCACATAGCCAACCAGCTCCAGTGACTCAGGTCCACCACCGAACTCCAGGGGCGGTGTTACGCGTGTTGGCGAGGTAGGCGAGGGCAGCGCGTCAACCTCGCGCAAGTGCTGGTCGCTCCTCACCGTGAGGCAGCTCCCAGCTTGCTGCAGGCGAAGGCAATGTCCGGCCTCGTCGTCGTTGCGCGAACTGCAGCGAAGCCGACTTCTGCCGGTACTCCTCCTCCTGTCGCTCCTGTGCCTCCTCATCGTCAAAGGTGAGCTCGGCGTAGGCGTCGATCGAGACTGGCGTCTTCGGGGTGCGCCCCGTCTGCTCCTCGTCGATCAAGCGCCTACGCAGCTTGTCGCGTAGCCCTGCTGGTGCAGCCACAGCTTCCCCACCAAGGTACTTCTGCACCGGCGAGATCTCACGTTGCTCGAAGGCGGACTCCAGCAGCTCCTTCAGCTCCTTCGGCATCTCGGTGTGCTGTGGCGGCGAGCAGGTCGTCGACGTAGACCAGCACCCAGCAGGCCACTCCGTCCTTGCCGACCTTGAAGTAGAGAGCCTCGCTGACCTGGCTCTTCTTCCACCCGGGTCGACCAGCATGTCGTGAGCGCCAAGTACCACAGCAGCCGCGACTGCTTCAGGCCCGTACAGGCTCTTCAGCAGCTTGCAGACCGGACGTTCCGTCGTTGAAGTAGTCCGGCTAAGACATCAGGAAGGCGTTCTTCATGTCGAGCTGCATCAGGTTGAGGTTAAGGACGGCGACGATGCTGAGGAAGATCCTCAGCGTGACGTAGCTGCCCACCGGCGCGAACGTCTCGTCGTAGTCGGCACCACCTGAGTGAAGCCCTTCACGACCAGCCTCGCCTTCGCCGCGCTCGACGTTGTCGTCGACGTGGTACTTCGTCGTCAACACCCACCGGTTCTTCACAACGTTCACCCCCGGGGGGCGTTCGACCAGCTCCCAAGTGCCCATGTTGATGAGGGGTGCGGATCTCCTCCTCCATGGCGGCCTTCGCCGCCGGGCCCTTCCAGCCGCCAAAGCCTCCTTCACCGTCATCGTCGAGATGTCCCAACGGTGCTCGAGATCGGCCAGCATGTCAGGGTTGAGCTCCGGAAACTCCTCATCCTCCTCGGTGTCGTCGTACAGCAGTCGTCGTCATCATCCATGTCGTACACCGTGGTGAAGGTGCGGGGGGACGAAGAAGTTCGGCGGCCTCGGACTCGTCCTGACTTCCGGGTTCCGGCCGAACCTCCACCAAGTCACTCTTGGTAGACACCTCGGCGTCACCTCCGTCGTCACCGTCTCGCTCGTCGTCCTGCTGCTCCTCGGTCGACTTCCTGGTCGACCTCTCCCCTGTGATCCGCTTCCCGGCCAACTGCCTGTTGCCGACTGCTCCGATGTCGGCTTCAATGCTGCCTCCTCCCCTGTCGCTGCTGCTTCCTTGACCTGCTCCTCCCCTATCGACGTTGACTTCAATCGCACGTCGACCTGCCCCTCGTCACGTTGGCCACCAGCGATGCCCTTGGCCGGGGCCAAAGGCGACGTCCCACTACTCCCCTCATCGTCGTAGGCCGACATAGGAGTCGGCCCGTGCAAGTTGGCCACGAGGAGAGGGCAGTGGTCGCAAGGGAAGGTGGGGGAGGATGGACGACCTCGGCGTCCTTGTCAGCAGACTCTCCGACCTCGTCGAGCAGAGGTCGCGTCGCCATTGAGTTATCGGGTCGGCGGAGTGGGTGGCGTCAGACTGACACGGCCTGTGCTCCAACTTCCACACCTCCAGGACATATCCTCGTAGAACACCACATCCGACGTGGTGACCACCCGGTTGGCGTCGATGTAGAGGAGCTCCAGCCCTTGCTCTCCCCTGACACGCCAAGGTGAAGGCCCCACCTGGCCTTCGGCTTCAGCTTCCCACGCCGCTGCTGCTCGGGGACAAGGAGCTGCGACATGCAGCCCCACACCCGCACCATCGACAAGTTAGTCTTGTGGCCAGTCAGCAGCTACTACGACGTCGTCCCCGACAGCAGAGTCGACCTCTCAAGGTAGTTACGGACCCAGACGGCCTGCCGCAGAGCAAGGTGCCACAAGTGGTGCTGCACGCCATGTGCAGCAGCATCGTCCCCACCGACTCCACCACCGTCCTCATCTCCCACTCTGCCATGCCGTTCTGCTGCGGGGTGTACGGGCAGGTAAGGTCCTGGATGATTCCCTTGCCGTTCACAAAGTCGGTGAACTTCTTCCCGAGGAACGCCCCTCCTCGGTCGGAACGAAGCATCAGCACCGACTTCTTCGTCTCCGTATTTCTCTCCACCAACAACAGCCACTTCTGGAACTCCAGCAGCACATCCGACTCTGGCGACCGGCCTCACCTACACGTAGCGGGTCTTGCCGCGTCCTTCAGCAGCATGAAGTATAGGCTGCCGTCCTTGGCAGCCACGCGGAACGGCCTGCACGGGTTGATGTGCCCGACGGCAAGCACGTCGTCGGCGTCGGAGCGTGGTCGGGGAAGGTGTGCCGCGCCAGCTTCCCACCAACGCACGAGACACACGGTGTGAGTCACCGCCCGTCGCCGACTCGAGGTCCAGCCCAATGGCGACCTCGTTCTTCGCCGAGCTCCTAATGTTGTCCATGCCGACGTGCGCAAGTCTCGCGTGCATCTCGTCCAGCGTCGAATTCGTCTTCGAGACGACGCCCGGAGGGCCACAACCTCCGTCGTCGGCGACGTCAACCTCGTTGAGCAAGGATGCAGGTCGGTTGAGAGGACACGCACGGAGTATGTCGCCCGGCTGAGCACCTCTCCTGCTTCCCAGGCGAGCAGCATCCGTCGCCGTCCTCCTGCCGCTTCACGCCATGCTCCTTCAGCTGGCCGGACGACAGCTGGTTTGCCACGCACACCCGGGACGTACAGCACGTCGGGGGATGAGCACCTGCTTTCCGGCCTCCCCTTGCAGGGTGGACAGTGCCGCGGCCATGGACGTCCTGCAGCGCCCCATTGAAGTCGCGCACGTGCTTGATGGAGCCGCTCGGCTGCAAGTCGACGAAGACTTCCTTCATCCCCATCAGGTGGTGGGAGCAGCCGCTCTCGAGCACGACCACCGCCGGGTTGCCTGCACAGCTGCTGCCACTGCCTGAAAGTCCTCTCCGTCCTCCGGCGCCAGCGAGACGGTCGGCTCCACGATGGCGACCAGCGAGCACGACGCCGTCTTGTCGTCCCGAGCCTTGCCGCCAGCAGAGGAGTCGGCGTCCTTTGCCGAGGTCGATCTCGTCGACTGCTTTCTCCTTGCGCGGCTGGTTTCCTCCTCGACGAGGACGACGGTTGCCAGACCTCCTGCGGCCTCCCTTGGCGTCGTCATCGTCGGAGTCACTGCGGCCGGGGCACTCGAAGGAGAGGGTCGGGGTCGCAGCACAACCAGCACTCCCGACGTCCACCTCCTCCTCTTCGACCGCTGTCCTTGGTCGACTTCTTCTTGTCGACCTCCTTGGCCGGCTTCCAGCACTGCTACCACCGCCGCTAGACTGTCCGCGTTGCCCGGTCGGCCACCTTGCTTCGCCGGGGCGAGGAAGTTCGCCTGCGCCAAAGAGCTCCCGGGATCGCTCTGCCTCCTGCATCGCCTCGTCCTGCAGGATGTACGAGGAGGTCAGGTTGTCCTCGTTGAGCGTTGACCTCATGCTCCGGTGCCATGGACAGCCGCTTCAGCAGGTTGTAGCTCCTTGAGAGTCCCTGCATGACGTAGGCGACGTACGACGCAGTCGAGTCCTGCGCGCTGGCCATCCCGATGGTGGTGGCGAGAATTCGTCGGGCCCGGTTGCAGTAGTCGGTCGCTGTCTCCTCATCGCCCATACGCATGTGCATCTGCTGCCCCTCTAGCTGGGCGACGAACAAGTCGTCGGTGCCTTGGTAGGACGACTCAATAAAGTGCCACGCCCGGTGGCCGGCGTCGAGGTTTTCTCGGCACCACTTCAAGGCGATCTGCACACCCAGTGAGCAGCACCGCGAGATTACCGTAAAAGTCAACGGCTGCACGGCGCGGAACTCCGCACGCAAGTCGGCGTGATGCTCCTCCGGCGTCGCCACTGTCCCTCGGACGAAGCCGATCAGCCTGGCCATCTCCAGCTGGGGCTTGATAGCTTCCTTCCAAGTGAGAATGTCTTGTTGACCAAGTGAGCGGTGGGGTGACCAGGATCCTGTCCGGCATGAACTTGAAGTAGCCGTAGCTCGGAGAAATCCGCTTCGTCGACCTCCGACATCGCCCTGCGAGGATCCTGCAGCCGCCGACGACTGCCTTCCTCGTGCCTGAACGCCGCCGACTTCATCGGCGTGAATCACACCTCTCTGCCTCGACGTGCCTCCCGACTACTACCGACTTGGCCACCTCCGGTGTTGACGACCACGTCGACGCCGCCTTCGTTGGTCACCGGTCGAGGAGAAGCCGGTCGAGAAGGGGGATGCTCCGTCGCCCACATGGAGCGGAGGAGTCCAGCCTCGACGACCGCCCAGGGTATCGCCCCATACTCTTGGGCCTCATGGCGTCTCCTCGCATCGTCCAGCCGTCCCTCCAGGGTGTCCATCACCTCTGTGTCACCTACGCGCACGCTAGGGACTGTACGGCTGCCGGCCTATGAACAACTTAGGTAGGTGGCCTCTACGTCGACCTGACTGAAAGGTAAGTCGTGTGCCGTCCACGCTCACCGCACCATGCGGAGATAACTACTACAACGGGAGCTAGACTACGGGCTAGGCACGGGTGCTCGTGTGATCTCTACGTTTGTTGGTCCTTAGTCGTTTTCCTAGCATTTACACTTCTTGCTAGTTCACGGGAAATTTGGCAAGAGTTCCACTAGAGAAAGTTCACAAGAATGGTACAATGAAGTTGGCATGAAAGACTACATCAGAGCTAGCATTCAGGTCGGTAGACTGCCAGCGCAGTATGGTCGACCGCGTTCCAACACGACTTGGTCGACCGCGCTCCGGCAGTGCAAAGTCGACGGCGTGCCAACATTGCAGGTTGACGGCGTGCCAGCGCTGCTCACGCAGCAGAACAGCAGCGCACCCGCTTCGCAGGTGCTCGCAGGTGATTGGCGGGCTGAGCCTCGTCACCTGCACAACGCACATACCGAGTCAACCTGGCGCTGATGACTGCTTCTGATCAGCCACGTCGACCTCGGGATACCACCACCGAGGTCGGGCTCGCCAACTTTTCCTGGGCGACCGTCGCACTCCTCGCAGAACCTCGTCACCCAGGTAACCTGGTCGACCAGGCGACCACGTCGAACAGTTGCTCCCGTATGTGCCCGTCGACCTCCCAAGTCGACCTCACCAGGTCGTCCACGCCCTTGGTCGACCAACTCCAGGTGTACGTCACTCCTGGTCGACAAGCTCCACTTCGACCAGCTCAGTTGTCAGCCGACGTGGCTACCAAAGTCGGCGTCACGAAGTTGACGCCAGCTACTCGACACCCAACTGCTCGGCGTCCTTAGTCAAGGTCGACGTCGGCCCCTCCTTCGTCGACCACTGAATCAGGTCGACCTCCAGCAAGTCCACCAGCAGGCCTGGTCGACCAAGCATTAGGTCGACCAGCAGTCTGTCAGCCGACCACGAAGTCGGCTGCCCAACTTGATGTCACCAAGTTGACGTTCTCCCCAGGTAAACTTCCCAGGTCGACCTCCATGAAGTCGGCTTCATACTGAAGTCGACCCCGTGCAGTGGTTCGCGTGCAGGTCGACCTCCTCGTCAACCAGCTCGCCGACTGCTGCAAGTCGGCTGCTTCCACTCACACCTGACCACGAAATCGGCTCCGCCCAAGCGAGGACGGGGCCAACACACAACTCCCGTTGACATTTATCCTGTGGAGAAGCGGACAACGCTGCGGACCCTACTCGCGGGGGCTGCCATCAAATGGGTGGTGACACATATGGACCTGACAACCGCATTCTTCAACGGCATTCTCGAAGAAGAGATTCTCTTGGTGTAGCCAGAGGGTTTGATAATGGGAGTGGCAGAGTTCTGACGCTGAGAAGAAGGCCCTCTTGAGCTCAAGCAAGCCCCTAGGCAGTGGTACTTGAAGCTGCGAGAAGTTTTGGAGGAGATCGGCTTCACTCCCTCAACGGCCGATCATTGCTTGTTCATGCTTGGCGAAGGTGAGTAGAGGAGCTTCATAGTGGTGTACGTGGATGAAATCCTCGTATTCTTACCCTCCTCTGACCTTGTAGAGGAGGTGATGCCGAAGCTTCATGACAAGTTCAAGTGCAAGGCGCTGGGCGACGTGAACTTCTACTCGGGCTCACATCGAACGCGATGTGGAGAAGCGGTGCATGCGAGTGCACCAACGGAAGTACCTTGAAACCCTGGCTGCCGAATTTGGGCTTAGTGAAGGGCATGTGGCTACACCTTTTCCCTCTGGGTTCAAGTGTGTGAAGGGACCAGAGGAGGAGAGCTTCGGTGAGAGGAGAGGCGCCGTTTTCACTCGTTGGTGGGCAGCCTCATGTTTGCGGCAGTAAAGACTCGGCCGGACGTTGCCTTTGCTACCGGGCAGCTGGCAAGGGTTGTACAATGCCCTAATGAGGAGCAAGGTAGCAGTTGAAATGAGGGTGGCCAAGTATCTTGGCCAAACATCAAGCATTGGGCTGCAATAATCGGCGGCGGTACAAAGGCGCCAAAAGTGCGCAGATGGTAGTAGAGCCGGGCGTTTTGTTCCTCACCGCCTACTCGAGTGCTCCATATGCATCGGAACCAGAGGACATGACAAGTGTGGGAGGCTTCATATGCCTGTGCTTGTGGAGGCCCAACAGTTTGGGAGAGCAAGAAGCAGGTTGATCAAGCATTGAAGCTCGGTGGAGTCCGAGTACATGGGCACTCTTCCCGTGCCGTACGGGAGATTGTGTGGCAGCGGCGTTTGTGGCTTGAATTGGGGGAGGAGCAGCAAGGATCTACCCCTCTCTATTGTGACAGCCAGGGTGCATGCACTTTGCTAAGAACCCCATGTTGCATGGCCTCACCAAGCACGTGAGGGTGAAGTGGCACTGGACGAGGAGCATGGTTGGCCCGCGGGTGACGTTGAGCTGGACTATGTGAAGACAAGAGGCAGCCAGTAGACATGATGTCCAAGAGGCTGGTGGAGCAGCAGCATTAGAAGTGTTGCAAGCTGGCTGGGATGGCTCTGAACTGAGAGGAGCAGACCATAAGGCCAAAAATCCGAAGGGGAGTGTGTTGGTGCAACTCTACGGTTTGCACTCATGCTCTATAATAGTATGTTAATGATGAGTCGTTATGTCGAATATGTGTGTGTCGAGTCAATAGCAAGTCATCGCTAGTCACGTGTCTACGTCATCGGTTGTGTGTCTCGCGCAATTTCTATTTCAACGTTTGTGTGTCCCGCCACGGTTTCTTTTTATCGTAGGTTGCGAACGTTTCGGCTTGTCGCAGGTGTGTGCAGAAGACTCATTATGAACCCAAGGATGAGTTATGATGAAGAACCAGAACCATGGTTTCAAGATTCAAGTGATCGCGAAGCCAGCGAAAAGGGTACCTCAAGATATTGAGAATAGTTACATTACTTAGTGTAGTGTAACATTACACTTGGTGTAGGCCCTTTTGAATGGTATTTTCGAAAACCCTTCGTGATTGGGGACAGTGTGGCACTGTTCCACATCACTTTACCTCGGCCTGTTGGGGTTTGTAGGAGCTGGGAGTCATTCCCAACTCGTAACTCTCCTAAGTTGTGTTTCTAAGATATAGTTGCTGCTATAGTGCCGTTCGTTCAAACCGACGTTGGAACGTCAATACTTGATGAAATAGTGTGATCAAAATTGCCTATTGTAGGCGACATTAAGACGCTCCAGATAGAAGTTGAATCAGGTCATTTGAAGCTGTGACCTAGAACGCTATGAACGTTTAAAGCCGCTGTGCAGAAATCCGACTGCGCACTCTATCTTTCGTATAAGGCACATTTGAGGCCTACTGTAACTATAACAGTTGCCCGAACAGGAATTCTGGCATGGAGCGATCGGTAGCCTCACGATCGCTGACCCGATGTCGATAAGTCGATGTGAAGCTGCGGCCGGCAAAATCCAAGAAATGTGCGCAGCCAGAACATCTGTTATAGTCACAGTAGGCTCAAATGCTGCCTAAATTATAAGTTGGAGTGCACACACTGATTTTCGCACTGCAGCTTTAAACGTTCATTGTTAGAGGTCCACTTGGTGATCTCCGATTTGATCCTAGGGAAGGGTTACAGGCATGTCTGGCCTGGGTGGTTATGGGCGCACTAACCTGCTACTTAACAAGCCCTTTTATCCCAATGGTCTAGTGGTTGGGATTCTGACATGTTATCAGAGTGAAGGTCTCGGGTTCGAATCCCGGTGTGTGTACTTCGGGCATCCAGTGCGGGGGGGGTGTGAGAGGTCCACTGGTGATCCCCGATTGATCCTAGGGAAGGGTTACAGGCATGTTGGCCTGGGGGGTTATGGGCGGCACTGACCCGCTACTTTAAACAAGCCCCTTTATCCCAGTGGTTAGTGGCTGGGATTCTGACATGGTATCAGAGCAAAGGTCCTGGGTTCGAATCCCAATGTGTGCACTTCGGGCATCCCAGTGCCGGGGGGTGTTAGAGGTCAATTGGTGATCCCCGATTGATCCTAGGGAAGAGTTACAGGCATGTTGGCCTGGGGGTTATGGGCGCACTAACCCGCTACTTAACAAGCCCTTTTATCCCAATGGTCTAGTGGTTGAGATTCTGACATTCATAGCGTTCTGATCACAGCTCCAAATGATATGCTACAAATTGGATCTGAAGTGTCTTGGACGTTGTCTACAATATGCAATTTAGATCTCTCGATTTCATCAAGTATTGACGACGCAATATAACTTTAAATGCAACACCACTATGGCAAGCCACTATTGTCTCTAGAACACAAATTAGGAAGAGTTAATAGTTGGGAATGACTCTCAGCCTCTACAAACCCCAAGGGCCAATGTACCATGATGTGAAACAGTGCCACACTCTCCCCAACCACAAAGGGTCTCGAAAATACCCTCCACAAGGGCCTATACAAAGAGAAATGTTACACTACAGGTTGTAATGTAACAATTCTCCCTGTATTTTAAGCTTTGCCTTTTGGCGAGCTTCACAATCACTTGGATCTTGAAACCAAGGCCTTGTGCTACCACCAAACCTGCCTCCTCCTCTATCCTCTGCTCCTTCCACAGCCATATCCCCAGCGATGCTTGCTGCATCGGCGCCATGCGAACCCGCCAACTCACGACGACAGATTTTTCTCTGAAGTATCGCTCGCTTTCACGTCTTCAAGCGAGAGGCAGGGCAGATCACGATTCAAGTTGTTAATGAGCAAGACCATGACTCTGGGAAGTAGAGCCAGTAACTGGTCTTTTTTGGAGCTCACTGTAGTTCAAATCAGCTCCCTCAAGCCGCGTCAAAAAGTCAGAATTTCTTTACCCCGTCTTCAACCGGTTCAACTTCTTCAATTTGTAGTGCCTGCCATTTGCTGCTCCAACACCACCGCTACAGCCGCTGTTGCAGGAGCATATACACCCTTGAGAGCAGCCCATGCCTTTGGTAATTTCTCTGGTTCACGCTTGGAATGGCTTGATGTGACTGATCTGGCAGCTCACCAACGCTTTGTCCCAAGTACGAGATAGCCTTATGCACTCTTCCGCACCCACGGGCTCTTCTCGGGTCGTTCTACGGGACGCTTCTCCGTTCCTTCCATCAACTCCAGCAGGTCATATTTTGGTCAAATATGTTCTCCATCTTGAAGGACCACTCAGCAAGGTTGTCACCGTTAACTTGTCAAGCCCAAACTCTCTAAGCTCATCCCTAGATGTGCCAAGACTTGGTTGCACGGGAGCCATGGGCGAATCACGGGGTTGGCTCTGAACTGTGCTTCTTCATTGCCACGAGCACCTCTGCCACCCCTTTTGTCAGGTCCAGCCATTGTCCAAACTGCTCTAAGGGACTCTGATACCCCTGTTATAGTCACGGTAGGCTCAAATGTGCCTAAAACGAAAGATAGAGTGCACGGATGGATTTCTGAACTACGGCTTTAAACGTTCATAGTATTCTGGTTACAGCTTCCAAATGACATGCTACAACTGGATCTGGGGTTGTCTTAATAAGTTCTACAATATGCAATCTAGATCTCTCGATTTCATCAATATTTAACAACGCAGTTTAAGTTGGAACGAACGGCGCTATGGCAGCCACTATAGTCCTAAACACAATTTAGGAAGATTTTCGAATTGGGAATGACTCCTAGTCTCCTACAAACCCTAAGGGCCCAACGTACAGTGATGTGGAACAGTGCCACACTGGTCCTAAACACAAAGGGTCTCGAAATACCCTCCACAAGGGCCTATACCAAGAGAAATGGTACACTACACATTGTAATGTAACCATCTTCCCTAACTTTGAGCTTACCCTTTTGGCGAGCTTCGAAATCACTTGGATCTTGAAACCAAGGCTCTATTTCTTCACACCATGAACTCATCCTTGAGTTCTTGAGGGGTCCGCTGCATACACATGTGACACGCCAAATGTTCGACACACGACAAAATAGAAACGCGCACAACACACAAACGACATGACACGCAAATAGCGATAACTCGCTACTGACTCGACACACACATTCGACATTATGAACTCATCATTCCCTACACTATTTAAGCATAAAGTATATATTATTCTCATGCCCTCATACGATTCCAAGCACACACACATGCACGCACACGGACAACAAGCTGAGTGCAAAACCATGGGGTTGCCACCAACTACATCAGATTTTGTCGTATTATAAAATGAGCACATGCGGAGATGCTGGGCATCAACAATGCGGCACCCCTGAAGTAAAAAAATGGGAATCGCTAATAGCCGCAGATCGACAAGATCCAGAAAAAAAGGAAAAGGCAACGACGTGGCGGCTCAGAGCGGGCGAAAAAGGAGAAAAGGATGGCTGCGGATTTTAAAACGTCCACGAACAGGCGGGCAACAGGGGAAATCGTGGAGATGAAGGAGGCTCCGCGAAAAAAGGCTCTGCAACCGACCGGGAAACTCCAGCGAGGACACCCACTGAGGAAGAATTCGTTTTAAAGTGATCCTATAAATATACTTTGAATAAGAAAAAGCCTTATCGTGGTTTTTAAGCCTTCTGGATTTTTTTTTGGAAAATTAGATGCTAAGAAAAAGCCTTTATATATTATTTAGGTACCTGAGAAGTTCGGCAACGTACTCCGGGTGAAAAGGGTCGTGCGTTCCAAGGAGTTAATATTCTCTCCCCACATGACCGCGTTAAGGCTCCCTATTGGCCACATGTGAAGCTTACATAGCTGCAAAGGCTTAGGGGAAGGTTCCATGCCCCAGGAGAAGTTATTCAAGCCATGGAAAAATCTTTCTACCTCCCACGTGATGTTATTCATGGTACCTGAGAAGTTCGGCAACGTACTCCGGGTGAAAAGGGTCGTGCGTTCCAAGGAGTTAATATTCCTCTCCCCCACATGACCGTGTTAAGGCTCCCTATTGGACCGCACGTGAAGCTTACACAGCTCCAAGGCTTTAGGGGAAGGTCCACGCCTAGGAGAAGTTATTCAAGCCATGGAAAAATCTTTCTACCTCCTACGTGATGTTATTTAGGTACCTGAGAAGTTCGGCAACGTACTCCGCGTTGAAAAGGGTCGTGCGTTCTGATGAGTTAATATTCTCTCCCCACATGACTGTGTCAAGCCTCCTTATTGGCCACAAGTGAAGCTTACACAGCTGCAAAGGCTTAGGGGAAGGTTCCACGCTCAGGAGAAGTTATTCAAGCCTTGGAATGTTTTTTGGAAAATTAGATGCTAAGAAAAAGCCTTTATATATTATTTAGGTACCTGAGAAGTTCGGCAACGTACTCCGGGTGAAAAGGGTCGTGCGTTCCAAGGAGTTAATATTTTCTCCCCACATGACCGTGTTAAGGCTCCCTATTGGCCACATGTGAAGCTTACACAGCTGCAAAGGCTTAGGGGAAGGTTCCACGCTTAGGAGAAGTTATTCAAGCCTTGGAAAAATCTTTCTACTCCCACGTGATGTTATTCGGGTACCTAAGAAGTTCGGCAATGTACTCCGCGTTCAAAAGGGTCGTGCGTTCAAAAGAGTTAATATTCTCTCCCCAGATGACTGTGTTAAGCCTCCTTATTGGCCACAAGTGAAGCTTACACAGCTGCAAAGGCTTAGGGAAGGTTCCACGCTCAGGAGAAGTTATTCAAGCCTTGGAAAATCTTTCTTCCTCCCACGTGAAGTTGGAAGCTAAAAGTACTGAGTCAGGAATAGGAAATAGGGGTAATGGTTGATTTGATGTACCCTATTATCCTAATAACGAGACTGTCTTTGGTTACTCAGCGTAGAAGAACCACTACTTCTCGAGGTGTTGTGCAAAGGGATAGTAGATAGTGGTGCGTCCCACGGGTGTGCGACCGCGGGACAGTTGGAGAAGATTGGTACTTGGAGAAGACCCAGTTCTACAGCAACGAAGGTGGACGGTACGAAGCTTCCCATGCCACGGCGAGTCAACCTTGCAGCTGCACATAGGTGCGGACATCCCACGAAGACAAGGGGTGACTAACAATGTTTCGGGAAATTCAGACCCGAAGTCACTTACGGGCTGGAACAAACAACGCCGGGCTAAATCACATTAGGCGGAATCGGGGCACAGGCAGCGAGGGCAATTCAGGATTGAAACCCCCGAAAATACCCGCTCGACAATACATGCCTGGTGTTGAAATGTATTTGTATACATTTATACACCTGCCTATAGTAGATCCTGATGTAGCTATATGCTTCTTGTTTTGGTTGTGCACTTTCTCTCCTTTCCCTTATGTGTTCCTATTTTGCTATAGTGAAATCACCTTTCTCCTTTGCTAAACTCTCTCGACAATCATGTTAGTACCCTCAACCCTAGCATGGGTCCTAATCTTAACTAGCTACTTTGACATGCTATCAGAGCCTGGTTCCTCCTAGGACCTGCCTCATTGGGCCCACCTTCGCTTCCGCTAATGCGCCTCTGCTGCACGTCGCGCGCCCCGGGTGCACGTTGATTTTCAGCCTGTTGCGCGCCCCGGGCGTGCGTCTATTTCGTGCCAGAACACGCGCCCCGGGCGCACGACGGTTTCTTGCCCGTCGCGCGCCCTGTCCGCCCTGCGCGCCCTGCTGCCACCTCGCGCAGCTCCTACCCGCTCCCCCTTCTCCTCCATCCCCCTACTGCACGTGCAAGTGGGGGGGAGAGTATGGGGGTGGCGAGCGTGAGTAATTAGCTGCCACCTCTCCTCCTCTCTCTCCCCACTGCTGCACATGCCGCTGTGAGGGGGGGGGAGGGTGTGGGGAGACGAGGGAGCGGCGGTAGGGATGGCGAGGGGTGTGAAAGGGAGTTTTGGGAAAATGGGGGAGGTTGAAGGGGGGTGGACGCCGTGAAGCCAGCAGCTCCAGTCGCCCATGAGACCGTTGCGCCAGTCGCCCGTAAGCTCGTTGCTCCTGTCGTCCGTGGAGTCAATTGCTCCAGCCACTCGTGTAGCCACGGAGCCAGCTACTCCAGTTGCCCGTGTGCGAGTTGCTCCAGTTGCCAGTGTGCGAGTTGCTCCAGTTGTCCGTATGCCAGCAGGTTCAGCCGCCACCCACCACCTCCTCTCTTCTCATGGTCCCTCCTCCTCGTCACTTGCCCTCTCCTTCATCCGCTGCGGCCTGGTGTACCCCTTCAGGGGGTGCTGTTGCACATGGTTCTCACTGTAGGTAGGTAGGGGGTGTGTTGAAATGTATTTGTATACATTTATATGTCTGCCTACAGTAGATCCCAGTGTAGCTATATGCTTCTTGTTTTTGGTGGTGCACCTCCCCTCCTTTCCCTTATATGTTCCTGTTTTGCCATAGTGAAATCACCTTTCTCCTTTGCTAAACTCTCTCGACACTCATGTTAGTACCTTCAACCCTAGCCATGGGTCCTAAGCTTAACTAGCTACTTTGACACCTGGTACTATTGCCAGTTGTTCGACAGTTTTTGAGAATGGGTTTCCGCAAGCCGTTTTCGGGGACATCTGTAATAGCCCACGATTAAACGGTGTTTAAGGGAGTTCTCGGCACAATTCTACTCCAACAAATGCGAGCTGCATGAAACAGCACGTGAAAATTTGAGGAGCTTGCGATGACAACAAATGTGCAGACTACAGGTTCCTCCTGACCCGGGCGTCTACTCAAATGACGGCGCGCGGCAAAGCTGGTACCCGGAAGCTGCGGTACAACGTTGCGTGGTAGGCTGGTGGGCTGCAAAAGCGGTTGGGTGCAAGTTTCTTTGCTTAAAACAGATCCGACTTTGATAGCTCACCGTAGCAAGATTATCGCGCGGACAACACCGACAATACCTCATCCTCAGAAGCGGATGCTAGGTGAACGGCGACAAGCGAAATTGTCGGGAGGTGAACCACAAAAACGATTGTGTGAGGATCGAAAGACTGGTTCAGAAAATAGAAGGTACAACACAAGGCTATATATAGGCTCGACACAAGGCCAGTAACTCGGGTGTTACTAGAAGGTTCCGCAAGTTGCGAACCGTCCTGAATGGGTCCTTCCCGAATTCGGTAGAAGCATT
This sequence comes from Closterium sp. NIES-65, assembly GCA_948144175.1. NCBI lineage: Eukaryota > Viridiplantae > Streptophyta > Zygnematophyceae > Desmidiales > Closteriaceae > Closterium > Closterium sp. NIES-65. Next base: position 18,507 of record CANXME010002388.1, read on the forward strand.
TGGTGTGATCCGAATACCACTGAAATTGGTGCACGCAACCTAGTTCGGTGCCTATGACTATAATAAATATAGTAAAGCAACGACCCTAGGAAATCAATTATAAGCATGCAAGGTAAAATAAAGCTAAACTAGATAAAGCATACTAAAGTAAAGGCCATCAAGTAAAGCATAGCAAAGCCGTCGTACTCTCACAAGCCCCCCCCTTCAAAGCTGGGTGGCGTGAGATACACCCTGCTTAACAAGACAGTACTTGAGAGCACGGCGTGCGTAGCAAATATCAGCTGTCCTCTAACGGGTCAATCCCTTCCAGCGTATTAGGAACTCGAGCGTGGTGCTGCAGCTGCATCGATGAGTCAGAATTCATTCTACCTCGTACTTTGGTTCGTCCTGTACGAGAAAAGGTGGTGGTGGCGGTCGTTTTCGTCTCGTGAACCGCTGGTTAGGGTCCTTGTAGGGCTTCTATAGCTGAACATGGAAGGCGTTGTGAAGCTTCCACGTAGATGGTAAGCGCAAGCGGAATGTAACTGGAGTCAACATTGCCTCAACGCGAAAGGATCACAGAAGCGAGGCCGGTTTGGACGGTAGATGAGACAACTCCAAGTTGCGTATGTCGAGAAGCACCTAATCTCTGACCGCTACCGAGTGATCTCATCGCTATCGATCGGCGTACTGCTTCTGGGAGTTCTGCATCATGGGGAGATGTCGGTGAGTCTTCTCCCATAGCTACTGCATGGTTGTGACGGCATGGTGGTGACGAAGGCATGTGCGGCTTGGACGTGTGCCGGTGTTTTTGGCTGCTGTGGTGTAGGTGGTTTACTCCCGTAAGACAGTAAAAAAATGAGTTTTCCGTGTAGAAACGTATGAAGCGTTGTTCTACGTAAACTCAAGCTTCGGTAACTGTAGATTTCAGAGGCTGATATCGTCTTTGCAAGCTGTGCGCAGTTACTATTCAACCACATAATTGAGTCACTCTGTCTGTCCGTCATTCTGGGGGTGGTACGCTGAAGACATCGCAAACTTTGTCCAAAACAAACCCATAAGTTCCCTCCAAAACTTACTAGTGAACTTTGGGTCTCTTTCTGAGATGAGTGTAGCGGGGATGCTGTTGCATAGGATCCGGTCACTTTGAAGACTCACGACAAAACAAACTTCAACTAAACGCAAATCCGCTCGGTATGATTACGCACGCTACTCCTAGCTACCATTTGCAAGTTGAATTGTCAGAATGTATTTGCTGTTTAGCGTACAGTGGGGTACTCTGCAGTGAGTACAACCCAATTTAGGGTTTGCTATTTGTATCCCAACTTCTATAGTGAAACCCCTCATTCTTCCTTCTCGACTTTCTCACCCAAAATTCTCTCGACACTCACTAGCCATGGCTCCTAAGTCACGCTAGTATTCTAACATGGTATTAAGAGCAATAGTTCCTAGGACCTCACGTTAATGGGCCCACCACCTAATGCCCTGCTAGCCTAGGCCCCGGCCCGTCGCTCCTTGGCGTCGCCCCTAGCCCCCAGGCTCGGCCCCTTGGCCCCATCGCCCCTAGCTCGGCCCCGCTGGCCCCATCGATTCCGTCGCCCGCGGCCCGGCCCGTATCTAGCCCGCGATCGGCCCGTACCTAGCCCGCTGTTGATTACAGAAACACATTTTTCTGTAATTCAATCTGCCGATTTTGGGTTATGATTCAGATTTTCTAGCTGCAGCTGAATGGAGCAGCGATTCTGGTACAATCGATGTTAAGTAAAAGCTGGTCTTGACCAATGGGAGTAGCTGGTGGTGTTCAAAGAGTGAGTTTGACCTTTTTGTTTTTGAAGCGAACCGTTTTGGTGGTCCTGATTGGCTGCTGTTCGAAATGGCAGTTGCTCGTGAGTTCGAGCGAGCGGCTGCTCGCGCTGCCACTGTTCGAGGAGCAGGATTGGTTACTGTTCATTAGCGAGCGTGTCATTAAAGCGTTCATTAGCATGTTCAATATCGTGTTCATTAGCGCGTTCATTAGCGTGTCAAGTAACGCGAGCGTCGTATGCTTGCGAATCGTTTTCAGTGCAGGTGGCGAGATCGGCGAGATGTTCGAGTGAGTCACGTTACTAACGTTTTTTAACAACTCTGTTAATTCGGATCGGCGGTGCGTTCGCAACGAGACGCGCGTGGCGAGCAGCAGTTGGGCGATCGAAAGTTCTGCTAATCGCCACCGACATTTCCTCTCGCGCAAAGTTCGAACGGTCTTCATCGCAACCGTTCGCAGATGGCGGCGAACAGTAATGTTCGAATCGGCACCGTTGGAATTCTTCGCGCTCAACTTTCGAATTGTTTCAGCGACGAATCGGGAACCCGCCAAGTTACAAAATAAAGAGAGGGAAACTCGAAAGGGTTCGCGCTACGAGAAACGAGGCTGCGAAGTTGAAGAATAGAACAAGGTAGAATAGAAAGGACAAGAGCTAGTATATAACTGTGTGTTCTTGCTATTCAAAAATATATCTTGAGTGAAGGATTTCTCGTGTGCCTACTGCAAGTACGCTGCTATAGTTGATTCTCTTGACAATGCCAAGGAAGCGACGATTGCTACTACACTTTAGCTGTTGCTACGACTCTCTCTCTACACACTCGGACCCTTGGATAGGGGCTGACCTCGGTCAGGCACCCAAGGACCCTCGGAGGTGACCCCGAGGAGAGAGTTATAGTGCCACCTAAAGCTTGTTAGTAGCTAGCCAAGTACGTTTTAAGACTAACACCCGCGCCCGCCCCCGTCTCCCGCCCGCGCTCGGCCCAGTACCTAGCCCGCGATCGGCCCGTTCCTAGCCCCGCGCCCGGCCCCGTACCTAGCCCGCGACAAGCCCGTGCCTAGCCCGCGCCCGGCCACGTCTTACGCCTGCGCCTGGCCCCGTCTCTTGCCCGCGCCCGGCCCGTACCTAGCCCCCGCGAACGGCCCAGTCCCTCGCCAGCGCCCGGCCCCCATACCTGCCCAGCGCCCGGCCCCGTTCCTGCCCAGTGCCCGGCCCCGTACCTGCCCAGCGCCCGGCCCCGTACCTGCCCAGCGCCCGGCCCTGTACCTGCCCAACGCCCGGCCCCGGCCCTAGCCCAGCACCCGGCCCCGTATCTGCCCAGCGCCCGGCCCCGTTCCTAGCCATGGCCCTGTCGCCCCTAGCCATGGCCCCTCGCGACCTGCCGCCCCTAACCACGGCCCCGGTTGCCCTGTTGCAACATGGTGGTGTGAGGGGGTGGCAAGAGGGGGTTTCCTCCTGCCCGCGTGCCCTACAGTCGCACGCGCAGCTCCGCCCCCGCCCCCCTCCCCCCCCTCCCCCCCCCTCCATGGAGATGGCGGGGAGAGGGTGTGAGGGGGTGGCGGATGTGCCTCAGCAGCAGCAGCTGCCGCCACGCCTCCTCCTCTCTCTCTCCCTATCGCACCTTGTGTTGGGAGAGGGTGGGGAGCTTGGAGGTTTAGGGGGAGGCAGGAGGGGATCTGCAGCACCAGCCCCCCCCCACCCTTCTCCTACCTCCCCCTGCTGCGGGTGCAGCAGAAGGGGGGAGGGGATGTGCAGCACCGACCCCCCCCTCCTCCTCCCCCCCCTCATCCTTCTCCTACCTCCCCCTGCTGTGGGTGCAGCAGTGGGGGGGAAGCGATCTGCCATCCCCTGCTGCGGATGCTGCAGTTGGGGGAGGGGACCTGCAACATCAACCCCCCCCCCTGCCCCCCTCCCCTTCTCCTCCATCTCTCTGCTGCGGGTGCAGCAGTGGGGGGAGGGTATGGGGGTGGCGGGTGTGGCCAACCTGCTGTCGCCCGAGCGGCTCCTGCACCGCCCCTTCTCCTACCTCCCCCCTGCTGCGGGTGCAGCAGTGGAGGGGGAGGGGATCTGCAGCACTAGCCCCCCCCCCCCGCCCCCCCCCCCCCTCCCCCTTCTCCTCCATCCCCTGCTGCAGGTGCAGCAGTGGGGGAGGGTATGGGGGTGGCGGATGTGGGTGCAACTGCGGGGTGGCAGGTATGGGGGTGGCGGTTGTGTGAACCCCCCCCTGCTCCTCCTCCACCTCCGTCTCCCACTGCTGCAGCTGTCGCTGGGGGGGGTGGGTGTGTGGGAGCCTAGGGTTTAGGGTTTAAGGGGGTGCCGTGGGAGTGGAGCTAGGGTTTCAGCAGGGGGTGTGTGAGAGGGGTGTGGGGCAGTTGGCGGAGGTTGAGCGGAGGTCGCAGTTGTATCGCCAGCAGCACCAGTAGTCCAGAGGCTACAATCTCCGGTAGTCGCCAGTCGCCTGTGGGTCAGTCGCTCCAGTCAGGAGGCTACAATCTCCACGGAGCCAGTTACTCCTGTAGTCTGCAGCTCTTGTGTGTCTGCAGCTTTCGCCGTCGTCTCCCATCTCCTCTCCTCTCACAGTCCCTCCTCCTCCTCACATGCCCTCTGTGATTACCCCTAGCTCTACTTGTGCTTATGAACTATTCTATGACTGCTTGCTCTGCTGATTATACCCCACTTTGTCTATGGGGGTGTGTCAGAATGTATTTGCTGTTTAGCCTGCAGTAGGGTACTCTGTAGTGAGTACAACCCAATTTAGGGTTTGCTATTTGTATCCCAACTTTCTATAGTGAAACCCCTCATTCTTCCTTCTCGACTTTCTCACCCAAAATTCTCTCGACACTCATTAGCCATGGCTCCTAAGTCACGCTAGTATTCTAACATGAATCACTACATTTCATGGTCTAGGGAGTGAGAACCAAGCAAAAACGTATAGCTGCTGCTTTTAATTTAAAGGATGGTGGAAGAACAAACATTGGGCATAGAATTAGGAGTTGGGGGTTTCAAGAGAACCTTGTAAGGGAAGGGCTCTCCAAATGCTTTGGAAGGATGGTGGGAGCCTTCCTAGCATCAAATATGCGACCCTCATGATGAGGTATTTGTGGTGTCATATACAAAATCCAATCCAACTGGATTTTGCCTAAGTGTTGCAACATTTGCAACCCATGCTAGAAACTTCTAGCCACCCCAATCCAAAACTCGAATTGCCTTCGTAACCACCCAACCAAAGATCCCTTTATAGTTATGACCCAATAATCACCCACTTTAGTTAATATCCCAACTTAAGATAGAATCTCCAAATCTTGGAAATCTTGTAACTTGGGCGATCTTGGTCGGAATAAGGCGATATTGGTATCGTTGGAAAGCGCTGGATTTCTCCTGTACGATCAAGCTTTTAGAGTTGGAGAGTAACACAGAGGTGATAAAACTCAACAGCCATATATAATAATTTATGCTCATGCAAATGACGCAAGCATGAATTGCACAAGGCATGACGTTAGGATGACATGCACTCATACTGACGTGCATACAACAGATGCCGTGGATGGTGACAACGCGGTCGAAGAAGAGGCGAGCAGTTGCTTCAGCAGTAGCTGTGGCGTTGGTCGGGATAAAATTTCCCATTTTTGAGAAGTTATCAATCACTACGAGTATAGCATCATGCCCTCATGAGGTCGAAGGTGAAGATGTCAAACACTATATGTGTCATTATTGTGTAGGCGACAGTGGGTTAGCCTTTAGGGGGTACACAAAGTTAGGGTTTCCTACTTGTACTCCAACTTTCATAGTGCAATCACTTCTCCTTCGTAACATGGAATCAGAGCAGGTCCTCCGCTAGGACCGATTCTTAGGGCCCACCACTACTGCTGCTTACTAGCGCCCTCGTGCGCCCCACTGTCGGAGCGCTCTCGAGCGCCTCCCCCCTAGCGCCCTCGTGCGCCTCGTTTTCACGGCCCCCTAAGGCCCCGCGACCCGCGACCCGCCCCTTAGCGACCCGCGCGCCGCCCCTTAGAGGCCCCGTCGGCCTTGCGCACCGCCCCTTAGAGGCCCCGCTGGCCCCGTCGACCCCGCGCGCCGCCCTTTAGAGGCCCCGCTGGCCCCGTCGACCCCGCGCGTGACCCGCTTAGAGGCCCCGTCGGCCCTGTATGCCCCGCGCGCGCCCACCCCTTAGCGGCCCCGTCGGCCCCCTCGACCCCACGCGCCGCCCATTAGCACCCCGCACGCGACACCTACGGCCCCGCCAGAACGAGCCGCCCGAACCGAGCCGCCCAGCCCGAACCGAGCCGCCCGAACCAAGCCGCCCAGCCCGAACCGAGCCGTGCCGCACGAACCTAGCCGCGCCGCCCTACCCGAGCCGCGCCGCCCTACCTGAACCGAGCCGCGCCGCCCGTACTGGACCGAGCCGCCCTACCTAAACCGAGCCGCGCCGCCCGTACTGGACCGAGCCGCCCTACCTAAACCGAGCCGCGCCGCCCGTACTGGACCGAGCCGCCCTACCTGAGTCGCACTGCCTACTGTTTTTGGGGTGCACCTACTGCTAGTACTGCTACTCTACTGCTGCTTCTACTACTGTTATGGCTAGCCCTCCTGTACTAGCCTTCGATGCTGAGGGCCGCCCAGTGAAGTTCGAAACCTGGCTAGATGACCTACACCTCTTCCTACAGCTAGTGCCAAGGAGGACATCTCACTGTACGATCACGCCCTAGGCCATGCTACTGCTCCTGCTGCTACTGCTGACAGCACTGACTGCTCACAGTGGCAGACTCGTGACGCCCACGCTCGCTTCGCTATTCGCAACTCCCTGCCGATAGATGAGCGCAAGCACTTTGGCCAGCACAAGACTGCACAGGCACTGTACTCCGCTGTCGTTGCCCGCTACTCCTCACCTGCCTCTGCTGCGCTAGGCCGTCTGTCACTCCCCTACCTGTTTCCTGACCTGGCCTCGTTCCACACAGACGCTGACCTCATCACGCACCTCCGTACTAGTGAGGCCCGCTTCCGTGCCGCCATGCCCGACGAGTTCCTTGCCAAGAACCCTCCCCCGCTCTGGCTCACTCTCTACCACCTAGTCACCCGCCTCCTTGACACTCTGCGTGCTGTCACGGATCACTTCCTAGCTCGCTGCCCCACTGAGCTCACCATTGCCCTCCTCGAGAAGGAACTCCTTGCAGCTGAGGCTAGCATAGTCGCTGTAGGTGCCTCTCGTGGCGGCCCCCGCACCCCTTTCTTTGAGGGGTGTTTCCCTTCCCCCCTTCTTCCCTCTGTAGCCTCTGCTTCTGCTGTCGACCTCCTTGGTTCTGAGAAGGTCGGGGCTGCGTCTGCTTTGAGCGCGCGCCGCAGCGGCAAGGGCAAAGGGGGCAAGGGAGGCAGAGGTGACGGCGGGGGAGGCGGTGGTGGGGGTGGTGGCGGCGGTGGGGGTGGTGGTGGGACTGGGGGCGCTAGTGGCAGCGGTGGGGGTGGTGGCGGCAGCGGCGGGGGAGGTGGCAGGGGCGGGGGCGGTGATGGGGGCGGCGGTGGGCGCGGCGGCGGCAGGGGAGGAGGTGGTCGAGGAGGTGGCGGCAGCGGTGGTGGTCGTGGAGGCACTAGTGGTGGCCAGAGCTCGCAGCACTCTCCGTCGCCCCAGGAGCTTCGTGAGTGGTACGCTCAGCACGGGGGGGGGGGGGGGGGGGAAGGGGGTGGCCTTAGCTGCACGTACGTCATCCGCACTGGTGACCGCACTGGTCAGACGTGTGGGAAGGCGCACCCCACGCAGCGCTGCTTCTCACGCCTCGACGATGCTTGGCGTACTCAGTTCCCAAACGCCACTGAGCTGCCCTGCTGGGCTGATCTGATGAGGCAAAATATTGATATCTTTGCTCTACACTTTGATGCTATTCTCTCTGCCATGTATGTGATGTCTATTAGTGGAGAGGGTGCGCAGTACCTGTGTGTTCCGCCCGACCCGGGCATTCGACCCGGTGAGGCTGCCGCTCTAGGTGCTAGAGTGTCTGCTACCCCAGATGCTGGTGAGGCTGCTGCTCTAGGTGCTGTTGAGTCTGCCCCCCCTGGTACTGAGTCGAATGCAGCACTGCACACCTTTACACTAGACTCAGGTGCCTCCCGCTGTTTCTTTCGTGACCGCACGGCTCTTGCGCAGCTTGCTCGGCCCGCTGCTGTCTCTCTTGCTGACCCCTCTGGGGGTCCAGTCCTTGCGACCTCCTCCACTGTCCTCCCTTATCCGGCCGTCCCGCCGGGCACACTGTCCGGTCTCTACCTCCCCTCGTTCTCTACGAACTTGGTGGCGGGTAGTGCGCTCCAGGACAGGGGTGTCCACCAGTTCACCCCTGCCTACGAGCGCGTGACACACTACACGTGTGCTCGGACGGGCCGTCACATGGCGACCTTCACTCAGCAGCCAGGGTCGGACCTGTACACACTGACTACTGAGTCCCCTCAGGTAGCTGCGTCTGCGTCTACGTCAGGTCAGCTGTCGGCCCCCTGCTCGTGCCGCTCTCTGGCGCAATGCACAAACGGTACCTTGTCTCTGGTCTTCCCAGAGTTCTCCCTTCCCTCCTACCCTCGCCTGCTCCCTCCTGCCTTCCCTGTGTTGAGGGGCGGCAGCGCACTGCTCCCCACTCCTCCTCGTTTCCCCCGACGACTGCTCCCTTGCAGACGCTCCACATGGACGTGTGGGGCCCCGCCCGCGTCCGTGGTCAGGGTCAGGAGAGGTACTTCCTGATAGTTGTTGACGTCTACTCGCGCTACACCACGGTCTTCCCCTTGCGCACCAAGGATGAGGTCCCTGATGTTTTGATCCCTTGGATCCGCGCTTCTCGTCTTCAGTTCAGCGAGCATTTCCACTCGGACTTTCCTGTCCTGCGCTTGCACTCTGACAGAGGTGGTGAGTTCTCCTCCGACCTCTTGGCAGCCTACTGTGCGGAGCACGGCATCCGCCAGTCGTTCACGCTTCCGGCCTCTCCACAGCAGAATGGGGTTGCTGAGCGCCGCATTGGCTTGGTCATGGAGGTCGCTCGTACCTCCTTGATCCATGCGGCTGCCCCCCACTTTCTGTGGCCATTTGCGGTCCGATACGCTGCGCATCAGCTCAGCCTCTGGCCCCGTGTCTCCTTGCCGGAGACCTCCCCGACACCGCGTTGGACGGGAGAGGTTGGCGATGCGTCGCGTTTTCGGGTCTGGGGATCTTGAGCTTTTGTTCGCGATACGTCCGCGGACAAGCTCTCCTCCCGCGCTGTTCCGTGTGTCTTCCTAGGCTTTGTTCCGGACGCGTCTGGTTGGCAGTTTTACCACCCCACCTCGCGCCGTGTCCTCGCCTCTCAGGACGTCACCTTTGACGAGTCGGTACCCTTCTACCGCCTCTTCCCCTACCGCACTGTCCCGCTCCCTCCCCCGCCTCTCTTCCTCGCGCCAGGTGCTGCTGTGGTAGACCCCCTCCCCCCTCCGGGTGCCGCTCCCTCAGGTGTGTCCCAGGTAGACCCGGTTGAGCCTGTCGAGGTAGCTGTCGACTCTCGTCCTGCTTGGGGTGCTGAGCCTGAGCGTGCGGAGCCTGGGGTTTCGGAGACTGGGGGTACTGAGCCTGGGGGTGCGGAGTCTGGAGGTACTGAGCCTGGGGGTGCTGAGCCTGAGGTTACGGAGCCTGCTTGTGCTGAGTCTGGGAGTGCTGAGTCTGGGGATGCTGAGCCTGGGAGTGCGACGCCTGGAGGAGCTCTCTCCTCACAGCAGCTGCGTGAGTGGTACTTACAGTACTGCAGCCTCAGGAGAGGTGCTTCTGGAGCTAGGAGTGCTGCTGGAGCTGGTGCTCGTGCTTCCTCTCCTAGGCGGGAGCTGCCCTCTCCCCAGCGTCTTCGTGAGTGGTACGCACGGCGCTGCAGTCCCAGGAGTGGCGCTCCTAGTGTCGCGGACATTGCTGCTGGTGCTGCGGACCCGGGCGTTGGAGCTACTGCTGGTGCTGCAGACCCTGGGGTTGGGGTTGCTACTGGTGCTGCAGACCCGGGCGTTGGAGCTACTGCTGGTGCTGCAGACCCGGGCGTTGGAGATGCTGGGGGTGCTGCTGGAGCTGCTGGAGGTTCTAGTGCTGTCTCTGCTGCTGCAGGGGGCACCTCGCGGCCGCGGCCGTACTTCGTTCCACTCCATCAGCAGGTTCTTGGTCAGTCGCCTCCGCCTGGTCCCCCTCCCTCTGTAGAGTGTCCTCCTCCGGTCCAGTCGCAGTCACAGCTACCGCCTCCCTCGCCACTTCCTCGTCCTTCTCCCTGCACTGGTCCTACAGGCGGTCTCACAGAGTGTCGTCAGCCTGAGTCTCGTCCTGAGTCGCCTGTGTCCAGTCCTGAGTCACCAGTTTGTGCTACTTCCACCAGTCGCCGTTCTCCGCGTGAGCGTCCGCCACCAGTCCCTGGCACACACCGGATGTCACTGCGTCTCTCCACTGCTCCAAAGCGTGTCCCTCTTCCGTCTCCTCCTGAGTCCTCTCTTCCTGCTCTTGCTGACCCAAAGTCTGACTCTCTTCGTGCTGCCAGTCCTACTGTCACGTGCCTCTTGGCCACTGCTGTCACTGACCCTTCGTTTGAGTCTGCTGCTGCATCTTCCCTAGTTGCTGAGCTTGTCGACTTTGCTGCTCGCTGTCGTCAAGACTACGCTGCCAGTCTTGTTGCTCAGTCTGAGTCTATGTGTCATCCGTCTGTCGGGGGTGAGTGTGCTTTTAGCACGGACGTCCTTGAGGATAGAGAGGAGGATCTTGAGTGTCTTGCAGCCTCTGCGCCCAAATCTCGTGTCTATGCTATTTGCCCCTGAGGGAGACCCGGATGCACCAGACATCCCGACTCCTCGATCGTACGCTGGGGCGATCGAGGGTCCCTTCTCCTTGTTGGATGCAAATTCACATTGCACGACATCCTGCCGTCTGTTTGTATGAGTATGCGTGTGCGAATGCATTTGGGTGTGAATGGAATGTTCGGTCTGTTTGTTTGCTTTCGCAATTTTCGCTTGAAGCATTTGCAGGTACTCGCGCATTATGCGCTTTGGCACAACATTGTACGCGCTATGAACAGTACAAGCAGAAAGGACGAGCTCGCAAAGGAACCCAAGATGGAAGCTTTGCGGTTCGGTTGAATTGATTGTGCAGATTCAGTTCTATCCAACTCAAAACTGTACTGTTTTGCTTGGTTGACTATAGTGTAGCAGGGCAGGCACTATAGGGGTACAATTTAGGTGAAGGTTGGATGTTGTTTGTCTGTATCTGCATGCTACAGGGCCAGGGGAAACCAGCGGAACCAGCTTTTGGCTGGTTGGGCAAAGACGAAACAGGTTCTGTTTTTAGGACCTGAACCTGGTTGTTGTTTTCCCAGGTTGGAAAAACAGAACCAGAGGTTGTTTATCAACCTACCACCTGCTGTTTTGTCCAGCCAGGTTGGTTTTGTTGCTTGGAATTATTTGGGATGATCCCTGGTTGTTCCCAGGTTCATTCCCAAGGTCCTTGCTAGCTAGAACTATTTATTCCTTCTCTGTTTGTACCTGAATATAGTCAATTTGATTCAAGCGAATTCCTCCCTTCCTGGAATTTCGTTTCTACGCGGTGCGACGGCGGAATGCTACCCGAGTCAACGCTAGTACGCTAGCACTCCAACGCTAGGCAAACGCTGTCCGAGCCATAACTTCGTAATGGCAGAACATTTCGCGAGGCAACTTGGTTCATTTTAAAGCTCTTGGAGCGAGCTTGGATATAGGAAATTCTCAGCTTAATCCGATCGACGGTCTGCACGATACGCTGCGCGACGTTCAAGGTACTCTTGCTGTTTTGACTAAGTCCCTCTTGATCCCTCTCTCTACAAACTCGGACCCGAGGATAGGGGCTGGTCTTGTACCAGGCACCCAAGGACCCTTGGAGGTGACCCCGAAGAGAGGTCTTAAGTTTGATAAAGTCTTAATAGCTTGAGTTTATTAGGCCCTTACACCAACACTCCTCACAGTGGCAGTCAGCCATGGACACAGAGATGGCTTCCTGGAAGTCCACAGGCACCTACGTCGACGAGGTTCCCCCACTTGGGGCGAACATCGTAAGTGGCATGTGGATTTTCAGGGTGAAGCGGCCGCCGGGTTCTCCGCTTGTCTTCAAGGCTCGTTACGTTGCTCGAGGCTTCAGTCAGCGAGAGGGAGTAGACTTCTTTCAGACCTTCTCCCCCACCCCGAAGATGACCACTCTTTGGGTACTACTACACATTGCTTCTCAGCGTGACTACGAGCTTCACTCCCTTGACTTCAGCACAGCTTTCTTGTAGGGCAGTCTGCACAAGCGGATCTGGCTGCGCCGCCCTCCTGGCTTCACTGGGTCGTTCCCTCTTGGTACCCAGTGGAGCCTCCGACGGCCGGTCTACGGTCTCCGCCCGGCGCCACGTAAGTGGCACGACACACTGAGGACTACTCTTGCGGCACTTGGGTTCTCTCCTTCTACTGCTGACCCGTCGCTGTTTCTACGCACCGACACTTCGCTGCCGCCGTTCTAGATCCTCGTGTACGTCGACGACTTGGTCTTTGCCACAGCTGACACTGAGTCTCTCGCCCACGTGAAGTCCGAGCTGCAGAAGAGACACACGTGCACAGACCTGGGTGAACTGCGCAGCTACCTTGGCTTGGAGATAACCCGGGACAGAGCATACGACACCATTACCCTGACTTAGTCACACATGGTGCAGCAGGTCCTTCAGCGCTTCGGCTTCATCTGGTCCTCAGCACAGGCCATTCCTCTGGCTATAGGTCACTCGCTCTCAGCTCTGCCTTCGGATGAGTCCGTAGAGTCGAGTGGTCCTTACCCAGAGTTAGTTGGTTGCCTCATGTACCTGATGACTTGCACTCGTCCTGACCTAGCATACCCTCTTGGCCTTCTGGCTCGCTACGTGGCTCCTGGTCGTCACCGAAAGGTGTAGTGGGATGCTGCGAAGAGGGTATTGCGCTACTTGTTCAGTACATCAGGCATGGGGCTCGTGCTTGGAGGAGGGAGCTCAGTTGTTCTCACTGGGCACTCAGACGCTTCTTGGATTGACGACCAGGCTTCTTAGCAGTCGTCACAGGGTTACACCTTCAGCCTTGGCTCTGGTTCAGTTTCGTGGCGCTCTTCTCGTTCGTCTTCAGTTCTCAGCTCCAGTTGTGAGGCTGAGATCTACGCCACAGCCATGGCTGCACAGGAGTTACGCTGGCTCACCTACCTGCTGACCGACCTTGGGGAGCGGCATAGTTCTCCTCCAGTGCTGTACGTCGACAACAAGGCTACCATTGCCTTGTGTGAGGAGTACAGACTGGAGCACAGGACGAAGCACATCGCTCTCCGTTACTTCCTTGCTCGTGAGCTGCAGCAGCGTGGTCAGCTTCGTCTGCGCTACATGGCCTTTCAGGCCAACACCGCTGATATATTCATCAAGGCACTTCAGCCTGGTGATCATCAGCGCTTCTGCACTTTGTTGGGGCTAGTGCCCACTTTGCCCCACTTGTTGTAGGCTTTGCCTGTACTGTGATCTCTATATATATTCCTGCCTGTTTGTTCTGCTAGGCTGAGATCACCTTTGCTATCTGTACTACTTATATATACTTTTGCATGTGAACTGGACTTGTGGCCCCTTGCTTGTGCTCGGAGTGTGTGGTGACGTTGTGATCCACCCTGAGCTTGCTTGCCTTTCTTGACTGGTCTTGTGACCCCTTGTTCTCCCCCAGTTTGCCTATGGGGGTATGTCAAACATTGTATGAGTCATTATTTTGTTGGCTATAGTGGGTTAGCCTTTAGGGGGTACACAAAGTTGTTGGGTGCAAATTCACATTGCACGACATCCTGCCGTCTGTTTGTACGAGTATGCGTGTGCGAATGCATTTGCGTATGAATGGTATGTTCATGTGTTTGTTTGCTTTCGCAATTTTCGCTTGAAGCATTTGCAGGTACTCGCACAATGTGCGCTTCGGCATAACATTGTACGCGCTATGAACAGTACAAGCAGAAAGGACGAGCTCGCAAAGGAACCCAAGATGAAAGCTTTGCGGTTCGGCTTACTTGATTGTGTAGATTCAGTTCTATCCAACTCGAAATTGTACTGTTTTGTTTGGTTGACTATAGTGTAGCAGGGCAGGCACTATAGGGGTACAATTTAGGTGAAGGTTGGATGTTGTTTGTCTGTATCTGCATGCTACAGGGCCAGGGGAAACCAGCGGAACCAGCATTTGGCTGGTTGGGCAAAGATAAAACAGGTTCTGTTTTTAGGACCTGAACCTGGTTGTTGTTTTCCCAGGTTGGAAAAACAGAACCAGAGGTTGTTCACCAACCTACCACCTGCTATTTTGTCCAGCCAGGTTGGTTCTGTTGCTTGGAATTATTTGGGATCATCCCTGGTTGTTCCCAGGTTGATTCCTAAGGTCCTTGCTAGCTAGAACTATTTATTCCTTCTCTGTTTGTACCTGGATATAGTGAAATTGATTCAAGCGAATTCCTTCCTTGCTGGAATTTCGTTTCTACGCGATGCGACGGCGGAATGCTACCCGAGTCAACGCTAGTATGCTAGCACTCCAACGCTAGGCTAACGCTGTCCGAGCCATAACTTCGTAATGGCAGAACTTTTCGCGAGGCAACTTGGCTTATTTTAAAGCTCTTAGAGTGAGCTTCGATATAGCAAATTCTCAGCTTAATCCGGTCGACGGTCTGCACGATACGCTGCGCGACGTTCAAGGTACTCTTGCTGTTTTGACTAAGTCCCTCTTGATCCCTCTCTCTACAAACTCGGACCCGAGGATAGGGGCTGGTCTTGTACCAGGCACCCAAGGACCCTTGGAGGTGACCCCGAGGAGAGGTTTTAAGTTTGATAAAGTCTTAATAGCTTGAGTTTATTAGGCCCTTACACCAACAAGCTGGTATCAGAGCTGCGTTATAGTGATCCTCGTTATAGGTAGCTATGGCGGGCAACACCTCGGCGGTAGCTGGTGAATCTTCAGCCCAAGATCGTAGCGGCAGCCAAGATTCTGGTGTTTCTGCGCCAAGGGGAGCGCGAACAAGCCAGGGCTCGCTGATCAAGGAGGTGCTGAAAAACTTCACCGTCGAGAAGTTCAATGGTGAGGGCTATGATGATTGGGCCTGGAAAATGCAACTTTATTTCCGTCAGATCGGTTTGCTGAAACTAATGATTGGGGAGGAGCCTAGACCGAGTGACCCCGCCCTTCAGGAAGATTGGGACGAGCGCGCCTCGGCTGGCTACTACTTGATGTCGCAGAGTTTGGAGCTGAACCAGCGTCACCACGTCATGCACCTGCTGCCGGAGGTTGAGTGCGGTCCGAAGTCGTGGACCGTGTTGAAGGAGCTGCATGCCCCGACCTCCGTTGTTGCAACATTGATGCTGGAGAGGGAGCTGTCCGCGTTGCGCCTGAGCGAGGGAGAGCCGGTGCAACCTGTCCTGGACAAATTGCGCGACCTCTACGCGAAGTTGGCGATCGCAGGAATCACCTACCCGGAGCAGACCAAGTGCCTGAAGATGCTCTCGCTGCTGCCGGAATCGTGGCTTCAATTCACGAGCGGATTGAGCCTGCCGCAGAACCAGAGCTCGTGGACACTCGAGTGGGTGCGGACAAAGATTCTAGAGGAGGACTTCCGTCGCCGTCAACTGAGGGGTGGAGACGACGGCAGCAGCGGCTACGGGATGCAAGGGAGCCGACGTGGCAAAGGACGTGGCTTCGGTGGTGCTGGATGCGGTGCAAAGAAGGACGACGACTCCAACGGTGCCAACATGATCGCTGATTCGTCCGACAACAACCCAAAGGGCAACGGCGGTGCGGAGAAGAAGAAGGAGCGCACCGCGGGCCAATTCTTCCATATGGGAGACAAGGGGGAGCAAGGAGACGCCTCTGCCAAGGTTGGAGCAGAGCTGCACCCCCTGGATTATTGGGTGTTGGACACGGGCGCTGCTTGGACGATGACGCCACGCAAGGACCTGCTGGACCACGTATGCGCTGCACCGATCAACGAGGTGTGCTCCGCCTCTGGACACGCGCTGAAGGTGGCTGGTGCGGGACGAGCTGCGTTTAAGGGGGCGGATGGCAAGCCGGTGGTGCTGCACGACGTTCTTCTCGTTCCTGAACTCAAGGCCAACCTCATCTCCCTCCGTAAGCTTGGCAAGGCTGGGGTGAGCACTAGCACGGATGGGGCACGCACTTACAAGGGGCAGCTGGGCAATCGGGTGCTTTGGGATCTGCACGAGAGCACGGACGTGTACAGATCCATGTGGCAGCTGCCGGCGTTGGCGTGGCATGGTGGGGGGCAGGCTGGAGAGGGGTCTGCATCCCAGGGGGAGTGCAACGCCGTTGGAGGGGTTGGTGTGAAAGTGTCGGCCAGATCTGGGGAGACGGATTGGGCAACGGCACACCGACGGTTGGGGCATGTGGCAATGCCTTTGCTGAAGCAGCTGCAGAAGGATGGAGCCGTTAAAGGCTTGCAGCTGAACGGACAACCACCCGATGATAACTGTGAAATCTGTTTGCTCTCAAAGTTTACCCGTTTCCCCTTCCATAGTGTGGCTGGCAGGAGCAAGAAGCCGTTAGAGCTGGTCCACATGGACTTGGTGGGGCCGCTGCCGGTTCAAGGGCACAAGGGGGAGCGGTACTTCCTAACCATAATGGATGACTGGAGCAGGCTAATGTGGGCATATCCGCTGAAGCAGAAGGACCATGCCGCCTCTACGATACGGGAAGATTGGCTGCCATTCGTGGAGAAGCAAGCGGAGTGTGTGGTGAAGCGGATTAGGACAGATCGGGGTGGTGAGTTCGTTGGAGCTGAGATGACGGCCTGGCTCAAGAAGCAGGGCATCCAGAGGGAGCTGACCACGGCTTACACCCCACAGTCTAACGGTGTAGCAGAACGGGCGAACCGGACAATTCTGGAGACAGCTAGGGCGCTGCTCATAGAATCTGGGCTGGGCAACTCCATGTGGCCCCATGCTGTTCGGCACGCTACCGTCGCTAGGAACAGGGTACTCACAAAGGTTGGGGATGACTCGTGGGTGCCGTTGGAGAGGTGGCTTGGGAGGAAGCCGCCGGTGGACATGCTGAGGGTGTTCGGTTGCATGGCAGTCGCCCACGTCCCCAAGACCTACCGCAGTAAGTTGGGGGCGAGTGCAATCTGGTGTGTCCATTTGGGGCTGGCTGCTGAGAGCAAGGGATGGCTGCTGTGGGAACCCTCCAAGGGTGTGTTATTTGACAGCAGGGATGTGAAGTTTGTTGAGGGCAGGATGTATGGGAGCTGGGAGAAACAGCCGGAGGCCAGGGTGTCCCAGCAGATGGAGCAGATCACCATGCAGCTGGACCTGACTCCTAGTGTGTGGGAGGAGGGAGAGGAGGCAGCTGCAGAAGGTGGTGCTGGAGAGAAGGTGCAGGAGGCACCTGCCGCTGAAAACAATGGTGTGGAGACTAGCGGTAGCAATAGTGGAGCTGCTGGATCCGAGGGAGGAGAGCAGCAGCAGGGGAAAACTAAGAAGCCGAAGGGTGTTGTTGTGAGGGGATGGGAGACACCTGTCTCCAGACCAGGACGTACTCGTATGGCTACTAAGAAGCTGACTGCAGGAGCTGATGTAGCGGAGCAGCAGCTTGGGACAGAAGAGGCATTGCTGATTCTACCACATGGCTATGACCCGGATGAGGAGGATGAGCCTGCGTACTGTTTTCTTGCCCCTGCACCAGAGGAACCAGCTAGCATGGAGGAGGCATTAGCTGGACCAGATAGGGACAAATGGATGGCTTCTAGGGATGCTGAGTACCAGAGCCTGCTGGAGAATGGGACTTTGGAACTAGTGGTGCTGCCTGAGGGAAAGAAAGCGGTACAATGCAAGTGGGTGCTAAGGATCAAGACTGACGACAAGGGGCAGGTCACCATCTACAAGAGTAGGTTGGTGGCTAAGGGGTTTATGCAGAAGGAGAAGCGGGACTTCAATGAGATCTTTGCTCCCACTGCCAAAACCCCTACCCTTCGTGTCTTGTTGGCAGATGCAGCCGTTGGTGGGAAGTTCATTATCCAGATGGACATATCAACGGCATTCCTCAATGGGATTTTAGAGGAGGAGGTGTTCATGACGCAGCCGCCTGGGTATGAGGATGGTACGGGCAGGGTGTGCAAGCTGAAAAAGTCCATCTACGGCTTGAAGCAGGCGCCACGCTGCTGGTACCAAAAGTTGGCAGCTGTTTTAGAGGAGATGGGATTCAAGACCAGCAGCTGTGATGAGAGCCTCTTTCTCAAGGGGGAGGGGGAGAAGCTGGTGCTGTTTCTGGTCTATGTGGACGACATTCTTCTCTTTAGCAGCAGCATGAAGGAGATCCAGAAGGTGCAGCAGCAGCTGATGGAGAACTTCAAGTGCAAGAACCTTGGGGAGGTAAAGTACTACCTCGGGATGCACGTAGAGAGGGATCCAGATCACAGGTGGTTGAAACTGCACCAGGAGAAGTTCATCAAGGAGTTGGGGGAGAAGCAAGGGATTGAGAATGAGCGCAAGGTTGCAACTCCCCTGCCAGCAGAATTCAAGCTTGTGAAAGCTGCACAAGATGAAGGGGTTGAAGCCGAGGAGCAGCAGAAATTTCAGTCCTTGGTGGGCAGCCTCTTGTATGCAGCAGTTCACACGAGGCCCGACATCTCATTCTCGGTTGGGCAGCTGGCTAGGGTGGTGCAGAATCCATCAGAGGAGCAGGTGGATGCAGCTGAGCGTGTGGTGAAGTATCTGAACTCTCACCCAAGCATTGGAGTTCAATACTCCGCATCTGCACAGGTGAAGCAGAAAGGGGTTGAGGTGCTGAAAGAGAAGGGGGAGAGGCTTGGAGAAGGCAAGCTCTTTCTCACTTGCTTTACCGATGCTACGTGGGCCTCTGAGAAGGAGGATTCCTCATCACTGGGAGGATACATCTGCGTAGTAGGGGGAGGACCTGTTAGTTGGAGGTCCAAGAAGCAGACGGAGACAGCACTCTCTTCCGTGGAGTCAGAGTACATGGCGATGTTCCATGAGGTGAAGGAGGTGATTTGGCTGAGGAGGCTATTAGAGGAGATTGGCCAGGAGCAAAAAGATTGCTACGCCGCTGTTTTGTGATAGCAAGGGAGCTCTTGGGATGGCCAGGAACGTTGTGCTTCATGGGTTGAACAAGCACATGCGTATCAAGTGGCACTGGCTGCGTAAGGAGGTGAAGAGGGAGACGGTGAATCCGATCTACATCAAGACTCACCAGCAGCCAGCAGACTTCCTCACCAAGAGGCTTGCGGATGAGCCTCATTGGCGTTGTGTGCGCATGAGTGGAATGAGCATGAACTAGTACGGAATGATGGGGATGCAGCCGGCAGGCTGAGGGGGAGTGTGTTGGGTGCAAATTCACATTGCACGACATCCTGCCGTCTGTTTGTACGAGTATGCGTGTGCGAATGCATTTGCGTGTGAATGGTATGTTCATGTGTTTGTTTGCTTTCGCAATTTTCGCTTGAAGCATTTGCAGGTACTCGCACAATGTGCGCTTCGGCATAACATTGTACGCGCTATGAACAGTACAAGCAGAAAGGACGAGCTCGCAAAGGAACCCAAGATGAAAGCTTTGCGGTTCGGCTTACTTGATTGCGTAGATTCAGTTCTATCCAATTCGAAATTGTACTGTTTTGTTTGGTTGACTATAGTGTAGCAGGGCAGGCACTATAGGGGTACAATTTAGGTGAAGGTTGGATGTTGTTTGTCTGTATCTGCATGCTACAGGGCCAGGGGAAACCAGCGGAACCAGCATTTGGCTGGTTGGGCAAAGACAAAACAGGTTCTGTTTTTAGGACCTGAACCTGGTTGTTGTTTTCCCAGGTTGGAAAAACAGAACCAGAGGTTGTTCACCAACCTACCACCTGCTATTTTGTCCAGCCAGGTTGGTTCTGTTGCTTGGAATTATTTGGGATCATCCCTGGTTGTTCCCAGGTTGATTCCTAAGGTCCTTGCTAGCTAGAACCATTTATTCCTTCTCTGTTTGTACCTGGATATAGTGAAATTGATTCAAGCGAATTCCTTCCTTGCTGGAATTTTGTTTCTACGCGATGCGACGGCGGAATGCTACCCGAGTCAACGCTAGTATGCTAGCACTCCAACGCTAGGCTAACGCTGTCCGAGCCATAACTTCGTAATGGCAGAACTTTTCGCGAGGCAACTTGGCTTATTTTAAAGCTCTTAGAGTGAGCTTCGATATAGCAAATTCTCAGCTTAATCCGGTCGACGGTCTGCACGATACGCTGCGCGACGTTCAAGGTACTCTTGCTGTTTTGACTAAGTCCCTCTTGATCCCTCTCTCTACAAACTCGGACCCGAGGATAGGGGCTGGTCTTGTACCAGGCACCCAAGGACCCTTGGAGGTGACCCCGGGGAGAGGTTTTAAGTTTGATAAAGTCTTAATAGCTTGAGTTTATTAGGCCCTTACACCAACAAAAGTTAGGGTTTCCTACTTGTACTCCAACTTCCATAGTGCAATCACTTCTCCTTCATAACAGAGGAGATTCACTCTACAACGGTGGGAGCTAGACTACGGGATTGGCACGAGTTCTACAAGTGATCGTAACGTTCCCTAGAGTTCGTTAGCAGTTGCGCATTCACAGGAAGAAACAGCAAGAGTTTGACTAGGGAAAGTAGAATTCACAATGATTCAACAAGCAATAACAAGAATGACTACATCCTAGCAACCTAGCAGTCAGGCAGGTCGACCGCCAGCACAGCATGGTCGACTGCCTGCCAGCATTGCGTAGAGGAACAACGCCAGCACTGGAGAAAGGCGGCCTGCCAACAGAGCAGGAGGACGGCGTGCCATCGCTGCAACAAAGCGGTCGTCTAGTATTGAACCCGTAGATGATAGCAGCGCACACATTCGCAGGTGCTCGCAGACGATTGGCTCGACATCCACTGTCAAGCTTGTGTCGGCTGTTGTCTGCGCTTTGTCGAAATATATTTGTCATGTTTTTTATAACTGCTTGTAGTTAGTGTAGTTATTTAAACTGTTGTTGGTGGTGCACCTTATTTGTTTCCTATGCTATATGTACTTCGAACCCTATAGTGAAACCATCACTTTTCTCCAATCTCTCTTCAACTCACTCGATACTCTCCCCTAGGAGCAACCCGCTCGACATTCAAGTAGGGCCTAGGCTACTAAGCCTAGGCCCTAGATTAATCTACACTTTAAATCTCTTTCACAATTCCGACACGCTTGACAAGCCACATCGACTTCGGGAAACCAGCCCGAAGTCGCCTTCGCCATCGTAGCCTTGACGAAGTTCGCGTGCCTCCGTTGTGTTGGGTGCAAATTCACATTGCACGACATCCTGCCGTCTGTTTGTACGAGTATGCGTGTGCGAATGCATTTGCGTGTGAATGGTATGTTCGTATTTTTGTTTGCTTTCGCAATTTTCGCTTGAAGCATTTGCAGGTACTCGCACAATGTGCGCTTCGGCACAACATTGTACGCGCTACGAACAGTACAAGCAGAAAGGACGAGCTCGCAAAGGAACCCAAGATGGAAGCTTTGCGGTTCGGCTTACTTGATTGCACAGATTCAGTTCTATCCAACTCGAAATTGTACTGTTTTGTTTGGTTGACTATAGTGTAGCAGGGCAAGCACTATAGGGGTACAATTTAGGTGAAGGTTGGATGTTGTTTGTCTGTATCTGCATGCTACAGGGCCAGGGGAAACCAGCGGAACCAGCATTTGGCTGGTTGGGCAAAGACAAAACAGGTTCTGTTTTTAGGACCTGAACCTGGTTGTTGTTTTCCCAGGTTGGAAAAACAGAACCAGAGGTTGTTTACCAACCTACCACCTGCTATTTTGTCCAGCCAGGTTGGTTCTGTTGCTTGGAATTATTTGGGATCATCCCTGGTTGTTCCCAGGTTGATTCCCAAGGTCCTTGCTAGCTAGAACTATTTATTGTTGGTGTAAGGGCCTAATAAACTCAAGCTATTAAGACTTTATCACACTTAAAACCTCTCCTCGGGGTCACCTCCAAGGGTCCTTGGGTGCCTGGTACAAGACCAGCCCCTATCCTCGGGTCCGAGTTTGTAGAGAGAGGGATCAAGAGGGACTTAGTCAAAACAGCAAGAGTACCTTGAACGTCGCGCAGCGTATCGTGCAGACCGTCGATCGGATTAAGCTGAGAATTTCCTATATCGAAGCTCACTCTAAGAGCTTTAAAATAAGCCAAGTTGCCTCGCGAAAAGTTCTGCCATTACGAAGTTATGGCTCGGACAGCGTTAGCCTAGCGTTGGAGTGCTAGCGTACTAGCGTTGACTCGGGTAGCATTTCGCCGTCGCACCGCGTAGAAAAGAAATTCCAGCAAGGAAGGAATTCGCTTGAATCAATTTCACTATATTCAGGTACAAACAGAGAAGGAATAAATAGCTCTAGCTAGCAAGGACCTTGGGAATCAACCTGGGAACAACCAGGGATGATCCCAAATAATTCCAAGCAACAGAACCAACCTGGCTGAACAAAATAGCAGGTGATAGGTTGGTGAACAACCTCTGGTTCTGTTTTTCCAACCTGGGAAAACAACAACCAGGTTCAGGTCCTAAAAACAGAACCTGTTTTGTCTTTGCCCAACCAGCCAAATGCTGGTTCCGCTGGTTTCCCCTGGCCCTGTAGCATGCAGATACAGACAAACAACATCCAACCTTCACCTAAATTGTACCCCTATAGTGCCTGCCCTGCTACACTATAGTCAACCAAACAAAACAGTACAATTTCGAGTTGGATAGAACTGAATCTGCGCAATCAAGTAAGTTGAACCGCAAAGCTTCCATCTTGGGTTCCTTTGCGAGCTCGTCCTTTCTGCTTGTACTGTTCATAGCGCGTACAATGTTATGCCGAAGCGCACATTTTGCGAGTACCTGCAAATGCTTCAAGCGAAAATTGCGAAAGCAAACAAACACACAAACATACCATTCACACGCAAATGCATTCGCACACGCATACTCGTACAAACAGACGGCAGGATGTCGTGCAATGTGAATTTGCACCCAACACACTCCCCCTCAGCCTGCCGGCTGCATCCCCATCATTCCATACTAGTTCATGCTCATTCCACTCATGCGCACACAACGCCAATGAGACTCATCCGCAAGCCTCTTGGTGAGGAAGTCTGCTGGCTGCTGGTGAGTCTTGATGTAGATTGGATTCACCGTCCCCCTCTTCACCTCCTTTCGCAGCCAGTGCCACTTGATACGCATGTGCTTATTCAGCCCATGAAGCACAGCGTTCCTGGCCATCCCAAGAGCTCCCTTGCTATCACAAAAGAGCGGCGTAGCAACCTTTTGCTCCTGGCCAATCTCCTCCAACAGCCTCCTCAGCCAAATCACCTCCTTCACCCCATGGAACATCGCCATGTACTCTGATTCCACGGAAGAGAGTGCTGTCTCCGTCTGCTTCTTTGACCTCCAACTAACCGGTCCTCCCCCAACTACGCAGATGTATCCTCCCACAGATGAGGAATCCTCCTTCTCAGAGGCCCACGTAGCGTCAGTAAAGCAAGTGAGAAAAAGCTTGCCTTCTCCAAGCCTCTCCCCCTTCTCTTTCAGCACCTCAACCCCTTTCTGCTTCACCTGTGCAGATGCGGAGTATTGAACTCCAATGCTTGGGTGAGAGTTCAGATACTTCACCACACGCTCAGCTGCATCCACCTGCTCCTCTGATGGATTCTGCACTACCCTAGCCAGCTGCCCAACCGAGAAAGAGATGTCGGGTCTCGTGTGAACTGCTGCATACAAGAGGCTGCCCACCAAGGACTGAAATTGGTGCTGCTCCTCGGCTTCAACCCCTTCATCCTCTGCAGCTTTCACAAGCCTGAATTCTGCTGGCAGGGGAGTTGCAACCTTGCGCTCATTCTCAATTCCGTACTTCTCCCCAAGCTCCTTGATGAACTTCTCCTGGTGCAGCTTCAACCACCTGTGATCCAGATCCCTCTCCACGTGCATCCCGAGGTAGTACTTTACCTCCCCAAGGTTCTTGCACTTGAAGTTCTCCATCAGCTGCTGCTGCACCTTCTGGATCTCCTTCATGCTGCTGCTAAAGAGAAGAATGTCGTCCACATAGACCAGAAACAGCACCAGCTTCTCCCCCTCCCCCTTGAGAAAGAGGCTCTCATCACAGCTGCTGGTCCTGAATCCCATCTCCTCTAAAACAGCTGCCAACTTCTGGTACCAGCAGCGTGGCGCCTGCTTCAAGCCGTAGATGGACTTTTTCAGCTTGCACACCCTGCCCGTACCATCCTCATACCCAGGTGGCTGCGTCATGAACACCTCCTCCTCTAAAATCCCGTTGAGAAATGCCGTTGATATGTCCATCTGGATAATGAACTTCCCACTAACGGCTGCATGTGCCAACAAGACACGAAGGGTAGGGGGTTTGGCAGTGGGAGCAAAGATCTCATTGAAGTCCCGCTTCTCCTTCTGCATAAACCCCTTAGCCACCAACCTACTCTTGTAGATGGTGACCTGCCCCTTGTCGTCAGTCTTGATCCTTAGCACCCACTTGCATTGTACCGCTTTCTTTCCCTCAGGCAGCACCACTAGTTCCCAAGTCCCATTCTCCAGCAGGCTCTGGTACTCAGCATCCCTGGAAGCTAGCCATTTGTCCCTATCTGGTCCAGCTACTGCCTCCTCCATGCTAGCTGGTTCCTCTGGTGCAGGGGCAAGAAAACAGTACGCAGGCTCATCCTCCTCATCCGGGTCATAGCCATGTGGTAGAATCAGCAATGCCTCCTCGGTCCCAAGCTGCTGCTCCGCTACATCAGCTCCTGCAGTCAGCTTCTTAGTAGCCATACGGGTACGTCCTGGCCTGGAGACGGGTGTCTCCCATCCCTTCATAATAACACCCTTCGGCTTCTTAGTTTTCCCCTGCTGCTGCTCTCCTCCCTCGGATCCAGCAGCTCCACTAGTGCTACCGCTAATCTCCACACCATCACCTCCACCAGCAGGTGCCTCTTGCACCTTCTCTTTATCACCACCCTCTGCAGCTGCCTCCTCTCCCTCCTCCCACACACTAGGAGTCAGGTCCAGCTGCATGGTAATCTGCTCCATCTGCTGGGACACCCTGGCCTCCGGCTGTTTCTCCCAGCTCCCATACATCATGCCCTCAACAAACTTCACATCCCTGCTGTCAAACAACACACCCTTGGAAGGCTCCCGCAGCAGCCATCCCTTGCTCTCAGCAGCCAGCCCCAAATGCACACACCAGATTGCACTCGCCCCCAACTTACTGCGGTAGGTCTTGGGAACGTGGGCGACTGCCATGCAACCGAACACCCTCAGCATGTCCACCGGCGGCTTCCTCCCAAGCCACCTCTCCAACGGCACCCACGAGTCATCCCCAACCTTTGTGAGTACCCTGTTCCTAGCGACGGTAGCGTGCCGAACAGCATGGGGCCACATCAAGTTGCCCAGCCCAGATTCTATGAGCAGCGCCCTAGCTGTCTCCAGAATTGTCCGGTTCGCCCGTTCTGCTACACCGTTGGACTGTGGGGTGTAAGCCGTGGTCAGCTCCCTCTGGATGCCCTGCTTCTTGAGCCAGGCCGTCATGTCAGTTCCAAGGAACTCACCACCCCGATCTGTCCTAATCCGCTTCACCACACACTCCGCTTGCTTCTCCACGAACGGCAGCCAATCGTCCCGAATCGTGGAGGCGGCGTGATCTTTCTGCTTCAGCGGATACGCCCACATTAGCCTGCTCCAGTCATCCACTATGGTTAGGAAGTACCGCTCCCCCTTGTGCCCTTGCACCGGCAGCGGCCCCACCAAGTCCATGTGGACCAGCTCCAACGGCTTTTTGCTCCTGCCAGCCACACTATGGAAGGGGAAACGGGTGAACTTTGAAAGGAGGCAAATTTCACAGTTATCATCGGGTGGTTGTCCGTTCAGCTTTAAGCCCTTAACGGCTCCATCCTTCTCCAGCTGCTTCAGCAAAGGCATTGCCACATGCCCCAAACGTCGGTGTGCAGTTGCCCAATCTGTCTCCCCAGATCTGGCCGACACTTTCACACCAACCCCTCCAACGGCGTTGCACTCCCCCTGGGATGCAGACCCCTCTCCAGCCTGCCCCCCACCGTGCCACGCCAGCGCCGGCAGCTGCCACATAGATCTGTACACGTCCTTGCTCTCGTGCAGATCCCAAAGCACCCGATTGCCCAGCTTCCCCTTATAAGTGCGAGCCCCATCCGTGTTGGTGTTCACCCCAGCCTTGCCAAGCTTACGGAGGGAGATGAGGTTGGCCTTCAGGTCGGGGACGAGGAGAACGTCGTGCAGCACCACCGGCTTGCCATCCGCTCCCTTAAATGCAGCTCGTCCCGCACCAGCCACCTTCAACATGTGTCCAGAGGCAGAGCACACCTCATTAATCGGTGCAGCGCGTACGTCGTCCAGCAGGTCCTTGCGCGGCGTCATTGTCCAAGCAGCGCCTGTGTCCAACACCCAATAGTCCAGGGGGTGCAGCTCTGCTCCAACCTTAGCAGATGCGTCTCCTTGCTCCCCCTTGTCTCCCATATGGAAGAATTGGCCTGCGGTGCGCTCCTTCTTCTTCTCCGCACCGCCGTTGCCCTTCGGGTTGTTGTCGGACGAATCAGCGACCATGTTGGCGCCGTTTTTCTGGTTCCTCCGCGCGCCGCCATCCTGGTGACGATTCTGGGGGGTCCATCCATCGGGTTTCTTATAGCACAAAAACCAGGGGTGCCCTTCCTTCTCACAATACCAGCAACTCCCTTTCATTTTGCCACCAGCACCCGACTTGCCCCCACGTCCAGATTTCGCACCGCGACCCCAACCGGTACCTCCTTGTTGGTCGTTGGAGTCGTCGTCTTTCTTTGCACCGCGTCCAGCACCACCGAAGCCACGTCCTTTGCCACGTCGGCTCCCTTGCATCCCGTAGCCGCTGCTGCCGTCGTCTCCACCCCTCAGTTGGCGGCGACGGAAGTCCTCCTCCAGAATCTTCGTCCGCACCCACTCGAGCGTCCACAAGCTCTGGTTCTGCGGCAGGCTCAATCCGCTCGTAAATTGAAGCCACGATTCCGGCAGCAGCGAGAGCATCTTCAAGCACTTTGTTTGCTCCGGGTAGGTGATTCCTGCGGTCGCCAACTTCGCGTAGAGGTCGCGCAATTTGTCCAGGACAGGTTGCACCGGCTCTCCCTCGCTCAGGCGCAACGCGGACAGCTCCCTCTCCAGCATCAATGTTGCAACAACGGAGGTCGGGGCGTGCAGCTCCTTCAACACCGTCCACGCCTTCGGACCGCACTCAACCTCCGGCAGCAGGTGCATGACGTGGTGACGCTGGTTCAGCTCCAAACTCTGCGACATCAAGTAGTAGCCAGCCGAGGCGCGCTCGTCCCAATCTTCCTGAAGGGCGGGGTCACTCGGTCTAGGCTCCTCCCCAATCATTAGTTTCAGCAATCCGATTTGACGGAAATAAAGTTGCATTTTCCAGGCCCAATCATCATAGCCCTCACCATTGAACTTCTCGACGGTGAAGTTTTTCAGCACCTCCTTGATCAGCGAGCCCTGGTTTGTTCGCGCTCCCCTTGGCGCAGAAACACCAGAATCATGGCTGCCGCTACGATCTTGGGCTGAAGATTCACCAGCTACCGCCGAGGTGTTGCCCGCCATAGCTACCTATATCGAGGATCACTATAACGCAGCTCTGATACCAGCTTGTTGGTGTAAGGGCCTAATAAACTCAAGCTATTAAGACTTTATCACACTTAAAACCTCTCCTCGGGGTCACCTCCAAGGGTCCTTGGGTGCCTGGTACAAGACCAGCCCCTATCCTCGGGTCCGAGTTTGTAGAGAGAGGGATCAAGAGGGACTTAGTCAAAACAGCAAGAGTACCTTGAACGTCGCGCAGCGTATCGTGCAGACCGTCGATCGGATTAAGCTGAGAATTTCCTATATCGAAGCTCACTCTAAGAGCTTTAAAATAAGCCAAGTTGCCTCGCGAAAAGTTCTGCCATTACGAAGTTATGGCTCGGACAGCGTTAGCCTAGCGTTGGAGTGCTAGCGTACTAGCGTTGACTCGGGTAGCATTTCGCCGTCGCACCGCGTAGAAAAGAAATTCCAGCAAGGAAGGAATTCGCTTGAATCAATTTCACTATATTCAGGTACAAACAGAGAAGGAATAAATAGCTCTAGCTAGCAAGGACCTTGGGAATCAACCTGGGAACAACCAGGGATGATCCCAAATAATTCCAAGCAACAGAACCAACCTGGCTGAACAAAATAGCAGGTGATAGGTTGGTGAACAACCTCTGGTTCTGTTTTTCCAACCTGGGAAAACAACAACCAGGTTCAGGTCCTAAAAACAGAACCTGTTTTGTCTTTGCCCAACCAGCCAAATGCTGGTTCCGCTGGTTTCCCCTGGCCCTGTAGCATGCAGATACAGACAAACAACATCCAACCTTCACCTAAATTGTACCCCTATAGTGCCTGCCCTGCTACACTATAGTCAACCAAACAAAACAGTACAATTTCGAGTTGGATAGAACTGAATCTGCGCAATCAAGTAAGTTGAACCGCAAAGCTTCCATCTTGGGTTCCTTTGCGAGCTCGTCCTTTCTGCTTGTACTGTTCATAGCGCGTACAATGTTATGCCGAAGCGCACATTTTGCGAGTACCTGCAAATGCTTCAAGCGAAAATTGCGAAAGCAAACAAACACACAAACATACCATTCACACGCAAATGCATTCGCACACGCATACTCGTACAAACAGACGGCAGGATGTCGTGCAATGTGAATTTGCACCCAACATTTATTCCTTCTCTGGTTGTGCCTGAAGATAGTGAA
This sequence comes from Closterium sp. NIES-65, assembly GCA_948144175.1. Taxonomy (NCBI): domain Eukaryota; kingdom Viridiplantae; phylum Streptophyta; class Zygnematophyceae; order Desmidiales; family Closteriaceae; genus Closterium; species Closterium sp. NIES-65. Next base: position 47,097 of record CANXME010002388.1, read on the forward strand.
ATTGATTCAAGCGACTTCCTTCCTTGCTGGAATTTCATTTCTACGCGGTGCGACGGCGGAATGCTACCCGAGTCAACGCTAGTACGCTAGCACTCCAACGCTAGGCAAACGCTGTCCGAGCCATAACTTCGTAATGGCAGAACTTTTCGTGAGGCAACTTAGTTCGTTTTAAAGCTCTTGGAGCGAGCTTCGATATAGTAAATTCTCAGCTTAATCCGATCAACGGTCTCCACGATACGCTGCGTGACGTTCAAGGTACTCTTGCTGTTTTGACTAAGTCCCTCTTGATCCCTCTCTCTACAAACTCGGACCCGAGGATAGGGGCTGGTCTTGTACCAGGCACCCAAGGACCCTTGGAGGTGACCCCGAGGAGAGGTTTTAAGTTTGATAAAGTCTTAATAGCTTGAGTTTATTAGGCCCTTACACCAACACTTTGACCTCCAACTAACAGGTCCTCCCCCTACTACGCAGATGTATCCTCCCACAGATGAGGAATCCTCCTTCTCAGAGGCCCAAGTTGCATCGGTAAAGCAAGTGAGAAAGAGCTTGCCTTCTCCAAGCCTCTCCCCCTTCTCTTTCGGCACCTCAACCCCTTTCTGCTTCACTTGTGCAGATGCGGAGTATTGAAGTCCAATGCTTGGGTGAGAGTTCAGATACTTCACCACACGCTCAGCTGCATCCACCTGCTCCTCTGATGGATTCTGCACCACCCTAGCCAGCTACCCAACCGAGAAAGAGATGTCGGGCCTCGTGTGAACTGCTGCATACAAGAGGCTGCTCACCAACGACTGAAATTGCTGCTGCTCCTCGGCTTCAACCCCTTCATCCTCTGCAGTTTTCCCATACTTCTCCCCCAGCTCCTTGATGAACTTCTCCTGTTGCAGTTTCAACCACCTGTGATCTGGATCCCTCTCTACGTCCATCTCCTCTAAAACAGCTGCCAACTTCTGGTACCAGCAGCGTGGCGCCTGCTTCAAGCCGTATATGGACTTTTTTAGCTTGCACACCCTGCCCGTACCATCCTCATACCCAGGCGGCTGCGTCGTGAACACCTCCTCCTCTAAAATCCCGTTGAGGAATGTCGTTGATTTGTCCATCGGGATACTGAACTTCCCACTAACGGCTGCATCTGCCAACAAGACACGGAGGGTAGGGGGTTTGGCAGTGGGAGCAAAGATCTCATTGAAGTCCCGCTTCTCTTTCTGCATAAACCTGTTAGCCACCAACCTACTCTTGTAGATGGTGACCTGCCCCTTGTCGTCAGTCTTGATCCTTAGCACCCACTTGCATTGTACCGCTTTCTTTCCCTCAGGCAGCACCACTAGTTCCCAAGTCCCATTCTCCAGCAGGCTCTGGTACTCAGCATCCCTAGAAGCCAGCCATTTGTCCCTATATGGTCCAGCTAATGCCTCCTCCATGCTAGCTGGTTCCTCTGGTGCAGGGGCAAGAAAACAGTACACAGGCTCATCCTCCTCATCCGGGTCATAGCCATGCGGCAGAATCAGCTATGCCTCCTCGGTCCCAAGCTGCTGCTCCGCTACATCAGCTCCTGTTGGGTGCAAATTCACATTGCACGACATCTCGCCGTCTGTTTGTATGAGTATGCGTGTGCGAATGCATTTGGGTGTGAATGGAATGTTCGGTGTGTTTGTTTGTTTTCGCAATTTTCGCTTGAAGCATTTGCAGGTACTTGCGCATTATGCGCTTCAGCACAAAATTGTACGCGCTATGGACAGTACAAGCAGAAAGGACGAGCTCGCAAAGGAACCCAAGATGGAAGCTTTGCGGTTCGGTTGAATTGATTGTGCAGATTCAGTTCTATCCAACTCGAAATTGTACTGTTTTGCTTGGTTGACTATAGTGTAGCAGGGCAGGCACTATAGGGGTACAATTAGGTGAAGGTTGGATGTTGTTTGTCTGTATCTGCATGCTACAGGGCTAGGGGAAACCAGCAGAACCAGCTTTTGGCTGGTTGGGCAAAGACGAAACAGGTTCTGTTTTTAGGACCTGAACCTGGTTGTTGTTTTCCCAGGTTGGAAAAACAGAACCAGAGGTTGTTTACCAACCTACCACCTGCTGTTTTGTCCAGCCAGGTTGGTTCTGTTGCTTGGAATTATTTGGGATGATCCCTGGTTGTTCCCAGGTTCATTCCCAAGGTCCTTGCTAGCTAGAACTATTTATTCCTTCTCTGTTTGTACCTGAATATAGTCAATTTGATTCAAGCGAATTCCTCCCTTCCTGGAATTTCGTTTCTACGAGGTGCGACGGCGGAATGCTACCCGAGTCAACGCTAGTACGCTAGCACTCCAACGCTAGGCAAACGCTGTCCGAGCCATAACTTCGTAATGGTTTTAAGTTTGACAAAGTCTTAATAGCTTGAGTTTATTAGGCCCTCACACCAACAAGCTGGTATCAGAGCTGCGTTATAGTGATCCTCGTTATAGGTAGCTATGGCGGGCAACACCTCGGCGGTAGCTGGTGAATCGTCAGCCCAAGATCGTAGCGGCAGCCAAGATTCTGGTGTTTCTGCGCCAAGGGGAGCGCGAACAAGCCAGGGCTCGCTGATCAAGGAGGTGCTGAAAAACTTCACCGTCGAGAAGTTCAATGGTGAGGGCTATGATGATAGGGCCTGGAAAATGCAACTTTATTTCCGTCGGATCGGTTTGCGGAAACTAATGATTGGGGAGGAGCCTAGACCGAGTGACCCCGCCCTTCAGGAAGATTGGGACGAGCGCGCCTCGGCTGGCTACTACTTGATGTCGCAGAGTTTGCAGCTGAACCAGCGTCACCACGTCATGCACTTGCTGCCGGAGGTTGAGTGCGGTCCAAAGGCGTGGACGGTGTTGAAGGAGCTGCACGCCCTACCTCCGTCGCTGCGACGCTCATGATGGAGAGGGAGCTGGTCCCCGTTGCGCCTAAGCAAGGGAGAGCCGGTGCAACCCATCCTGGACAAGATGCGTGATCTCTACGCGAAGCTGGCGATCGCGGGAATCACCTACCCGGAGCAGACCAAGTGCCTGAAGATGCTCTCGCTGCTGCCGGAATCGTGGCTTCAATTCACGAGCGGATTGAGCTTGCCGCAGAATCAGAGCTTGTGGACGCTCGAGTGGGTGCGGACGAAGATTCTGGAGGAGGACTTCCGTCGCCGCCAACTGAGGGGTGGAGACGATGGCAGCAGCGGCTACGGGATTCACGGGAGCCGACGTGGCAAAGGACGTGTCTTCGGTGGTGCTGGACGCGGTGCAAAGAAGGACGACGACTCCAACGACCAACAAGGAGGTACCGGTTGGGGTCGCGGTGCGAAATCTGGACGTGGGGGCAAGTCGGGTGCTGGTGGCAAAATGAAAGGGAGTTGCTGGTATTGTGAGAAGGAAGGGCACCCCTGGTTTTTGTGCTATAAGAAACCCGATGGATGGACCCCCCAGAATCGTCACCAGGATGGCGGCGCGCGGAGGAACCAGAAAAACGGCGCCAACATGGTCGCTGATTCGTCCGACAACAACCCGAAGGGCAACGGCGGTGCGGAGAAGAAGAAGGAGCGCACCGCGGGCCAATTCTTCCATGTGGGAGACAAGGGGGAGCAAGGAGACGCATCTGCTAAGGTTGGAGCAGAGCTGCACCCCCTGGACTATTGGGTGTTGGACACAGGCGCTGCTTGGACAATGACGCCGCGCAAGGACCTGCTGGACAACGTACGCGCTGCACCAATTAACGAGGTGTGCTCTGCCTCTGGACACTTGTTGAAGGTGGCTGGTGTGGGACGAGCTGCGTTTAAGGGAGCGGATGGCAAGCCGGTGGTGCTGCACGACGTTCTCCTCGTCCCCGACCTGAAGGCCAACCTTATCTCCCTCCGTAAGCTTGGCAAGGCTGGGGTGAACACCAACACGGATGGGGCTCGCACTTATAAGGGGAAGCTGGGCAATCGGGTGCTTTGGGATCTGCACGAGAGCAAGGACGTGTACAGATCTATGTGGCAGCTCCCGGCGCTGGCGTGGCACGGTGGGGGGCAGGCTGGAGAGGGGTCTGCATCCCAGGGGGAGTGCAACGCCGTTGGAAGGGTTGGTGTGAAAGTGTCAGCCAGATCTGGGGAGACGGATTGGGCAACTGCACACCGACGTTTGGGGCATGTGGCAATGCCTTTGCTGAAGCAGCTGGAGAAGGATGGAGCCGTTAAGGGCTTGAAGCTGAACGGACAACCACCCGATGATAACTGTGAAATTTGCCTCCTTTCAAAGTTCACCCGTTTCCCCTTCCATAGTGTGGCTGGCAGGAGCAAAAAGCCGTTGGAGCTCGTCCACATGGACTTGGTGGGGCCGCTGCCGGTGCAAGGGCACAAGGGGGAGCGGTACTTCTTAACGATAGTGGATGACTGGAGCAGGCTAATGTGGGCGTATCCGCTGAAGCAGAAAGATCACGCCGCCTCCACGATTCGGGACGATTGGCTGCCGTTTGTGGAGAAGCAAGCGGAGTGTGTGGTGAAGCGGATTAGGACAGATCGGGGTGGTGAGTTCCTTGGAGCTGAGATGACGGCCTGGCTCAAGAAGCAGGGCATCCAGAGGGAGCTGACCACGGCTTACACCCCACAGTCCAACGGTGTAGCAGAACGGGCGAACCGGACAATTCTGGAGACAGCTAGGGCGCTCCTCATAGAATCTGGGCTGGACAACTTGATGTGGCCCCATGCTGTTCGGCACGCTACCGTCGCTAGGAACAGGGTATTCACAAAGGTTGGGGATGACTCGTGGGTGCCGTTGGAGAGGTGGTTTGGGAGGAAGCCGCCGTTGGACATGCTGAGGGTGTTCGGTTGCATGACAGTCGCCCACGTCCCCAAGACCTACCGCAGTAAGTTGGGGGCGAGTGCAATCTGGTGTGTGCATTTGGGGCTGGCTGCTGAGAGCAAGGGATGGCTGCTGTGGGAGCCTTCCAAGGGTGTGTTGTTTGACAGCAGGGATGTGAAGTTTGTTGAGGGCATGATGTATGGGAGGTGGGAGGAACAGCCGGAGGCCAGGGTGTCCCAGCAGATGGGGCAGATCACCATGCAGCTGGACCTGACTCCTAGTGTGTGGGAGTAGGGAGAAGAGGCAGCTGCAGAGGGTGGTGATGGAAAGAAGGTGCAGGAGGCACCTGCCGGTGAAAACAATGGTGTGGAGACTACCGGTAGCACTAGTGGAGCTGCTGGATCCGAGGGAGGAGAGCAGCAGCAGGGGAAAACTAAGAAGCCGAAGGGTGTTGTTATGAAGGGATGGGAGACACCCGTCTCCAGGCCAGGACGTACCCGTATGGCTACTAAGAAGCTGACTGCAGGAGCTGATGTAGCAGAGCAGCAGCTTGGTACAGAGGAGGCATTGCTGATTCTACCGCATGGCTATGACCCGGATGAGGAGGATGAGCCTGCGTACTGTTTTCTTGCCCCTGCACCAGAGGAACCAGCTAGCATGGAGGAGGCATTAGCTGGACCAGATAGGGACAAATGGCTGGCTTCTAGGGATGCTGAGTACCAGAGCCTGCTGGAGAATGGGACTTGGGAACTAGTGGTGCTGCCTGAGGGAAAGAAAGCGGTACAATGCAAGTGGGTGCTAAGGATCAAGACTGACGACAAGGGGCAGGTCACCATCTACAAGAGCAGGTTGGTGGCTAAGGGGTTTATGCAGAAGGAGAAGCGGGACTTCAATGAGATCTTTGCTCCCACTGCCAAACCCCCTACCCTTCGTGTCTTGTTGGCAGATGCAGCCGTTGGTGGGAAGTTCATTATCCAGATGGACATATCAACGGCATTCCTCAACGGGATTTTAGAGGAGGAGGTGTTCATAACGCAGCCGCCTGGGTATGAGGATGGTACGGGCAGGGTGTGCAAGCTGAAAAAGTCCATCTACGGCTTGAAGCAGGCGCCACGCTGCTGGTACCAAAAGCTGGCAGCTGTTTTAGAGGAGATGGGATTCGGGACCAGCAGCTGTGATGAGAGCCTCTTTGTCAAGGGGGAGGGGGAGAAGCTGGTGTTGTTTCTGGTCTATGTGGACGACATTCTTCTCATTAGCAGCAGCATGAAGGAGATCCAGAAAGTGCAGCAGCAGCTGATGGAGAACTTCAAGTGCAAGAACCTTGGGGAGGTAAAGTGTTGGTGTAAGGGCCTAATAAACTCACACTATTAAGAAATTATCAAACTTCAAACCTCTCCTCGGGGTCACCTCCAAGGGTCCTTGGGTGCCTGGTACAAGACCAGCCCCTATCCTCGGGTCCGAGTTTGTAGAGAGAGGGATCAAGAGGGACTTAGTCAAATCAGCAAGAGTACCTTAAACGTCGCGCAGCGTATCGTGCAGACCGTCGATCGGATTAAGCTGAGAATTTCCTATATCAAAGCTCTCTCCAAGAGCTTTAAAATGAACCAAGTTGCCTCGTGAAAAGTTCTGCCATTACGAAGTTATGGCTCGGATAGCGTTTGCCTGGCGTTACAGTGCTAGCGTACTAGCGTTGACTCGGGTAGCATTCTGCCGTCGCACCGCGTAGAAACGAAATTCCAGGAAGGGAGGAATTCGCTTGAATCAAATTGACTATATTCAGGTACAAACAGAGAAGGAATAAATAGTTCTAGCTAGCAAGGACCTTGGGAATCAACCTGGGAACAACCAGGGATGATCCCAAATAATTCCAAGCAACAGAACCAACCTGGCTGGACAAAACAGCAGGTGGTAGGTTGGTAAACAACCTCTGGTTCTGTTTTTCCAACCTGGGAAAACAACAACCAGGTTCAGGTCCTAAAAACAGAACCTGTTTTGTCTTTGCCCAACCAGCCAAATGCTGGTTCTGCTGGTTTCCCCTGGCCCTGTAGCATGCAGATACAGACAAACAACATCCAACCTTCACATAAATTGTACCCCTATAGTACCTGCCCTGCTACACTATAGTCAACCAAGCAAAACAGTACAATTTTGAGTTGGATAGAACTGAATCTGCACAATCAATTCAACCGAACCGCAAAGCTTCCATCTTGGGTTCCTTTGCGAACTCGTCGTTTCTGCTTGTACTGTTCATAGCGCGTACAATGTTGTGCCAAAGCGCATAATGCGCGAGTACCTGCAAATGCTTCAAGCGAAAATTGCGAAAGCAAACAAACACACCGAATATTCCATTCACACCCAAATGCATTCGCACACGCATACTCATACAAACAGACGGTGGGATGTCGTGCAATGTGAATTTGCACCGAACACACTCCCCCTCAGCCTGCCGGCTGCATCCCCATCATTCCATACTAGTTCATACTCATTCCACTCATGCGCACACAACCCCAGTGAGGCTCATCTGCAAGCCTCTTGGTGAGGAAGTCTGCTGGCTGCTGGTGAGTCTTGATGTAGATCGGATTCACCGTCCCCCTCTTCACCTCCTTACGCAGCCAGTGCCACTTGATACGCATGTGCTTATTGAGCCCATGAAGCACAGCGTTCCTGGCCATTCCAAGAGCCCCCTTGCTATCACAGAACAGCGGCGTAGCAACCTTCTGCTCCTGGCCAATCTCCTCTAACAACCTCCTCAGCCAAATCACCTCCTTCACCCCATGGAACATTGCCATATACTCTGATTCCACAGACGAGAGTGCTGTCTCTGTCTGCTTCTTTGACCTCCAACTAACAGGCCCTCCCCCAACTACACAGATGTATCCTCCCACAGATGAGGAATCCTCCTTCTCAGAGGCCGATGTAGCATCGCTAAAGCAAGTGAGAAAGAGCTTGCCTTCTCCAAGCCTCTCCCCCTTCTCTTTCAGCACCTCAACCCCTTTCTGCTTCACCTGTGCAGATGCGGAGTATTGAACTCCAATGCTTGGGTGAGAGTTCAGATATTTCACCAAACGCTCAGCTGCATCCACCTGCTCCTCTGATGGATTCTGCACCACCCTAGCCAGCTGCCCAACCCAGAAAGAGATGTCAGGCCTTGTGTGAACTGCTGCATACAAGAGGCTGCCCACCAAGGACTGAAATTGCCTTCATCCTCTGCAGCTTTCACAAGCTTGAATTCTGCTGGCAGGGGAGTTGCAACCTTGCGCTCATTCTCAATCCCGTACGTCTCCCCCAACTCCTTCTCCTGGTGCAGCTTCAACAACCTGTGATCCAGATCCCTCTCTACGTGCATCCCGGGGTAGTACTTTACCTCCCCAAGGTTCTTGCACTTGAAGTTCTCCATGAGCTGCTGCTGCACCTTCTGGATCTCCTTCATGCTGCTGCTAAAGAGAAGAATGTCGTCCACATAGACCAGAAACAGCACCAGCTTCTCCCCCTCCCCCTTGAGAAAGAGGCTCTCATCACAGCTGCTGGTCCTGAATCCCATCTCCTCTAAAACAGCTGCCAGCTTCTGGTACTAGCAGCGTGGCGCCTGCTTCAAGCCGTAGATGGACTTTTTCAGCTTGCACACCCTGCCCGTACCATCCTCATACCCAGGCGGCTGCGTCATGAACACCTCCTCCTCTAAAATCCCGTTGAGGAATGCCGTTGATATGTCCATCTGGATAATGAACTTCCCACCAACGGCTGCATCTGCCAACAAGACACGAAGGGTAGGGGTTTTGGCAGTGGGAGCAAAGATCTCATTGAAGTCCCGCTTCTCCTTCTGCATAAACCCGTTAGCCACCAACCTACTCTTGTAGATGGTGACCTGCCCCTTGTCGTCAGTCTTGATCCTTAGCACCCACTTGCATTGTACCGCTTTCTTTCCCTCAGGCAGCACCACTAATTCCCAAGTCCCATTCTCCAGCAGGCTCTGGTACTCAGCATCCCTAGAAGCCAGCCATTTGTCCCTATCTGGTCCAGCTAATGCCTCCTCCATGCTAGCTGGTTCCTCTGGTGCAGGGGCAAGAAAACAGTACGCAGGCTCATCCTCCTCATCCGGGTCATAGCCATGCGGTAGAATCAGCAATGCCTCCTTGGTCCCAAGCTGCTGCTCCGCTACATCAGCTCCTGCAGTCAGCTTCTTAGTAGCCATACGGGTACGTCCTAGCCTGGAGACGGGTGTCTCCCATCCCTTCATAACAACACCCTTCGGCTTCTTAGTTTTCCCCTGCTGCTGCTCTCCTCCCTCGGATCCAGCAGCTCCACTAGTGCTACCGCTAGTCTCCACACCATTGTTTTCACCGGCAGGTGCCTCCTGCACCTTCTCTCCAGCACCACCTTCTGCAGCTGCCTCCTCTCCCTCCTCCCACACACTAGGAGTCAGGTCCAGCTGCATGGTGATCTGCTCCATCTGCTGGGACACCCTGGCCTCCGGCTGTTTCTCCCAGCTCCCATACATCATGCCCTCAACAAACTTCACATCCCTGCTGTCAAACAACACACCCTTGGAAGGTTCCCACAGCAGCCATCCCTTGCTCTCAGCAGCCAGCTCCAAATGCACACACCAGATTGCACTCGCCCCCAACTTACTGCGGTAGGTCTTGGGGACGTGGGCGACTGCCATGCAACCGAACACCCTCAGCATGTCCACCGGCGGCTTCCTCCCAAGCCACCTCTCCAACGGCACCCACGAGTCATCCCCAACCTTTGTGAGTACCCTGTTTCTAGCGACGGTAGCGTGCCGAACAGCATGGGGCCACATCAAGTTGTCCAGCCCAGATTCTATGAGCAGCGCCCTAGCTGTCTCCTGAATTGTCCGGTTCGCCCGTTCTGCTACACCGTTGGACTGTGGGGTGTAAGCCGTGGTCAGCTCCCTCTGGATGCCCTGCTTCTTGAGCCAGGCCGTCATCTCAGCTCCAAGGAACTCACCACCCCGATCTGTCCTAATCCGCTTCACCACACACTCCGCTTGCTTCTCCACGAACGGCAGCCACTCGTCCCGAATCGTGGAGGCGGCGTGATCTTTCTGCTTCAGCGGATACGCCCACATTAGCCTGCTCCAGTTACCACTATGGTTAGGAAGTACCGCTTCCCCTTGTGCCCTTGCACCGGCAGCGGCCCCACCAAGTCCATGTGGACCAGCTCCAACGGCTTTTTGCTCCTGCCAGCCACACTATGGAAGGGGAAACGGGTGAACTTTGAAAGGAGGCAAATTTCACAGTTATCATCGGATGGTTGTCCGTTCAGCTTCAAGCCCTTAACGGCTCCATCCTTCTCCAGCTGCTTCAGCAAAGGCATTGCCACATGCCCCAAACGTCGGTGTGCAGTTGCCCAATCCGTCTCCCCAGATCTGGCCGACACTTTCACACCAACCCCTCCAACGGCGTTGCACTCCCCCTGGGATGCAGACCCCTCTCCAGCCTGCCCCCCACCGTGCCACGCCAGCGCCGGGAGCTGCCACATAGATCTGTACACGTCCTTGCTCTCGTGCAGATCCCAAAGCACCCGATTGCCCAGCTTCCCCTTATAAGTGCGTGCCCCATCCGTACTAGTGCTCACCCCAGACTTGCCAAGTTTACGGAGGGAGATGAGGTTGGCCTTGAGTTCAGGAACGAGGAGAACGTCGTGCAGCACCACCGGCTTGCCATCCGCTCCCTTAAACGCAGCTCGTCCCGCACCAGCCACCTTCAACATGTGTCCAGAGGCAGAGCACACCTCGTTAATTAGTGCAGCGCGTACGTCGTCCAGCAGGTCCTTGCGCGGCGTCATTGTCCAAGCAGCGCCTGTGTCCAACACCCAATAGTCCAGGGGGTGCAGCTCTGCTCCAACCTTACCAGATGCGTCTCCTTGCTCCCCCTTGTCTCCCATATGGAAGAATTGGCCCGCGGTGTGCTCCTTCTTCTTCTCCGCACCGCCGTTGCCCTTCGGGTTGTTGTCGGACGAATCAGCAACCATGTTGGCGCCGTTTTTCTGGTTCCTCCGCGTGCCGCCATCCTGGTGACGATTCTGGGGGGTCCATCCATCGGGTTTCTTATAGCACAAAAACCAGGGGTGCCCTTCCTTCTCACAATACCAGCAACTCCCTTTCATTTTGCCACCAGCACCCGACTTGCCCCCACGTCCAGATTTCGCACCGTGACCCCAACCGGTACCTCCTTGTTGGTCGTTGGAGTCGTCGTCTTTCTTTGCACCGCGTCCAGCACCACCGAAGCCACGTCCTTTGCCACGTCGGCTCCCTTGCATCCCGTAGCCGCTGCTGCCATCGTCTCCACCCCTCAGTTGGCGGCGACGGAAGTCCTCCTCCAGAATCTTCGTCCGCACCCACTCGAGCGTCCACAAGCTCTGGTTCTGCGGCAGGCTCAATCCGCTCGTGAATTGAAGCCACGATTCCGGCAGCAGCGAGAGCATCTTCAGGCACTTGGTCTGCTCCGGGTAGGTGATTCCCGCGATCGCCAGCTTCGCGTAGAGATCACGCATCTTGTCCAGGATGGGTTGCACCGGCTCTCCCTTGCTTAGGCGCAACGCGGACAGCTCCCTCTCCATCATGAGCGTCGCAGCGACGGAGGTAGGGGCATGCAGCTCCTTCAACACCGTCCACGCCTTTGGACCGCACTCAACCTCCGGCAGCAAGTGCATGACGTGGTGACGCTGGTTCAGCTCCAAACTCTGCGACATCAAGTAGTAGCCAGCCGAGGCGCGCTCGTCCCAATCTTCCTGAAGGGCGGGGTCACTCGGTCTAGGCTCTTCCCCAATCATTGGTTTCAGTAAACCGATCTGACGGAAATAAAGTTGCATTTTCCAGGCCCAATCATCATAGCCCTCACCATTGAACTTCTCGACGGTGAAGTTTTTCAGCACCTCCTTGATCAGCGAGCCCTGGCTTGTTCGCGCTCCCCTGGGCGCAGAAACACCAGAATCTTGGCTGCCGCTACGATCTTGGGCTGACGATTCACCAACTACCGCCGAGGTGTTGCCCGCCATAGCTACCTATAACGAGGATCAATATAACGCAGCTCTGATACCAGCTTGTTGGTGTAAGGGCCTAATAAACTCAGGCTATTAAGAAATTATCAAACTTCAAACCTCTCCTCGGGGTCACCTCCAAGGGTCCTTGGGTGCTTGGTACAAGACCAGCCCCTATCCTCCGGTCCGAGTTTGTAGAGAGAGGGATCAAGAGGGACTTAGTCAAAACAGCAAGAGTACCTTGAACGTCGCGCAGCGTATCGAGCAGACCGTCGATCGGATTAAGCTGAGAATTTCCTATATCGAAGCTCTCTCCAAGAGCTTTAAAATGAACCAAGTTGCCTCGCGAAAAGTTCTGCCTTTACGAAGTTATGGCTCGAACAGCGTTTGCCTGGCGTTGGAGTGCTAGCGTACTAGCGTTGACTCGGGTAGCATTCCGCCGTCGCACCGCGTAGAAACGAAATTCCAGCAAGGGAGGAATTCGCTTGAATCAAATTGACTATATTCAGGTACAAACAGAGAAAGAATAAATAGTTCTAGCTAGCAAGGACCTTTGGAATCAACCTGGGAACAACCAGGGATGATCCCAAATAATTCCAAGCAACAGAACCAACCTGGCTGGACAAAACAGCAGGTGGTAGGTTGGTAAACAACCTCTGGTTCTGTTTTTCCAACCTGGGAAAACAACAACCAGGTTCAGGTCCTAAAAACAGAACCTGTTTTGTCTTTGCCCAACCAGCCAAATGCTCGTTCCGCTGGTTTCCCCTGGCCCTGTAGCATGCAGATACAGACAAACAACATCCAACCTTCACATAAATTGTACCCCTATAGTACCTGCCCTGCTACACTATAGTCAACCAAGCAAAACAGTACAATTTTGAGTTAGATAGAACTGAATCTGCACAATCAATTCAACCGAACCGCAAAGCTTCCATCTTGGGTTCCTTTGCGAACTCGTCCTTTCTGCTTGTACTGTTCATAGCGTGTACAATGTTGTGCTGAAGCGCATAATGCGCGAGTACCTGCAAATGCTTCAAGCGAAAATTGCGAAAGCAAACAAACACAACGAACATTCCATTCACACCCAAATGCATTCGCACACGCATACTCATACAAACAGACGGCGGGATGTCGTGCAATGTGAATTTGCACCCAACATAAAGTACTACCTCGGAATGCATGTGGAGAGGGATCTGGATCACAGGTGGTTGAAACTGCACCAGGAGAAGTTCATCAAGGAGCTCGGGGAGAACCATGGGATTGAGAATGAGCGCAAGGTTGCAACTCCCCTGCCTGTAGAATTCAAGCTTGTAAAAGCTGCAGAGGATGAAGGGGTTGAAGCTGAGGAGCAGCAGCAATTTCAGTCCTTGGTGGGCAGCCTTTTGTATGCAGCAGTTCACACGAGGCCCGACATCTCTTTCTCGGTTGGGCAGCTGGCTAGGGTGGTGTAGAATCCATCAGATGAGCAGGTGGATGCAGCCGAGCGTGAGGTGAAGTATCTGAACTCTCACCCAAGCATTGGAGTTCAATACTCCGCATCTGCACAGGTGAAGCAGAAAGGGGTTGTGGTGCTGAAAGAGAAGGGGGAGAGGCTCGGAGAAGGCAAGCTGTTTCTCACTTGCTTTACCGATGCTACGTGGGCCTCTGAGAAGGAGGGTTCCTCATCTGTGGGAGGATACATTTGTTTAGTTGGGGGAGGACCTGTTAGTTGGAGGTCAAAGAGGCAGACAGAGACAGCAATCTCTTCTGTGGAATCAGAGTATATGGCGATGTTCTATGGGGTGAAGGAGGTGATTTGGCTGAGGAGGTTGTTAGAGGAGATTGGCCAGGAGCAGAAGGTTGCTACGCCGCTGTTCTGTGATAGCAAGGGGGCTCTTGGAATGGCCAGGAACGCTGTGCTTCATGGGCTCAATAAGCACATGCGTATCAAGTGGCACTGGCTGCGTAAAGAGGTGAAGAGGGGGACGGTGAATCCGATCTACATCAAGACTCACCAGCAGCCAGCAGACTTCCTCACCAAGAGGCTTGCAGATGAGCCTCACTGGCGTTGTGTGCGCATGAGTGGAATGAGTATGAACTAGTATGGAATGATGGTGATGCAGCCGGCAGGCTGAGGGGGAGTGTGTTGGGTGCAAATTCACATTGCACGACATCTCGCCGTCTGTTTGTATGAGTATGCGTGTGCGAATGCATTTGGGTGTGAATGGAATGTTCGGTGTGTTTGTTTGCTTTCGCAATTTTCGCTTGAAGCATTTGCAGGTACTCGCGCATTATGCGCTTCAGCACAACATTGTACGCGCTATGAACAGTACAAGCAGAAAGGACGAGCTCGCAAAGGAACCCAAGATGGAAGCTTTGCGGTTCGGTTGAATTGATTGTGCAGATTCAGTTCTATCCAACTCGAAATTGTAGTGTTTTGCTTGGTTGACTATAGTGTAGCAGGGCAGGCACTATAGGGGTACAATTTAGGTGAAGGTTGGATGTTGTTTGTCTGTATCTGCATGCTACAGGGCCAGGGGAAACCAGCGGAACCAGCTTTTGGCTGGTTGGGCAAAGACGAAACAGGTTCTGTTTTTAGGACCTGAACCTGGTCGTTGTTTTCCCAGGTTGGAAAAACAGAACCAGAGGTTGTTTACCAACCTACCACCTGCTGTTTTGTCCAGCCAGGTTGGTTCTGTTGCTTGGAATTATTTGGGATGATCCCTGGTTGTTCCCAGGTTCATTCCCAAGGTCCTTGCTAGCTAGAACTATTTATTCCTTCTCTGTTTGTACCTGAATATAGTCAATTTGATTCAAGCGAATTCCTCCCTTGCTGGAATTTCGTTTCTACGCGGTGCGACGGCGGAATGCTACCCGAGTCAACGCTAGTACGCTAGCACTCCAACGCTAGGCAAACGCTGTCCGAGCCATAACTTCGTAATAACAGAACTTTTCGCGAGGCAACTTGGTTCATTTTAAAGCTCTTGGAGAGAGCTTCGATATAGAAGATTCTCAGCTTAATCCGATCGACGGTCTGCACGATACGCTGCGCGACGTTCAAGGTACTCTTGCTGTTTTGACTAAGTCCCTCTTGAACCCTCTCTCTACAAACTCGGACCCGAGGATAGGGGCTGGTCTTGTACCAGGCACCCAAGGACCCTTGGAGGTGACCCCGAGGAGAGGTTTTAAGTTTGATAAAGTCTTAATAGCTTGAGTTTATTAGGCCCTTACACCAACAGCTCCTGCAGTCAGCTTCTTAGAAGCCATACGGGTACGTCCTGGCCTGGAGACGGGTGTCTCCCATCCCTTCATAACGACATCCTTCGGCTTCTTAGTTTTCCCTTGCTGCTGCTCTCCCCCCTCAGATCCAGCAGCTCCCCTAGTGCTAGTCTCCACATCATTTTCTCCACCAGCAGGTGCCTCCTGTACTTTCTTTCCATCACCACCCTCCGCAGCTGCCTCTTCTCCCTCCTCCCACACACTAGGAGTCAGGTCCAGCTGCATGGTGATCTGCTCTATTTGCTGGGACACCCTGGCAGCCGGAGGCTGTTTCTCCCACCTCCCATACATCATGCCCTCAACAAACTTCACATCCCTGCTGTCAAACAACACACCTTTGGATGGTTCCCACAGCAGCCATCCCTTGCTCTCAGCAGCTAGCCCCAAATGCACACACCAGATTGCACTCGCCCCCGACTTACTGCGGTAGGTCTTGGGGACGTGGGCGACTGCCATGCAACCGAACACCCTCAGCATGTCCACCGGCGGTTTCTTCCCAAGCCACTATTCCAACAGCACCCACGAGTCATCCCCAACCTTTGTGAGTACCCTGTTCCTAGCGACGGTAGCGTGCCGAACAGCATGGGGCCACATCAAGTTGCCCAGGCCAGATTCTATGAGCAGCGCCCTAGCTGTCTCCAAAATTATCCGGTTCGCCCGTTCTGCTACACCGTTAGACTGTGGGGTGTAAGCCGTGATCAGCTCTCTCTGGATGCCCTGCTTCTTGAGCCAGGCCGTCATCTCAGCTCCAAGGAACTCACCACCCTGATCTGTCCTAATCCGCTTCACGACACACTCCGCTTGCTTCTCCACGAACGGCAGCCAATCGTCCCGAATCGTGAAGGCGGCGTGATCTTTCTGCTTCAGCGGATATGCCTACATTAGCCTGCTCCAGTCATCCACTATGGTTAGGAAGTATCGCTCCCCCTTGTGCCCTTGCACCGGCAGCGGCCCCACCAAGTCCATATGGACCAGCTCCAACGGCTTTTTGCTCCTGCCAGCCACACTATGGAAGGGGAAACGGGTGAACTTTGAAAGGAGGCAAATTTCACAGTTATTATCGGGTTGTTGTCCGTTCAGCTTCAAGCCCTTAACGGCTCCATCCTTCTCCAGCTTCTTCAGCAAAGGCATTGCCACATGCCCCAAACGTCGGTGTGCCGTTGCCCAATCCGTCTCCCCAGATCTGGCCGACACTTTCACACCAACCTCTCCAACGGCGTTGTACTCCCCCTGGGATGCAGACCCCTCTCCAGCCTGCCCCCCACCGTGCCACGCCAGCGCCGGCAGCTGCCACATAGATCTGTACACGTCCTTGCTCTCGTGCAGATCCCAAAGCACCCGATTGCCCAGCTTCCCCTTATAAGTGCGAGCCCCATCCGTGTTGGTGTTCACCCCAGCCTTGCCAAGCTTACGGAGGGAGATAAGGTTGGCCTTCAGGTCAGGGACGAGGAGAACGTCGTGCAGCACCACCGGCTTGCCATCCGCTCCCTTAAACGCAGCTCGTCCCGCACCAGCCACCTTCAACATGTGTCCAGAGGCAGAGCACACCTCGTTAATTAGTGCAGCGCGTACGTTGTCCAGCAGGTCCTTGCGCGGCGTCATTGTCCAAGCAGCGCCTGTGTCCAACACCCTAATAAACTCAAGCTATTAAGACTTTATCAAACTTAAAACCTCTCCTCGGGGTCACCTCCAAGGGTCCTTGGGTGCCTGGTACAAGACCAGCCCCTATCCTCGGGTCCGAGTTTGTAGAGAGAGAGATCAAGAGGGACTTAGTCAAAACAGCAAGAGTACCTTGAACGTCGCGCAGCGTATCTTACAGACCGTTGATCGGATTAAGCTGAGAATTTACTATATCGAAGCTCGCTCCAAGAGCTTTAAAATGAACCAAGTTGCCTCGTGAACAGTTATGCCATTACGCAGTTATGGCTCGGACAGCGTTTGCCTAGTGTTGGAGTGCTAGCTTACTAGCGTTGACTCAGGTAGCATTCCGTCGTCGTACCGCGTAGAAACGAAATTCCAGGAAGGGAGGAATTCGCTTGAATCAAATTGACTATATTCAGGTACAAACAGAGAAGGAATAAATAGTTCTAGCTAGCAAGGACCTTGAGAATGAACCTGGGAACAACCAGGGATGATCCCAAATAATTCCAAGCAACAGAACCAACCTGGCTGGACAAAACAGCAGGTGGTAGGCTGGTAAACAACCTCTGGTTCTGTTTTTCCAACCTGTGAAAACAACAACCAGGTTCAGGTCCTAAAAACAGAACCTGTTTTGTCTTTGCCCAACCAGCCAAATGCTGGTTCCGCTGGTTTCCCCTGGCCCTGTAGCATGCAGATACAGACAAACAACATCCAACATTCACCTAAATTGTACCCCTATAGTGCCTGCCCTGCTACACTATAGTCAACCAAACAAAACAGTACAATTTCGAGTTGGATAGAACTGAATCTGCGCAATCAACTAAGCCGAACCGCAAAGCATCCATCTTGGGTTCCTTTGCGAGCTCGTCCTTTCTGCTTGTACTGTTCATAGCGCGTACAATGTTGTGCCGAAGCGCACATTGTGCGAGTACCTGCAAATGCTTCAAGCGAAAATTGCAAGAGCAAACAAACACACGAATATACCATTCATACGCAAATGCATTCGCACACGCATACTCGTACAAACAGACGGCAGGATGTAGTGCAATGTGAATTTGCATCCAACAATGAGAGCCTCTTTCTCAAGGGGGAGGGGGAGAAGCTGGTGTTGTTTCTGGTCTACGTGGACGACATTCTTCTCTTCAGCAGCAGCATGAAGGAGATGCAGAGAGTGCAGCAGCAGCTAATGGAGAACTTCAAGTGCAAAAATACTTGGGGAGGTAAAATACTACCTCGGGATGCACGTAGAGAGGGATCCAGATCACAGGTGGTTGAAACTGCACCAGGAGAAGTTCATCAAGGAGCTGGGGGAGAAGTTTGGGAAAACTGCAGAGGATGAAGGAGTTGAAGCCGAGGAGCAGCAGCAATTTCAGTCCTTGGTGAGCAGCCTCTTGTGTGCAGCAGTTCACACGAGACCTGACATCTCTTTCTCGGTTGGGCAGCTGGCTAGGGTGGTGCAGAATCCATGAGAGGAGCAGGTGGATGCAGCTGAGCGTGTGGTGAAGTATCTGAACTCTCACCCAAGCATTGGAGTTCAATACTCCGCATCTGCACAGGTGAAGCAGAAAGGGGTTGAGGTGCTGAAAGAGAAGGGGGAGAGGCTTGGAGAAGGCAAGCTGTTTCTCACTTGCTTTACCGATGCTACGTGGGCCTCTGAGAAGGAGGATTCCTCATCTGTGGGAGGATACATCTGTGTAGTTGGGGGAGGACCTCTTAGTTGGAGGTCAGAGAAGCAGACGGAGACGGCACTCTCTTCCGTGGAGTCAGAGTACATGGCAATGTTCCATTGGATGAAGGAGGTGATTTGGCTGAGGAGGCTGTTAGAGGAGCTTGGCCAGGAGCAGAAGGTTGCTACGCCGCTGTTTTGTGATAGCAAGGGGGCTCTTGGGATGGCCAGGAACGCTGTGCTTCATGGGCTGAACAAGCACATGCGTATCAAGTGGCACTGGCTGCGTAAGGAAGTGAAAAGGGGGACGGTGAATCCGATCTCCATCAAGACTCACCAGCAGCCAGCAGACTTTCTCACAAAGAGGCTCGCGGATGAGCCTCATTGGCGTTGTGTGCGCATGAGTGGAATGAGCATGAACTAGCATGGAATGATGGAAATGCAGCCGGCAGGCTGAGGGGGGGTGTGTTGGGTGCAAATTCACATTGCACGACATCCTGCCGTCTGTTTGTACGAGTATGCGTGTGCGAATGTATTTGGGTGTGAATGGAATGTTCGTGTGTTTGTTTGCTGTCGCAATTTTTGCTTGAAGCATTTGCAGGTACTCGCAGAATGTGCGCGTCGGCACAACATTGTACACGTTATGAACAGTGCAAGCAGAAAGGACGAGCTCGCAAAGGAACCCAAGATGGAAGCTTTGCAGTTCGGTCGAATTGATTGCGCAGATTCAGTTCTATCCAACTTGTAATTGTACTGTTTTGTTTGGTTGACTATAGTGTAGCAGGGCAGGCACTATAGGGGTACAATTTAGGTAAAGGTCGGATGTTGTTTGTCTGTGTCTGCATGCTACAAGGCCAGGGGAAACCAGCGGAACCAGCATTTGGCTGGTTGGGCAAAGACAAAACAGGTTCTGTTTTTAGAACCTGAATCTGGTTGTTGCTTTCCCAGGTTGGAAAAACAGAACCAGAGGTTGTTTACCAGCCTACCACCTGCTGTTTTGTCCAGCCAGGTTAGTTCTGATGCTTGGAATTATTTGGGATCATCCCTGGTTGTTCCCAGGTTGATTCCCAAGGTCCTTGCTAGCTAGAACTATTTATTCCTTCTGTGTTTGTACATGGACATAGTGAAATTGATTCAAGCGAATTCCTTCCTTCCTGGAATTTCGTTTCTACGTGGTACGACGGCGGAATGCTACCTGAGTCAACGCAAGTATGCTAGCACTCCAACGCTAGGCAAACGCTGTCCGAGCCATAACTTCGTAAAGGCAGAACTTTTTGCGAGGCAACTTGGTTCATTTTAAAGCTCTTGGAGTGAGCTTCGATATATCAAATTCTCAGCTTAATCCAATCGACGGTCTGCACGATACGCTGCGCGACGTTCAAGGTACTCTTGCTGTTTTGACTAAGTCCCTCTTGATCCCTCTCTCTACAAACTCGGACCTGAGGATAGGGGCTGGTTTTGTACCAGGCACCCAAGGACCCTTGGAGGTGACCCCGAGGAGAGGTTTTAAGTTTGATAAAGTCTTAATAGCTTGAGTTTATTAGGCCCTTACACCAACAAGCTGGTATCAGAGCTGCGTTATAGTGATCCTCGTTATAGGCAGCTATGGCGGGCAACACTTCAGCGGCAGCTGGTCAATCGTCAGCCCAAGATTGTAGCGGCAGCCACGATTCTGGTGTTTCTGCGCCAAGGGGAGCGCGAACAAGCCAGGGCTCGCTGATCAAGGAGGTGCTGAAAAACTTCACCGTCGAGAAGTTCAATGATGAGGGCTATGATGATTGGGCCTGGAAAATGCAACTTTATTTCCGTCAGATCGGTTTGCTGAAACTAATCATTGGGGAGGATGCAAGACCTGCGCAAATATTGACATACGAATGCAGCGCTGGCAGGCCGTATTGCTGCAGCGTTGGCATGTCGCTCTTTTGCTACAATGGCAGGCCGCCTTGCTGCAGCGTTGGCGAATCGCTCTGATGCAGTGCTGGCAATTCGCCTTGCAGAATTCTTGCTAGGGGTTCCCATGCCGTTCTAGTCATATTACTTGCATGCCTCATTTGTATACTATATTCTCAACTTCTCAATGTTCTTTTCAAAATCCTTAGTGAAAACTCTGGACAAATATCTCTGTGAACACAGCAAGTAGTTAGAATTATGTTAAAGCACTATGATTATCCGCACAACCCCGTGCCCTCCTCCGTAGTCCACTCCCGTTGCAGGGTGACTCTCCGCATGGTGTGGTGAACATGGAACGACCACGCGTTAGAACCTTCAGATTATACAACATATCGTTCTATACCTAAGTCGTTGTAGGCCAGCAACCATCTAGACCACCATGAACGACCAAGGAGTCGATGCAGGAGTAGAGGATACTCTACAGGCGCGGTTGGATGCTGTTCGGGCACGCCACGAGGCTGGCGGGTACGGCGAGGCGGACTTGGAGATTTTCCTCCTTGATACGCGTGCGCAGTGGGCGCGTGAGCATCCCCCTCCCCGTGCTGAAGTGGACGGCGCGTCCGCCTCTCCCCGACTCGTGCACAACGAAGGTGACGGCGGCAATGTTGTTGGCAATGGAAGCACGAGGGTTCGCGGAATGATTCGGGCCGCCGACGTTGGCGTTGGCGGAGTGCAGATGCAAGTGCTGCGGTCGACGGCGACTGCAGGCAGCTCGAACGACAACACCGATGGTCGACGGCATTCTCCTCAGCGGAGTGGAGTCAGGCCGATCTCGACGACTCATGCGTCGGCTGATCGAGACGAAGGCATCGCGCCGGCGTACGGCTCTTCAAATTTTCGCCGAACAAGATTGCTGTGCCGAAGCTGCTCGAAGGACGCCACGATTTAATCACATAGATCGAACCCATCGAGCCTCAGTTGGAGATCGCCGGATTGGAGAAGTTCATTGACGGCAAGGTGGAGACGTTGGATGAAGAGGTCTCTGAATTGTGGGCGGAATTTCGCGCCGCTCATCTTCTGACCTTCATGGTCCTTTTGCGGTGTTGTTCGCTACTAGTGCAAGTCACGTTAAAGCCGTGCCGACTTTAACGCCGGCTACCAAGCATGGCAGCACATCATGCGCACCTACAAAGCGACCGACGACCTCTACATCAGCCGACTGGAGAAGAGATTGGCCACCATTCGCACGGGCAAGCAGGAATCGGCGACCGAGTATTGCAATCGAGTGTCACGAATTCTGGCCGACATGCAAATGGCTGGCTTTGAGTACTCGGTGGCATCGTAGGTCACGCATGTCATCAAGAGCCTCCCATCAAGCTACAATCTAATGTGCCGGATGCTGATAATTCCCGGCACGCGCGAGACTCTGAACGAGGATTCGCTTTCAAGTCACGTCATACAGGATGAGTTCATGCAGGAGTCTGAGCGGTCTTCAGAGCTTCTTCCGCAGGCCAACTACGTTGCTCCGACGAAGCAGGGACATCAGACGGAGCAGCGTGGGAAGTCAGGCGGAGGTGGAGGCGGTGGCGGAAAGTCGTCGAACACCAAGTATACGAAGAACGCCGACTGCGGGAAGTCGGCGAAGGGCAGTGATCGCGGAAGTAGTGGTTCGCGTCGAGGAGGACGCTGCTGCTATGTTTGTGGAGACCCTGACCATCTCTCGTACGACTGCCCTAATTGCGACGAGTCCGGGGACGATCAGAGAGGAAGCCGCGGAAAGTCTGACAGCGACCGTCGTCGTCGAAACAACCAGCCGCGTAAGGAGAAGCCAGCGTCATCGAAAATGCCCTCGAAATCAGGGGGAGATACCTCTAGCGGCAAGGAAGCCTCTTGTTCGATGGTTGGAGTGGTTGAGCCAACTATTTCGCTAGCGGCGGAGGCTGGGGAAGACTTCCAGGCGGTCGCAACAGCCGTGCAGGCGAATCCAACCGTGGTGCTCCTTGACGGCGGCTGCTCTCATCATGTGTGTTGGTGTAAGGGCCTAATAAACTCAAGCTATTAAGACTTTATCAAACTTAAAACCTCTCCTCGGGGTCACCTCCAAGGGTCCTTGGGTGCCTGGTACAGGACCAGCCCCTATCTACGGGTCCGAGTTTGTAGAGAGAGGGATCAAGAGGGACTAAGTCAAAACAGCAAAACTACCTTGAACGTCGCGCAGCGCATCGTGCAGACCGTCGATCGGATTAAGCTGAGAATTTCCTATATCGAAGCTCAATCTAAGAGCTCTGAAATAAGCCAAGTTGCCTCGCGAAAAGTTCTGCCATTACGAAGTTATGGCTCGGACAGCGTTAGCCTAGCGTTGGAGTGCTAGCGTACTAGCGTTGACTCGGGTAGCATTCCGCCGTCGCACCGCGTAGAAAGGAAATTCCAGCAAGGAAGGAATTCGCTTGAATCAATTTCACTGAATTCAGGTACAAACAGAGAAGGAATATATAGTTCTAGCTAGCAAGGACCTTGGGAATCAACCTGGGAACAACTAGGGATGATCCCAAATAATTCCAAGCAACAGAACCAACCTGGCTGGACAAAACAGCAGGTGGTAGGTTGGTGAACAACCTCTGGTTCTGTTTTTCCAACCTGGGAAAACAACAACCAGGTTCAGGTCCTAAAAACAGAACCTGTTTTGTCTTTGCCCAACCAGCCAAATGCTGGTTCCGCTGGTTTCCCCTGGCCCTGTAGCATGCAGATACAGACAAACAACATCCAACCTTCACCTAAGTTGTACCCCTATAGTGCCTGCCCTGCTACACTATAGTCAACCAAACAAAACAGTACAATTTCGAGTTGGATAGAACTGAATCTGCGCAATCAAGTAAGCCGAACCGCAAAGCTTCCATCTTGGGTTCCTTTGCGAGCTCGTCCTTTCTGCTTGTACTGTTCATAGCGCGTACAATGTTATGCCGAAGCGCACATTGTGCGAGTACCTGCAAATGCTTCAAGCGAAGATTGCGAAAGCAAACAAACACACGAACATACCATTCACACGCAAATGCATTCGCACACGCATACTCGTACAAACAGACGGCAGGATGTCGTGCAATGTGAATTTGCACCCAACAATGTGATGGGAACGCGAGAGGCCTTTGTTGACATAAAGCCGAGAGGCAAAATCCGTCACGTGCGCGGATTCAACGGGCGCTTCAGAACGTCGAAGGTCGTGGCACAGTTGCTCTAAAAGGGGAGACCGGAAAGCCGATTCTTATCCCCGACATGTTGTACGTCCCGGGCGTGCATGCAAATCTGTTGTCGGCTGGTCAGCTGAAGGACCACGGCGTGAAGCTGCAGGACAAGGGTGATGAGATGTTGCTCATTTCCGCTGCAGAAGATGTGCTCGGTCGAGCACGCTATACTGGCCGAGTCCTTTGCTCCGACCTCCGCCCCTGCTCCTCAAGATTGACGACATCTTCGACGGAGGCAGTTGCTTTGCGGACGATCGTATCTGCGACAAAGTCAACGCTGGACAAGTGGCACTTGAGGCTCGCGCACGTCGGCATTGACATGATTAAGAGTTCGGCGAAGCATGGTGTTTGGTCTGGACATCAAGAAGTCGACTGAAGCCGAACTGCCGTGTGCCTCCTGTGTCGGCGGAAAGCTAGCGCAACATACTTTTCCAGACAAGGGATCGGACGCTATAAACGCCCTCGACGTCATGCACATTAACCTCTGTGGCCCTTTCCGCGTGACCGCCACGGATGGGAGCCTCTATTTCCTCCTCCTCAAGGACCGCAAGACTCGATTTGTGTGGGTCCGTCCGATCGCGAAAAAGAGCGACGTGCTCGTTGTTTTTGAAAAGTGGCTGAAGGAAGTGGAGCGGCAGACATCGAAGTCGGTAAAAAGGTTGCGCTCTGGCCGCAGAAAGAAGTTCCTCGGTCGGGCCTTTGCCGATCTCGTCGATGACAAGGGTATCCTCTACATCCTCACGTGCCCGTACACTCCGCAACAGAATGGCATGGCGGAGCGGGAAAGATGTGAACGGTCTTCGAATCTGTGCGGACGATGTTGCTTCACATGGGCGTGAAGCATCACTGGTGGCACCTCACCCTTCGCCAAGCTGTCTCGGTGTGCAACTGTCTCGAACAGGTGTCCCTTCCTCCGAGGACGACGCCATATGAGCTACTGTTCGGAAAGAAGCCGGACCTTATTGTTGGTGTAAGGGCCTAATAAACTCAAGCTATTAAGACTTTGTCAAACTTAAAACCTCTTCTCGGGGTCACCTCAAAGGGTCCTTGGGTGCCTGTTACAAGACCAGCCCCTATCCTCGGGTCCGAGTTTGTAGGGAGAGAGATCAAGAGGGACTTAGTCAAAACAGCAAGAGTACCTTGAACGTCGCGCAGCGTATCGTGCAGACCGTTGATCGGATTAAGCTGAGAATTTACTATATCGAAGCTCGCTCCAAGAGCTTTAAAATGAACCAAGTTTCCTCGCGAAAAGTTCTGCCATTACGAAGTTATGGCTCGGACAGCGTTTGCCTAGCGTTGGAGTGCTAGCGTACTAGCGTTGACTCGGGTAGCATTCCGCCGTCGCACCGCGTAGAAAGGAAATTCCAGCAAGGAAGGAATTCGCTTGAATCAATTTCACTATATTCAGGTACAAACAGAGAAGGAATAAATAGCTCTAGCTAGCAAGGACCTTGGGAATCAACCTGGGAATAACCAGGGATGATCCCAAATAATTCCAAGCAACAGAACCAACCTGGCTGGAAAACATAGCAGGTGGTAGGTTGGTAAACAACCTCTGGTTCTGTTTTTCCAACCTGGGAAAACAACAACCAGGTTCAGGTCCTAAAAACAGAACCTGTTTTGTCTTTGCCCAACCAGCCAAATGCTGGTTCCGCTGGTTTCCCCTGGCCCTGTAGCATGCAGATACAGACAAACAACATCCAACCTTCACCTAAATTGTACCCCTATAGTGCATGCCCTGCTACACTATAGTCAACCAAACAAAACAGCACAATTTCGAGCTGGATAGAACTGAATCTGCGCAATCAAGTAAGCCGAACCGCAAAGCATCTATCTTGGGTTCCTTTGCGAGCTCGTCCTTTCTGCTTGTACAGTTGATAGCGCGTACAATGTTGTGCCAAAGCGCACATTGTGCGAGTACCTGCAAATGCTTCAAGCGAGAATTGCGAAAGCAAACAAACACACGAACATACCATTCATACGCAAATGCATTCGCACACGCATACTCGTACAAACAGACGGCAGGATGTAGTGCAATGTGAATTTGCATCCAACAATGAGAGCCTCTTTCTCAAGGGGGAGGGGGAGAAGCTGGTGTTGTTTCTGGTCTACGTGGACGACATTCTTCTCTTCAGCAGCAGCATGAAGGAGATGCAGAAAGTGCAGCAGCAGCTAATGGAGCACTTCAAGTGCAAAAAAACTTGGGGAGGTAAAATACTACCTCGGGATGCACGTAGAGAGGGATCCAGATCACAGGTGGTTGAAACTGCACCAGGAGAAGTTCATCAAGGAGCTGGGGGAGAAGTATGGGAAAACTGCAGAGGATGAAGGGGTTGAAGCCGAGGAGCAGCAGCAATTTCAGTCCTTGGTGAGCAGCCTCTTGTATGCAGCAGTTCACACGAGGCCCGACATCTCTTTCTCGGTTGGGCAGCTAGCTAGGGTGGTGCAGAATCCATCCGAGGAGCAGGTGGATGCAGCTGAGCGTGTGGTGAAGTATCTGAACTCTCACCCAAGCATTGGAGTTCAATACTCCGCATCTGCACAGGTGAAGCAGAAAGGGGTTGAGGTGCTGAAAGAGAAGGGGGAGAGGCTTGGAGAAGGCAAGCTGTTTCTCACTTGCTTTACCGATGCTACGTGGGCCTCTGAGAAGGAGGATTCCTCATCTGTGGGAGGATACATCTGTGTAGTTGGGGGAGGACCTGTTAGTTGGAGGTCAAAGAAGCAGACGGGGACGGCACTCTCTTCCGTGGAGTCAGAGTACATGGCAATGTTCCATTGGGTAAAGGAGGTGATTTGGCTGAGGAGGCTGTTAGAGGAGCTTGGCCAGGAGCAGAAGGTTGCTACGCCGCTGTTTTGTGATAGCAAGGGGGCTCTTGGGATGGCCAGGAACGCTGTGCTTCATGGGCTGAACAAGCACATGCGTATCAAGTGGCACTGGCTGCGTAAGGAAGTTAAAAGGGGGACGGTGAATCCGATCTCCATCGAGACTCACCAGCAGCCAGCAGACTTTCTCACAAAGAGGCTCGCGGATGAGCCTCATTGGCGTTGTGTGCGCATGAGTGGAATGAGCATGAACTAGCATGGAATGATGGAAATGCAGCCGGCAGGCTGACGGGGAGTGTGTTGGGTGCAAATTCACATTGCACGACATCCTGCCGTCTGTTTGTACGAGTATGCGTGTGCGAATGTATTTGGGTGTGAATGGAATGTTCGTGTGTTTGTTTGCTGTCGCAATTTTTGCTTGAAGCATTTGCAGGTACTCGCAGAACGTGCGCTTCGGCACAACATTGTACGCGTTATGAACAGTGCAAGCAAAAAGGACGAGCTCGCAAAGGAACCCAAGATGGAAGCTTTGCAGTTCGGTCGAATTGATTGCGCAGATTCAGTTCTATCCAACTTGTAATTGTACTGTTTTGTTTGGTTAACTATAGTGTAGCAGGGCAGGCACTATAGGGGTACAATTTAGGTGAAGGTCGGATGTTGTTTGTCTGTGTCTGCATGCTACAAGGCCAGGGGAAACCAGCGGAACCAGCATTTGGCTGGTTGGGCAAAGACAAAACAGGTTCTGTTTTTAGAACCTGAATCTGGTTGTTGCTTTCCCAGGTTGGAAAAACAGAACCAGAGGTTGTTTACCAGCCTACCACCTGCTGTTTTGTCCAGCCAGGTTAGTTCTGATGCTTGGAATTATTTGGGATCATCCCTGGTTGTTCCCAGGTTGATTCCCAAGGTCCTTGCTAGCTAGAACTATTTATTCCTTCTGTGTTTGTACATGGACATAGTGAAATTGATTCAAGCGAATTCCTTCCTTGCTGGATTTTCGTTTCTACGTGGTACGACGGCGGAATGCTACCTGAGTCAACGCAAGTATGCTAGCACTCCAACGCTAGGCAAACGCTGTCCGAGCCATAACTTCGTAAAGGCAGAACTTTTTGCGAGGCAACTTGGTTCATTTTAAAGCTCTTGGAGTGAGCTTCGATATATCAAATTCTCAGCTTAATCCGATCGACGGTCTGCACGATACGCTGCGCGACGTTCAAGGTACTCTTGCTGTTTTGACTAAGTCCCTCTTGATCCCTCTCTCTACAAACTCGGACCTGAGGATAGGGGCTGGTCTTGTACCAGGCACCCAAGGACCCTTGGAGGTGACCCCGAGGAGAGGTTTTAAGTTTGATAAAGTCTTAATAGCTTGAGTTTATTAGGCCCTTACACCAACAAGCTGGTATCAGAGCTGCGTTATAGTGATCCTCGTTATAGGCAGCTATGGCGGGCAACACTTCAGCGGCAGCTGGTCAATCGTCAGCCCAAGATTGTAGCGGCAGCCAAGATTCTGGTGTTTCTGCGCCAAGGGGAGCGCGAACAAGCCAGGGCTCGCTGATCAAGGAGGTGCTGAAAAACTTCACCGTCGAGAAGTTCAATGATGAGGGCTATGATGATTGGGCCTGGAAAATGCAACTTTATTTCCGTCAGATCGGTTTGCTGAAACTAATCATTGGGGAGGATGCAAGACCTGCGCAAATATTGACATACGAATGCAGCGCTGGCAGGCCGTATTGCTGCAGCGTTGGCATGTCGCTCTTTTGCTATAATGGCAGGCCGCCCTGCTGCAGCGTTGGCGAATCGCTCTGATGCAGTGCTGGCAATTCGCCTTGCAGAATTCTTGCTAGGGGTTCCCATGCCGTTCTAGTCATATTACTTGCATGCCTCATTTGTATACTATATTCTCAACTTCTCAATGTTCTTTTCAAAATCCTTAGTGAAAACTCTGGACAAATATCTCTGTGAACACAACAAGTAGTTAGAATTATGTTAAAGCACTATGATTACCCGCACAACCCCGTGCCCTCCTCCGTAGTCCACTCCCGTTGCAGGGTGACTCTCCGCATGGTGTGGTGAACATGAAACGACCACGCGTTAGAACCTTCAGATTATACAACATATCGTTCTATACCTAAGTCGTTGTAGGCCAGCAACCATCTAGACCACCATGAACGACCAAGGAGTCGATGCAGGAGTAGAGGATACTCTACAGGCGCGGTTGGATGCTGTTCGGGCACGCCACGAGGCTGGCGGGTACGGCGAGGCGGACTTGGAGATTTTCCTCCTTGAAACGCGTGCGCAGTGGGCGCGTGAGCATCCCCCTCCCCGTGCTGAAGTGGACGGCGCGTCCGCCTCTCCCCGACTCGTGCACAACGAAGGTGACGGCGGCAATGTTGTTGGCAATGGAAGCACGAGGGTTCGCGGAATGATTCGGGCCGCCGACGTTGGCGTTGGCGGAGTGCAGATGCAAGTGCTGCGGTCGACGGCGACTGCAGGCAGCTCGAACGACAACACCGATGGTCGACGGCATTCTCCTCAGCGGAGTGGAGTCAGGCCGATCTCGACGACTCATGCGTCGGCTGATCGAGACGAAGGCATCGCGCCGGCGTACGGCTCTTCAAATTTTCGCCGAACAAGATTGCTGTGCCGAAGCTGCTCGAAGGACGCCACGATTTAATCACATAGATCGAACCCATCGAGCCTCAGCTGGAGATCGCCGGATTGGAGAAGTTCATTGACGGCAAGGTGGAGACGTTGGATGAAGAGGTCTCTGAATTGTGGGCGGAATTTCGCGCCGCTCATCTTCTGACCTTCATGGTCCTTTTGCGGTGCTGTTCGCTACTAGTGCAAGTCACGTTAAAGCCGTGCCGACTTTAACGCCGGCTACCAAGCATGGCAGCACATCATGCGCACCTACAAAGCGACCGACGACCTCTACATCAGCCGACTGGAGAAGAGATTGGCCACCAGTCGCACGGGCAAGCAGGAATCGGCGACCGAGTACTGCAATCGAGTGTCACGAATTCTGGCCGACATGCAAATGGCTGGCTTTGAGTACTCGGTGGCATCGTATGTCACGCATGTCATCAAGAGCCTCCCATCAAGCTACAATCTAATGTGCCGGATGCTGATAATTCCCGGCACGCGCGAGACTCTGAACGAGGATTCGCTTTCAAGTCACGTCATACAGGATGAGTTCATGCAGGAGTCTGAGCGGTCTTCAGAGCTTCTTCCGCAGGCCAACTACGTTGCTCCGACGAAGCAGGGACATCAGACGGAGCAGCGTGGGAAGTCAGGCGGAGGTGGAGGCGGTGGCGGAAAGTCGTCGAACACCAAGTATACGAAGAACGCCGACTGCGGGAAGTCGGCGAAGGGCAGTGATCGCGGAAGTAGTGGTTCGCGTCGAGGAGGACGCTGCTGCTATGTTTGTGGAGACCCTGACCATCTCTCGTACGACTGCCCTAATTGCGACGAGTCCGGGGACGATCAGAGAGGAAGCCGCGGAAAGTCTGACAGCGACCGTCGTCGTCGAAACAACCAGCCGCGTAAGGAGAAGCCAGCGTCATCGAAAATGCCCTCGAAATCAGAGGGAGATACCTCTAGCGGCAAGGAAGCCTCTTGTTCGATGGTTGGAGTGGTTGAGCCAACTATTTCGCTAGCGGCGGAGGCTGGGGAAGACTTCCAGGCGGTCGCTGCAGCCGTGCAGGCGAATCCAACCGTGGTGCTCCCTGACGGCGGCTGCTCTCATCATGTGTGTTGGTGTAAGGGCCTAATAAACTCAAGCTATTAAGACTTTATCAAACTTAAAACCTCTCCTCGGGGTCACCTCCAAGGGTCCTTGGGTGCCTGGTACAGGACCAGCCCCTATCCACGGGTCCGAGTTTGTAGAGAGAGGGATCAAGAGGGACTAAGTCAAAACAGCAAAACTACCTTGAACGTCGCGCAGCGCATCGTGCAGACCGTCGATCGGATTAAGCTGAGAATTTCCTATATCGAAGCTCACTCTAAGAGCTCTAAAATAAGCCAAGTTGCCTCGCGAAAAGTTCTGCCATTACGAAGTTATGGCTCGGACAGCGTTAGCCTAGCGTTGGAGTGCTAGCGTACTAGCGTTGACTCGGGTAGCATTCCGCCGTCGCACCGCGTAGAAAGGAAATTCCAGCAAGGAAGGAATTCGCTTGAATCAATTTCACTGAATTCAGGTACAAACAGAGAAGGAATAAATAGTTCTAGCTAGCAAGGACCTTGGGAATCAACCTGGGAATAACCAGGGATGATCCCAAATAATTCCAAGCAACAGAACCAACCTGGCTGGAAAACATAGCAGGTGGTAGGTTGGTAAACAACCTCTGGTTCTGTTTTTCCAACCTGGGAAAACAACAACCAGGTTCAGGTCCTAAAAACAGAACTGTTTTGTCTTTGCCCAACCAGCCAAATGCTGGTTCCGCTGGTTTCCCCTGGCCCTGTAGCATGCAGATACAGACAAACAACATCCAACCTTCACCTAAATTGTACCCCTATAGTGCATGCCCTGCTACACTATAGTCAACCAAACAAAACAGTACAATTTCGAGCTGGATAGAACTGAATCTGCGCAATCAAGTAAGCCGAACCGCAAAGCATCCATCTTGGGTTCCTTTGCGAGCTCGTCCTTTCTGCTTGTACTGTTGATAGCGCGTACAATGTTGTGCCAAAGCGCACATTGTGCGAGTACCTGTAAATGCTTCAAGCGAAAATTGCGAAAGCAAACAAACACACGAACATACCATTCATACGCAAATGCATTCGCACACGCATACTCGTACAAACAGACGGCAGGATGTAGTGCAATGTGAATTTGCATCCAACAATGAGAGCCTCTTTCTCAAGGGGGAGGGGGAGAAGCTGGTGTTGTTTCTGGTCTACGTGGACGACATTCTTCTCTTCAGCAGCAGCATGAAGGAGATGCAGAAAGTGCAGCAGCAGCTAATGGAGAACTTCAAGTGCAAAAAAACTTGGGGAGGTAAAATACTACCTCGGGATGCACGTAGAGAGGGATCCAGATCACAGGTGGTTGAAACTGCACCAGGAGAAGTTCATCAAGGAGCTGGGGGAGAAGTATGGGAAAACTGCAGAGGATGAAGGGGTTGAAGCCGAGGAGCAGCAGCAATTTCAGTCCTTGGTGAGCAGCCTCTTGTATGCAGCAGTTCACACGAGGCCCGACATCTCTTTCTCGGTTGGGCAGCTGGCTAGGGTGGTGCAGAATCCATCCGAGGAGCAGGTGGATGCAGCTGAGCGTGTGGTGAAGTATCTGAACTCTCACCCAAGCATTGGAGTTCAATACTCCGCATCTGCACAGGTGAAGCAGAAAGGGGTTGAGGTGCTGAAAGAGAAGGGGGAGAGGCTTGGAGAAGGCAAGCTGTTTCTCACTTGCTTTACCGATGCTACGTGGGCCTCTGAGAAGGAGGATTTCTCATCTGTGGGAGGATACATCTGTGTAGTTGGGGGAGGACCTGTTAGTTGGAGGTCAAAGAAGCAGACGGGGACGGCACTCTCTTCCGTGGAGTCAGAGTACATGGCAATGTTCTATTGGGTGAAGGAGGTGATTTGGCTGAGGAGGCTGTTAGAGGAGCTTGGCCAGGAGCAGAAGGTTGCTACGCCGCTGTTTTGTGATAGCAAGGGGGCTCTTGGGATGGCCAGGAACGCTGTGCTTCATGGGCTGAACAAGCACATGCGTATCAAGTGGCACTGGCTGCGTAAGGAAGTTAAAAGGGGGACGGTGAATCCGATCTCCATCGAGACTCACCACCAGCCAGCAGACTTTCTCACAAAGAGGCTCGCGGATGAGCCTCATTGGCGTTGTGTGCGCATGAGTGGAATGAGCATGAACTAGCATGGAATGATGGAAATGCAGCCGGCAGGCTGACGGGGAGTGTGTTGGGTGCAAATTCACATTGCACGACATCCTGCCGTCTGTTTGTACGAGTATGCGTGTGCGAATGTATTTGGGTGTGAATGGAATGTTCGTGTGTTTGTTTGCTGTCGCAATTTTTGCTTGAAGCATTTGCAGGTACTCGCAGAATGTGCGCTTCGGCACAACATTGTACGCGTTATGAACAGTGCAAGCAAAAAGGACGAGCTCGCAAAGGAACCCAAGATGGAAGCTTTGCAGTTCGGTCGAATTGATTGCGCAGATTCAGTTCTATCCAACTTGTAATTGTACTGTTTTGTTTGGTTAACTATAGTGTAGCAGGGCAGGCACTATAGGGGTACAATTTAGGTGAAGGTCGGATGTTGTTTGTCTGTGTCTGCATGCTACAAGGCCAGGGGAAACCAGCGGAACCAGCATTTGGCTGGTTGGGCAAAGACAAAACAGGTTCTGTTTTAAGAACCTGAATCTGGTTGTTGTTTTCCCAGGTTGGAAAAACAGAACCAGAGGTTGTTTACCAACCTACCACCTGCTGTTTTGTCCAGCCAGGTTGGTTCTGATGCTTGGAATTATTTGGGATCATCCCTGATTGTTCCCAGGTTGATTCCCAAGGTCCTTGCTAGCTAGAACTATTTATTCCTTCTGTGTTTGTACATGGACATAGTGAAATTGATTCAAGCGAATTCCTTCCTTGCTGGATTTTCGTTTCTACGTGGTGCGATGGCGGAATGCTACCCGAGTCAACGCTAGTACGCTAGCACTCCAATGGTAGGCAAACGCTGGCCGAGCCACAACTTCGTAAAGGCAGAACTTTTTCGCGAACAACTTGGTTCATTTTAAAGCTCTTGGAGTGAGCTTCGATATATCAAATTCTCAGCTTAATCCGATCGACGGTCTGCACGATTCGCTGCGCGACGTTCAAGGTACTCTTGCTGTTTTGACTAAGTCCCTCTTGATCCCTCTCTCTACAAACTCGGACCCGAGGATAGGGGCTGGTCTTGTACCAGGCACCCAAGGACCCTTGGAGGTGACCCCGAGGAGAGGTTTAAGTTTGATAAAGTCTTAATAGCTTGAGTTTATTAGGCCCTTACACCAACAAGCTGGTATCAGAGCTGCGTTATAGTGATCCTCGTTTTAGGTAGCTATGGCGGGCAACACCTCGGCGGCAGCTGGTCAATCCTCAGCCCAAGATCGTAGCGGCAGCCAAGATTCTGGTGTTTCTGCGCCAAGGGGAGCGCGAACAAGCCAGGGCTCGCTGATCAAGGAGGTGCTGAAAAACTTCACCGTCGAGAAGTTCAATGATGAGGGCTATGATGATTGGGCCTGGAAAATGCAACTTTATTTCCGTCAGATCGGTTTGCTGAAACTAATCATTGGGGAGGATGCAAGACCTGCGCAAATATTGACCTACGAATGCAGCGCTGGCAGGCCGTATTGCTGCAGCGTTGGCATGTCGCCCTTTTGCTACGATGGCAGGCCGCCCTGCTGCAGCTTTGGCGAATCGCTCTGATGCAGTGCTGGCAATTCGCCTTGCAGAATTCTTGCTAGGGGTTCCCATGCCGTTCTAGTCATATTACTTGCATGCCTCATTTGTATACTATATTCTCAACTTCTCAATGTTCTTTTCAAAATCCTTAGTGAAAACTCTGGACAAATATCTCTGTGAACACAGCAAGTAGTTAGAATTATGTTAAAGCACTATGATTACCCGCACAACCCCGTGCCCTCCTCCGTAGTCCACTCCCGTTGCAGGGTGACTCTCCGCATGGTGTGGTGAGCATAGAACGACCACGCGTTAGAACCTTCAGATTATACAACATTTCGTTCTATACCTAAGTCGTTGTAGGCCAGCAACCATCTAGACCACCATGAACGACCAAGGAGTCGATGCAGGAGTAGAGGATACTCTACAGGCGCGGTTGGATGCTGTTCGGGCACGCCACGAGGCTGGCGGGTACGGCGAGGCGGACTTGGAGATTTTCCTCCTTGAAACGCGTGCGCAGTGGGCGCGTGAGCATCCCCCTCCCCGTGCTGAAGTGGACGGCGCGTCCGCCTCTCCCGGACTCGTGCACAACGAAGGTGACGGCGGCAATGTTGTTGGCAATGGAAGCACGAGGGTTCGCGGAATGACTCGGGCCGCCGACGTTGGCGTTGGCGGAGTGCAGATGCAAGTGCTGCGGTCGACGGCGACTGCAGGCAGCTCGAACGACAACACCGATGGTCGACGGTGTTGGTGTAAGGGCCTAATAAACTCAAGCTATTAAGACTTTATCAAACTTAAAACCTCTCCTCAGGGTCACCTCCAAGGGTCCTTGGGTGCCTGGTACAAGACCAGCCCCTATCCTCGGGTCCGAGTTTGTAGAGAGAGAGATCAAGAGGGACTTAGTCAAAACAGCAAGAGTACCTTGAACGTCGCGCAGCGTATCTTACAGACCGTTGATCGGATTAAGCTGAGAATTTACTATATCGAAGCTCGCTCCAAGAGCTTTAAAACGAACTAAGTTGCCTCACGAAAAGTTCTGCCATTACGAAGTTATGGCTCGGACAGCGTTTGCCTAGTGTTGGAGTGCTAGCTTACTAGCGTTGACTCAGGTAGCATTCCGTCGTCGTACCGCGTAGAAACGAAATTCCAGGAAGGGAGGAATTCGCTTGAATCAAATTGACTATATTCAGGTACAAACAGAGAAGGAATAAATAGTTCTAGCTAGCAAGGACCTTGAGAATGAACCTGGGAACAACCAGGGATGATCCCAAATAATTCCAAGCAACAGAACCAACCTGGCTGGACAAAACAGCAGGTGTTAGGCTGGTAAACAACCTCTGGATCTGTTTTTCCAACCTGGGAAAACAACAACCAGGTTCAGGTCCTAAAAACAGAACCTGTTTTGTCTTTGCCCAACCAGCCAAATGCTGGTTCTGCTGGTTTCCTCTGGCCCTGTATCATGCAGATACAGACAAACAACATCCAACCTTCACCTAAATTGTACCCCTATAGTGCCTGCCCTGCTACACTATAGTCAACCAAACAAAACAGTACAATTACAAGTTGGATAGAACTGAATCTGCATAATCAATTAAACCGAACCGCAAAGCTTCCATCTTGGGTTCCTTTGCGAGCTCGTCCTACCTGCTTGTTCTGTTCATAGCGCGTACAATGTTGTGCCAAAGCATTGGGTGGTTGTCCGTTCAGCTTCTAGCCCTTAACGGCTCCATCCTTCTCCAGCTGCTTCAGCAAAGGCATTGCCACCTGCCCCAAACGTCGGTGTGCAGTTGCCCAATCCGTCTCCCCAGATCTGGCCGACACTTTCACACCAACCCCTCCAACGGCGTTGCACTCCCCCTGGGATGCAGACCCCTCTCCAGCCTGCCCCCCACCGTGCCACGCCAGCGCCGGCAGCTGCCACATAGATCTGTACACGCCCTTGCTCTCGTGCAGATCCCAAAGCACCCGATTGCCCAGCTTCCCCTTATAAGTGCGAGCCCCATCCGTGTTGGTGTTCACCCCAGCCTTGCCAAGCTTACGGAGGGAGATAAGGTTGGCCTTCAGGTCGGGGACGAGGAGAACGTCGTACAGCACCACCGGCTTGCCATTCGCTCCCTTAAACGCAGCTCGTCCCGCACCAGCCACCTTCAACATGTGTCCAGAGGCAGAGCACACCTCGTTAATCGGTGCAGCGCGTACGTTGTCCAGCAGGTCCTTGCGCGGCGTCACTGTCCAAGCAGCGCCTGTGTCCAACACTCAATAGTCCAGGGGGTGCAGCTCTGCTCCAACCTTACCAGATGCGTTTCCTTGCTCCCCACATGGAAGAATTGGCCCGCGGTGCGCTCCTTCTTCTTTTCCGCACCGCCGTTGCCCTTCGGGTTGTTGTCGGACGAATCAGCGACCATGTTGGCGCCGTTTTTCTGGTTCCTCCGCGCACCGCCATCCTGGTGACGATTCTGGGGGGTCCATCCATCGGGTTTCTTATAGCACAAAAACCAGGGGTGCCCTTCCTTCTCACAATACCAGCAACTCCCTTTCATTTTGCCACCAGCACCCGACTTGCCCCCACGTCCAGATTTCGCACCGCGACCCCAACCGGTACCTCCTTGTTGGTCGTTGGAGTCGTCGTCCTTCTTTGCACCGCGTCCAGCACCACCGAAGACACGTCCTTTGCCACATCAGCTCCCTTGCATCCCGTAGCCGCTGCTGCCATCGTTTCCACCCCTGAGTTGGCGGCGACGCGGAAGTCCTCCTCCAGAATCTTCGTCCGCACCCACTCGAGCGTCCACAAGCTCTGGTTCTGCGGCAGGCTCAATCCGCTCGTGAATTGAAGCCACGATTCCGGCAGCAGCGAGAGCATCTTCAGGCACTTGGTCTGCTCCGGGTAGGTGATTCCCGCGATCGCCAGCTTCGCGTAGAGATCACGCATCTTGTCCAGGATGGGTTGCACCGGCTCTCCCTCGCTTAGGCGCAACGCGGACAGCTCCCTCTCCATCATGAGCGTCGCAACGACGGAGGTAGGGGCGTGCAGCTCCTTCAACACCGTCCACGCCTTTGGACCGCACTCAACCTCCAGCATGCAAGTGCATGACGTGGTGACGCTGGTTCAGCTCCAAACTCTGCGACATCAAGTAGTAGCCAGTCGAGGCGCGCTCGTCCCAATCTTCCTGAAGGGCGGGTTCACTCGGTCTAGGCTCCTCCCCAATCATTAGTTTCAGCAAACCGATCTGACGGAAATAAAGTTGCATTTTCCAGGCCCAATCATCATAGCCCTCACCATTGAACTTCTCGACGGTGAAGTTTTTCAGCACCTCCTTGATCAGCGAGCCCTGGCTTGTTCGCGCTCCCCTGGGCGCAGAAACACCAGAATCTTGGCTGCCGCTACGATCTTGGGCTGACGATTCACCTGCTACTGCCTAGGTGTTGCCCGCCATAGCTACCTATAACGAGGATCACTATAACGCAGTTCTGATACCAGCTTGTTGGTGTAAGGGCCTAATAAACTCAAGCTATTAAGACTTTATCAAACTTAAAACCTCTCCTCGGGGTCACCTCCAAGGGTCCTTGGGTGCCTGGTACAAGACCAGCCCCTATCCTCGGGTCCGAGTTTGTAGAGAGAGAGATCAAGAGGGACTTAGTCAAAACAGCAAGAGTACCTTGAACGTCGCGCAGCGTATCGTGCAGACCGTCGATCGGATTAAGCTGAGAATTTCCTATATCGAAGCTCTCTCTAAGAGCTTTAAAATGAACCAAGTTACGTCGCGAGAAGTTCTGCCATTACGAAGTTATGGCTCGGACAGCGTTTGCCTAGCGTTGGAGTGCTAGCGTACTAGCGTTGACTCGGGTAGCATTCCGCCGTCGCACCGCGTAGAAACGAAATTCCAGGAAGGGAGGAATTCGCTTGAATCAGATTGACTATATTCAGGTACAAACAGAGAAGGAATAAATAGTTCTAGCTAGCAAGGACCTTGGGAATGAACCTGGGAACAACCAGAGATCATCCCAAATAATTCCAAGCAACAGAACCAACCTGGCTGGACAAAACAGCAGGTGGTAGGTTGGTAAACAACCTCTGGTTCTGTTTTTCCAACCTGGGAAAACAACAACCAGGTTCAGGTCCTACGAACAGAACCTGTCTTTGCCCAAGCAGCCAAAAGCTGGTTCCGCTGGTTTCCCCTGGTCCTGTAGCATGCAGATACAGACAAACAACATCCAACCTTTACCTAAATTGTACCCCTATAGTGCCTGCCCTGCTACACTATAGTCAACCAAGCAAAACAGTACAATTTCGAGTTGGATAGAACTGAATCTGCACAATCAATTCAGCCGAACCGCAAAGCTTCCATCTTGGGTTCCTTTGCGAGCTCGTCCTTTCTGCTTGTACTATTCATAGCGCGTACAATGTTGTGCTGAAGCGCATAATGCGCGAGTACCTGCAAATGCTTCAAGCGAAAATTGCGAAAGCAAACAAACACACCGAACATTCCATTCACACCCAAATGCATTCGCACACGCATACTCATAGAAATAGACGGCAGGATGTCGTGCAATGTGAATTTGCACCCAACATTTTGGAGGAGATGAAATTCAGGACCAGCAGCTGTGATGTGAGCCTCTTTCTCAAGGGGGAGGGGGAGAAGCTGGTGTTGTTTCTGGTCTACGTGGACGACATTCTTCTCTTCAGCATCAGCATGAAGGAGATCCAGAAAGTGCAGCAGCAGCTGATGGAGAACTTCAAGTGCAAGAACCTTGGGGAGGTAAAATACTACCTTGGGATGCATGTAAAGAGGAATCCAGATCACAGGTGGTTGAAGCTGCACCAGGAGAAGTTCATCAAGGAGCTGGAGGAGAAGTATGGGATTGAGAATGAGCGCAAAGTTGCAACTCCCCTGCCAGCAGAATTCAAGCTAATGAAAGCTGCAGAGGATGAAGGGGTTGAAGCTGAGGAGCAGCAGCAATTCCAGTCCTTGGTGGGCAGCCTCTTGTATGCAGATGTTCACACAAGGCCTGATATCTCTTTCTCGGTTGGGCAGCTGGCCAGGGTGGTGCAGAATCCATCAGAGAAGCAGGTGGATGCAACTGAACGTGTGGTGAAGTATCTGAACTCTCACCCAAGCATTGGAGTTCAATACTCCGCATCTGCACAGGTGAAGCAAAAAGGGGTTGAGGTGCTGAAAGAGAAGGGGGAGAGGCTTGGAAAATGCAAGCTTTTCCTCACTTGCTTTACCGATGCAACTTGGGCCTCTGAGAAGGAGGATTCCTCATCTGTGGGAGGATACATCACCGTAGTTGGGGGAGGACCGGTTAGTTGGAGGTCAAAGAAGCAGACGAAGACAGCACTCTCTTCCGTGGAATCAGAGTACATGGCAATGTTCCACGGGGTGAAGGAGGTGATTTGGCTGAGGAGGTTGTTAGAGGAGATTGGTCAGGAGCAGAAGGTTGCTACGCTGCTGTTTTGTGATAGCAAGGCGGCTCTTGGGATGGCCAGGAACGTTGTGCTTCATGGGCTGAACAGGCACATGCGTATCAAGTGGCACTGGCTGCGTAAGGAAGTGAAAAGGGGGATGGTGAATCCGATCTACATCAAGACTCACCACCAGCCAGCACACATTCTCACCAAGAGGCTTGCGGATGAGCCTCATTGGCGTTGTGTGCCCATGAGTAGAATGAGCATGAACTAGCATGGAATGATGGAAATGCAGCCGGCAGGCTGAGGGGGAGTGTGTTGGATGCAAATTCACATTGCACTACATCCTGCTATCTGTTTGTACGAGTATGCGTATGCGAATGTATTTGGGTGTGAATGGAATGTTCGTGTGTTTGTTTGCTTTCGCAGTTCTCGCTTGATGCATTTGCAGGTACTCGTGCTATGTGCGCTTCGGCACAACATTGTACGCGCTATGAACAGTACAAACAGAAAGGACGAGCTCGCAAAGGCACCCAAGATGGAAGCTTTGCGGTTCGGTTGAATTGATTGTGCAGATTCAGTTCTATCCAACTCGAAATTGTACTCTTTTGTTTGGTTGACTATAGTGTAGCAGGGCAGGCACTATAGGGGTACAATTTAGGTGAAGGTTAGATGTTGTTTGTCTGTATCTGCATGCTACAATGCCATGGGAAACCAGCGGAACCAGTTTTTGGCTGGTTGGGCAAAGACGAAACAGGTTCTGTTTTTAGGACCTGAACCTGGTTGTTGTTTTCCCAGGTTGGAAAAACAGAACCAGAGGTTGTTTACCAACCTACTGCCTGCTGTTTTGTCTAGCCAGGTTGGTTCTGTTGCTTGGAATTATTTGGGATGATCCCTGGTTGTTCCCAGGTTCATTCCCAAGGTCCTTGCTAGCTATAACTATTTATTCCTTCTCTGTTTGCTAGCGAATTCCTTCTTTGCTGGAATTTCGTTTCTACGCGGTGCGACGGCGGAATGCTACCCGAGTCAACGCTAGTACGCTAGCACTCCAACGCTAGGCAAACGCTGTCCGAGCCATAACTTCGTAATGGCAGAACTTTTCGCGAGGCAACTTGGTTCATTTTAAAGTTCCTGGAGAGAGCTTCGATATAGGAAATTCTGAGCTTTATTCGATCGACGGTCTGCACGATACGCTGCGCAACTTTCAAGGTACCCTTGCTGTTTTGACTAAGTCCCTCTTGATCCCTCTCTCTACAAACTCGGACCCGAGGATAGGGGCTGGTCTTGTACCAGGCACCCAAGGACCCTTGGAGTTGACCCCGAGGAGAGGTTTTAAGTTTGTTTAAGTCTTAATTGCTTGAGTTTATTAGGCCCTTACACCAACAGCAGGCACTTTCCCTCTTGCAGTCACCGACCTCACGGCTCTCACTTCTCTGTAAGCATTCTTACAGGCTATGTCGTCCCTTATTAAATGACATACCAAATTTATATCATTTGCAGAATTACTCATGTTTAGGTTAATCTGTCTGCCTCTCCCCATTTTCCACAGCCCTCCTGCGTGTTTTACTACCCTTCTTCCCGATTAATTTCCCCATCCCCCCCTTTCCCCTCCATTTTTCACACCCTCTCGATATTTTCTCAACAGGGCTCTCCCCACGCTGCGAACGATCTTTGCGGCAATCTCGTTCAGGGTCACTTGGACGAGGTCGTCATACACCTTCGCGTTCTCACCGCCCTCAGTCTATGTGCGTTGCTCTCTGCACCTGTGCTGCAATCATCAGAACAACAATACTATTTCCCAGACAGCCTTACACACCTTGATTTCTACAGGTGTGCATGCTCTCTTCTACTCTCATTCACCTGCATTCTCTGTCTGATCCACCTGCTCCCTCCACCCCCTCGATATGCAGCAACCTCTCGTTCAAATAGTACTTTCACACTGTCCCTGGATACCTGCTCGCTCTTACAAATCTCTCAAACCTGTGAGAGACCATTCCTACCTTCTTTGATGACATTTTATATTTCTCCATAGTACTAAAGCAAACCTTCCATTGCAATTTCTCACTCCATTGCTTTCACTTCCCACTCCTCGCATGCCATCCAATCTCCTTAGACCAACCGTGTATCTGTGAACGAGAGTTGGGTGTGGCCCCGTCTTCGCTTATGCGGAGCCGACTCTGTGGTCCGATGTGAGGGGAGCAGCCGACCTGAAGCAGTGAGCGAGCTATTCGACAGGGCTCGTCGACCTGCACGGGGGCCACTGCACGGGCGTCGACTTGGCGACGCCGACTTGGGGTAGTTGACTTTGGTGGCCGGCTGACCAGGAGTGTTGTCGACCTGGTGGTCGACCAAGACGGCGTGGTCGACGACGGAGGGGCCGACATCGACCTTGACAGGGGAGGCTGGGGACGTCGAGCGGGAGGGCATCGAGAAGGACGCCGAGCAGCTGGGCGTCGAGCAACAAGGCGCAGGGTTGGAGGGCGCCGACCTTGTGTGGCCGACGACTTGGCGAAGTCGGCGGCCTAGTTCCGAAGTGGTTGACGAGGGGACGCCGACTTGTCGGCATCACCCTGGTTGCCCAGTCGACTGTGTAACCCGGGCGACGGACTTCTGCGGGAGCGTGCAAAGGTCACTGGGGTGAATCTGCGAGATCGACCTCGGAAGTGATATCCCGAGGTCGACGTGGCTGGTGGGCACAGTCGCTGGCGTGGAGTCCGCCAGGCGTCTGCGTTGTGATTGTGACAAGGTGTGGAGCGCCAACCAGCTGCACTCACCCGCGAAGCAGGTGCACCGCTGTCCTGCGGGTGCAACGCTGTGCAGCCGACTTGCTGCAGCGTTGGCACACCGTGGACTTGCAACGTTGGCAAGCCGCGACTTTGCTCTGCTAGAATGCGGTCGACCAAGTCGTGCTGGCACGCGTTCGACCGTGCTGTGCTGGAGGTCGACCCCCAGCTTTGCTAGGTCTGATGTAGTCTTGCATGCCAATGTTGTTGCAATTATTGTTCTGAACTTTTCCTAGTGGAACTCTTGCCAATTTTCGCCGTGAACTAGCAAGCAGTGTGTGCACAAGGAAACAACTAAGGAACGAACGAATGCAGAGATCACACGAGCACCCGTGCCTAGCCCGTAGTCTAGCTCCCGTTTTAGCAGTTATCTCCCCATGGTGCGGTGAGCGTGGACGGCACACGATTTACCTTTCAGTCAGGTCGACGTAGTGGTCACTTACCTATTGCGTGGTGTAGGCCGGTAGCTGTGCGATAGTCACTATGGTAGGCGCCGTAGGTGACGCAGGGGTGGTGGACACCCTAGAGGCACGGCTGGAGAACGGAAGGAGACGCCATGAGGCGAAGGAGTACGGCGACCTCCCCTGGGTAGTCGTCGAGCCTGGCATCCGCGCTGTATGGGCGACGGAGCACCCTCCTTCTCGGCCTGCATCTCCTCGACCGGTGATCAACGAAGGCTGTGTCGACTTAGGCGTCAACTCCTGTGGTGGCCAAGTCGGTAGCAATGCAAGGCATGTCAAGGCAATGAGGTGTGATACACGCCGAGGAAGCGGGCGGTGTTCAAACGCAAGGGGTGCGGTTGTTGGTCGCAGGCTCCTGGCAAGGCGATGTCGGAGGTCGACGAAGCGGATTCTTGTCGATGTAGGCGACCCACGTCACGGCGGGCGGGATTACACCAAGCTATGGCTACTTCAAGTTTACGCCGGACAGGATCTTGGTCACTCCCCTGCTGGTCGGTCGACCCGACATTCTCACCAGGAAGGAAGCCATCGAGCCCCAGCTGGAGATGGCCGAGCTGATCGGCTTTGCTCGAGGCACCGTAGCGACGCCGGAGGACCCCGACTTGCGTGCGGAGTTTCGCGCCGTGCAGCTGCTAACCTTCACGGTCATCTCGTGGTGCTGCTCGCCAGGCATTCAGACCGCCCTGAAGTCATGCACGGAGTACCTCGACTCTGGCCGCCGAGCGTGGCATTTCATCGAGTAGACTTACCAAGTCACGGACGACTTGTTCATCACCCAGCATGAGGGGCAGTTGACGCATCTACGTATGGGCGACCAGGAGACGGCGACCGACTACTGCAACCGAGCTCGGCGAATTCTCACCACCATATGAATGGCTGGCGCGCAGTACTCGACGGCGTCGTATGACACGCACGTCATGCAGGCACTCCCGAGCAGCTACAACCTGCTGAAGCTGCTGTCGATGGCGCTGAGCACGAGGGCGACACTGAACGAGGACACCCTGACCTCGCACATCTTTCAGGACAAGACGATGCTGGAGGCTGAGCAGTCCCAGGAGCTCCTTGTGCAGGCAAACTACGTTGCCCTGGAGAAGCAAGGTGGTCGACCGGGGCAGCGCGGGCAGTCGGGCGGCAGTGGTAGCAGTGTCTGGAAGCCGACCAAGGATGCCGACAAGAAGAAGTTGGCTAAGGAGAGCGGTCGTGATGTAGGAGGTCGACGTCGGGAATGCTGGTTGTGCGGCGACCCTGACCATCTCTCCTTTGAGTGCCCCGACCGCAGTGACTCGGACTACGACGATACCAAGGGAAGCCGAGGGAGGTCGCCTAGGCGTCACCCTCGCCAGAAGAGTAAGCAGTGCAAGGAGAAGCAGTCGACAACTCGACCTCGGCGAAGGACGCCGACTTTTCTGCGGGCGGCAAAGGGCGTGACGACAAGGCGGTGGCATGCTCGCTGGCCGGCGTCGTGGAGCCGACCGTCTCGCTGGTGCCGGAGGTCGGCAAGGACTTCCAGGCGGTGGCAGCAGCTGTGCAGGCGAACCCGTCGGTGGACCTGCTTGACAGCGGCTGCTCGCACCACCTGATGGGGACGAACGAGGCCTTCGTCGACTTGGAGCCTAGCTGCAACGTGAAGCACGTGCGCGGCTTCAATGGGGCGCTGCAGGACGTTCAGGGCCGCGGCTCTGTCGCTCTGCAAGGGGAGGCCGGGAAGCACGTGCTCAGACCTGACGTGCTCTACGTCCAAGGAGTGCGAGCGAACCTGCTTTCGGCTGGCCAGCTAAATGAGAATGGCATGAAAATGCATGAGGACAGCGACGGGATGTTGCTCGTCTTGGCGGCGGGAGACATCCTCGGTCGGGCGTCTTACACCGGGCGAGTCCTTTGCACCGACCTGCGTCCCTGCTCAGCGAAGTCGACAACGCGCACGACGGAGGTCGTGGCCCTGCGGGCGATCGTCTCGGCGATGATGTCAACGCCGGACAGGCTGCATGCAAGGCTTGCACACGTCGGCACGGACACCTTCCGGAGCTCGACGAAGCACGAGGTTGCCACTCGGCTGGACCTCAAGTCGGCGTCGGGTGCCGACTCACCGTGTGTCTTGTGTATCAGGGGAAAGCTGGTGCGGAACACCTTCCCCGACAAGGGCTCGGACGCTGACGACGTGCTGGCCGTCGTGCACATCGACCTGTGCGGGCCGTTTCGCATGGCTGCTAAGGATGGCAGCCGGTACTTCTTGCTGCTGAAGGACCGCAAGACCTGCTAGGTCGCCAAGAAGTCGGATGCGTTGCAGGAGTTCGTGCAGTGGCTGGCGGTGGTTGAGCGGCGGTCGAAGAAGTC
Organism: Closterium sp. NIES-65; assembly: GCA_948144175.1. Taxonomy (NCBI): domain Eukaryota; kingdom Viridiplantae; phylum Streptophyta; class Zygnematophyceae; order Desmidiales; family Closteriaceae; genus Closterium; species Closterium sp. NIES-65. Next base: position 91,761 of record CANXME010002388.1, read on the forward strand.
CGTGTTAATGCTGCGTTCTGAACAGTGAGGGGAGTTCATCGGGAAGTAGTTTACCGACTTCGTGAACGTCAAGGGGATTGTCCACGACCTGACCTGCCCGTACACCCCGTAGCAGAACGGCATGGTGGAGTGGGAGATGAGGACGGTGGTGGATTCGGTGCGGACGATGCTGCTACACATGGGCGTGCAGCACCACTAGTGGCACCTTGCTCTACGGCATGCCGTTTGGGTCCGCAACTGCCCTGAGAGGTCGACGCTGCCGCCGGGAACGACGCCGTATCAGCTGCTGACCGGAAAGAAGCCCGACTTGTCGCTGGCGCGGGTGTGGCGCTGCATGGCACAGCTCTTGGTCCCCGAGCAGCAGCGTGGTGGGAAACTGAAGCCGAAGGCCAAGTGGGGCCTTTGCCTTGGCGTCTCGGAGGAGAGCAAGGGCTGGGAACTCCTCAACATCACCGACAACCGGGTGGTCACCACGTCGGACGTGGTGTTCTACGAGAGCATCTCGCTGGAGGTTTGACAGTCGGAGCACGGGCCAGGGTTGGGGCGGACGCCGGTTCACCCGCTGGCGGGCACCTCGACAGCGACGCTGCCTCTGCTAACAGTGGTCGGTGAGCTTGCTGGCGAGGACACCGAGGACGTCTCCTCTCCCTCCCCTTCACCTGCCCCTCCCCTTGTTGCCGACCTGCGTGGAATGACTTAGACGTCGGCCTCCGGCAATGAGGGGAGAAGTGGGGCGTCACGTGTGGCGCAGGCCCCAAGCATCGCCGGTGGCCGACGTGATGCTGTGCAATTCGGCGTGGGAGTCAAGTCGATGCCGACAAGGGAGCAGCGGGCAGAGGAATTGCTGCAGACCCGGGTGAAGCCAGCGAAGAAAGCACCAGCAGGGCAGCAGCCGACAGTGGAGCAGTCTGCAGTGAAGCCGACCACAGAGCAGTTTGCAACCAGGCAGTCGGTGTTGGTGTAAGGACCTAATAAACTCAAGCTATTAAGACTTTATCAAACTTAAAACCTCTCCTCGGGGTCACCTCCAAGGGTCCTTGGGTGCCTGGTACAAGACCAGCCCCTATCCTCGGGTCCGAGTTTGTAGAGAGAGGGATCAAGAGGGACTTAGTCAAAACAGCAAGAGTACCTTGAACGTCGCGCAGCGTATCGTGCAGACCGTTGATCGGTTTAAGCTGAGAATTTACTATATCGAAGCTCGCTCCAAGAGCTTAAAAATGAACCAAGTTGCCTCGCGAAAAGTTCTGCCATTACGAAGTTATGGCTCGGACAGCGTTTGCCTAGCGTTGGATTGCTAGCGTACTAGCGTTGACTCGGGTAGCATTCCGCCGTCGCACCGCGTAGAAAGGAAATTCCAGCAAGGAAGGAACTCGCTTGAATCAATTTCACTATATTCAGGTACAAACAGAGAAGGAATAAATAGTTCTAGCTAGCAAGGACCTTGGGAATCAACCTGGGAACAACCAGGGATGATCCCAAATAATTCCAAGCAACAGAACCAACCTGGCTGGACAAAACAGCAGGTGGTAGGTTGGTAAACAACCTCTGGTTCTGTTTTTCCAACCTGGGAAAACAACAACCAGGTTCAGGTCCTAAAAACAGAACCTGTTTTGTCTTTGCCCAACCAGCCAAATGCTGGTTCCGCTCGTTTCCCCTGGCCCTGTAGCATGCAGATAGAGACAAACAACATCCAACATTCACCAAAATTGTACCCCTATAGTGCATGCCCTGCTACACTATAGTCAACCAAACAAAACAGTACAATTTCGAGTTGGATAGAACTGAATCTGCGCAATCAAGTAAGCCAAACCGCAAAGCATCCATCTTGGGTTCCTTTGCGAGCTCGTCCTTTCTGCTTGTACTGTTCATAGCGCGTACAATGTTGTGCCGAAGCGCACATTGTGCGAGTACCTGCAAATGCTTCAAGCGAAAATTGCGAAAGCAAACAAACACACGAACATACCATTCACACGCAAATGCATTCGCACACGCATACACGACAGACGGCAGGATGTAGTGCAATGTGAATTTGCATCCAACAGAGATCACACGAGCACCCGTGCCTAGCCCGTAGTTTATCTCCTGTTTTAGCAGTTATCTCCATAGTATCCACCTCTCAACCTTGTAAATCCTCGAAACTCCTCCCCTCCCCTCACCAGTGCGCTGGGCTTCAACTACCTGACTGGCTCGCTGCCGACAAGCATAGCGGCGCCTCTCAAGGCTCTGGACGTGCAGTTCAACTTCTTTCTTGGCTCCATCCCCGCCCTCGGCCTTGCCTTCTGCTCCTCCCACATCAACTGCTTTGTCTCCACCGCCAAATTCAAGCACCTCACAAGGCCGGCTGAGTTCCCGCCAGCAGCAGCTCCCGGTGCCATCTGCAACACCACGAAGTCTCGGGGCAAGCTCTGAAGCTATATTGTTGGTGGTGGGATCTGCAGCGTCACTCCTCCTCCCTCGCTCCTGCTCCCACCAGCCACACCCAACAGTGCCTCATCGCCCGTGCTCCCTCTAATCTGAACCGTAGCTGCAACTGTGCCCATGGATGCGATTCAAGCCGCTGCGCTGGTGAATATGAAGGTGGTGCTGGGAGTGTTGTTTCCAAATTGGTGAGTCTAATCTCGCTGCACCCTGATGGGGTCGCCAGTCCTGGCACCCAACACAAGGAATGGCGTTGCGTATAACGATTCTGGGAAAGTTCTCCAAGTGTGAGTGCTCTTCCTGCTCTTGCTTTTTCTTGAAAGTGTCATGTCTCTTCTCTTTTCGCCTCTTCCCTACCCCTCTTCAAGTGGCAACCTTCAGCTATTGGTTGCCCTCGTACGTTCCGCATTAAGTTTCGTATATTATGCACCGTTTCATTCTGTTGTACCTGTTTAATGTTACCTCCCTCCGTGTGTGAGCTGCCATACCCAGGTTTGCTACCCTTTCATGGCTGCTACCCCCCCAATGTATGCTGCCCTGCCCTCTCCATGTGCACGACAATGAATCATGACACGCAGGTCGCTCAAGGGGCTGGGCCTCACAGGGAGCATCCACTCAGAGATCTTTAAGCTCACCACCCCCACCGTGCTGTGAGTACACATGCTCCCCACCCTCACCCTCACATTAAATGAGCTCCCCCCCCGCCACCGTGCAACAAACCCCTGAGTCAGGACTCTGGTACAGCACTGCACGTCCACCTACAATTCATCATCCAGGGCTCATGCATTTCGTTGATTCATCCTTCCATTTCCAATCAACGTCTCTTGATTGCCCCTTTTCCTTCACACCTGCCCCCCTGCACCACTTCCCTTGCATTATTGGCCCTTCATCTCTCCCCCCTACTGGCACAGCAGTGACCTGCAGTCCAACCGACTGGAAGGCTAGATGGATGCCTTCATTGCCAACGTCAAGGCGCCTTTTGTGCTAAAGGGGCTGTCAGTGCCAACCAGCCCTCACACACCCAGTCCACCCATCCTTCTGTCCTCCAATTCACACATCCTCACATACACCATTCTTCCACTCACCCATCTACCCATCCACGTTTTTTACTCATCCACCAATACTTCAATATATTCAACCACCCGTTCTTGCACCCATTCATTCACCCATTTGAATAACCCGATAGTACCTTACGAATGAAGGGCCCTATACCCTAGCCAATGGCCACTTCCCCACTGCTAGTTCTCTTGCCTAACATACCATTCAGCTTTAAACCCCACAGCTTACGCAATCTAGCAAATGAAACAGCATACTTCCTTTAGGCAGTACTAGCCAGAAATAAATGTGTTCCCCTCCGTCCTTTCCGCATCCTCTACGCACTCATTTTGCCAATCGATTGTCATCATTTCCCACCTCTGTCCTCCCTCCCTTGTGCACCTAGGAGTATATCTCCCTTCTAAGATTTTTTTTTTTGTTTTATTGCTCCATGTTCTTATACTCATCCTAAATTCCTAATATGGCCTCATTTGTAGCTGTCCTCTCGCTCGAGGACCCATGCAGCTACCTGCATTACAACTACCTCTTTGGCGTCTTACCCTCGGCCCTCCTGGCCCTCAAAACCCTCTCAGCACTATGAGTGAGCATTGCATGATTACCATGTGATGATGCTGATGTGTTTAAGCAAGGCTTTTTAATCACTTTAAGGGTTTATCACAAAAAGAAGAGGCAGTGAGCAAATGGAATTAGCATACATTTCAGCACATTCTTGTTCCATATAAAGTGCCTAGAGAAGTTGAGCTCTCCCGCCGTTCCTTGAGCTAGCTGCTAGCACAGCCAGCTTTCTGCTATCCTGGTTATAGCAAACAGCAGAACTAACTGCCACACTTCTCGATCCCAACCACAACTGCAATGCACTGCACTGCACAGCACAGGTCTAATAGTTGTTATGTGATGCATCATACGCATTCACGTCTGTCTGCCTCCCATCATATCATTCTACCTTCCATGCGTGGTATGTGCATGCGTAAGAATTTGTGTTCTGCATGGTTTGGGTTCTGTGCTCAAGAGCTTTCCTATGAACCAAGAATCGTCCCGATCGGAGCAAGAAAGAGGAAGATATGATCGTTCGAAGTTTTGATTGGGAAGCAATGGCTATGGGAATTTGTGGAGTGACCCACTATGGGGTACAGACTTTTGGGGGTTGGGAAATTCGTCACTCTACTTTAGATTGATGCCAAGTGGTTGGGAGAAGCCGAACCAGGTTGGCAAGTGTGACCAAGTTGGGTGGGGTGGATGACATGGATTGGGAAAGTGACAAATGTCAAACTTGGCGTGCCTATAGAGAGAGGAATTGTGTGGTATGGGGTTTCCTTGGACTCCCTAGCGACCTTCCCTCTCGTCCTGCTCTTCCCTCCTACCTGGTTTATTGCTACTGTAACCTTTCTTGTCAGTTATTTTGTGAGACAATTATGATTGAGTTAAGTTTCAGTCCAGCATACCCCCTAGTGCGTTGAAACTCATAACTCGAGTTATTCAGATTGGGAAAGATAGCCACGGTCAACGGCTACAACATACTCGAGTTTGAGAACATTCTAACGGTTAACTCAGACAGTCTATATCATTGAACAAAGTGAAGAGAGAATTGTGCTTCATTCACCTCACCATCTGATTTGTTTCTTGTTCTAACAACTCATCCATGCTGTTACCCCCTTTCACCACGCTATCAGCTCCGTGGCCTTCAACTACCTCACCGGCTCACTCACCACCGCACTCCCCACAACGCTCACCTCTCTGGACGTGCAAAGCAACTTCCTGGCAGGTTCCGTGCCGGCCAACACCATCCCTTACTGCGCCAGCATGGGCAACTTCCTGGTGGACGCGTCCAAGTGTGCATCACTGGAACTGCCATAGCGCTGCGCTGCCGAATGTGCCGTTTGTGGCTCCACCAATGGCCAGGGCGCTTTGTGTGCTGCTGCCACCAGCTGCCGGGTTGCTGCTGCTGGGGCTGGGGTGACGACTCCCCCTACCGCGCTTTCCGCTAGTCTGCCTCTCTTCTGCGAGGCTATTCCTATGGACCTGGCAACAAGTGGGTGTGCCTCTGCTCCTTCTGTGCATCTCTTCTGCTGCTCTCTCCCCCGCCTCTCTCGCTCTCTCTCTTCTGTCAAACAACCCCTTGGTATTGCATGGCACTGGGTAAAAGCTAGCGTGATGTGGGATACATGAGAAAACGAGGGCACCCTTTTCTCCGCTTCCTCCACTCAAACTCTCTCTCCCGTTCCCTCCCACCTCCCATATACGCCTTTCCAGCCCAAATGATGCTAGCCATCAAAGCTGCACTAGGGGTGACTCTCAAAGACTGGGCAGGGTCTCAGGGCACGTGCACGCTGGAGGGGCAGAATCCCGGCTCAGGCGCATGGACCGGCATCTATTGCAGCTCCAAGGGGGTTGTTATGGGCATATGAGTGCTGTGCTCCAGGGTCTCTGTGCTTTGTCGTGCTGCTGTCTTTTGCATGCTGTTGTTGCTACTGGAGCTTGATGGTGTAGTGTTGATGTATCATTGGATTGAGTGGAAAACCAAAAAATACTTCTCCGTGTTTGGTCGTTTCTCTCCTCTCCCTGATTGCTTCTTTCTGCAGTGTGCAACCAAATCAGAAGCTGGGTGGAAGCGTCTCAACTGAAATCACCAATAACACAGCCCTAACCATGCTGTACGCCCTTCCAATATCTATCTTGCTTTCTGATGCGTCCTATTACTCATGATCTAGACCCAGCCATTACTGTCCCTCTGCTCTACCCTTTTGGCAGAGTCTCGGCTACCTTTCTGCCCCTACGTGCATGCTTGCATTCATGTGTGTATACGGATGTGTGGGCATTGATAGGAGCATTCATGTGTGCATGTGTATGTGTGTGTGTGTGCATGCATGTGTGCAGCGACCTGAAATCCAACCTCTTCCAGCGCCGCCTAGATGTCTTTCTCTCTGCAGTCTCTACCCTTAAAGCACTCAAAAATATGTACGCTTCACCACATTCCAGTTCTCGTCCTTATCTGCTGAACGCACTACAATCTCAAGTGTCAACCACTCAAACACATGCGTGTGCCCTCGCACGTACTCACTCACACATCTACGTACGCACACACATGCTGTACTGCGCTCTATGCTGTACTGTGATGTGCCATGTGCATTGATTGAGTTAGTACACGCTGCTCTATGCTGCAGTAACAATCCTCCTCTCACAAATCCTCTTCACTCCTCTTCTCATAAACAACTTTCCCTCACAGTCATATGCGGTACAACTGGTGTTCTATCTCCATCCCCTCTTCTCTCATCGCTCTGTCTACGCTGTCCACCCTGTAAGTGCCACCCCGGCGACCTTTGCACATGTCGCCCGGGTTCCCGGTCGACTGGGCAACCCCGCCTAGTCGACCAGCCCTGTCGGTTGCCGGCTGCATAAGCACGGCGTCCCCAGTCCGGGTTCCCGGCACTCAGTACGCCGACCAGTCGCCCAGGTCAGCATCAAGGCGCCCAGGAAGCCGTGTAGACGCCCAGATCGGCGTCCAGGCTCCCAGGACGCCGTGAAGACGCCCAGGTCGGCGTCCAGCCTCCCAGGACGCCGTCCAGGCATCCAAGACGTCGACCAGGCGTCCAGGATGGCGTCCTCCTACTCGGCGCCCTCCAGCCAGACGCCCTCCCGCTCGGTGCCCTTGCAGTGGCCCCCGTGCCAACTGCTGTAGGTCGGCTCTATCCCCCGCACATCTGACCACGAGGTCGGCTCCGCCCAAGCGAGGACGAAGCCATACAACACTCCCGTTAACACTCCCAGCCCAACCAATGTATTTCACAATAATATATACTAGATCTAGCACTACATATGTAATGGATATGATTAGTCTGTTAAGTTGAAGGGAGACAATGAAGTCGTAGTAGTGACCTTGTTAAATAATTGAAAGAGAACAGGATGATTATAAGATAGGAGTACAAAAGTATATCTAGCAAACAGGCTAGCCATATACCCTGAGGGGTACATTTTTTTGTTCATTTGTATTGCATAGCTATGGTAACTTTGGCTATTGCTATTCTCGAGGGTTACTGTAACCTCCGATACAGTTGCTGGACGGCCAACAGTCACGACCGTTGACTTTCAGTGACTGTTGACATTCGAGTGACTCTCTGTCTGCCGAATGCTCTATATGAGCTATTTTGGTACTGGTGCGGTAGTACTGTTTCGCTATGAGGTGATGCGCTAGGGGAGAGCCTTCTGGAACGCTATGTGATAACCTTTCGGTTATTCCAACACTCCCCTTTATTTCTGAAGGTGAGCCACGTGGGATTTCTTGAAGATCCCGCAAAGGTTGGCGCAATGCTGAAACTTATGACGTGGAAGCTTCTTGGTCAAGAAATATGTGACCGTGTCACCGGGTTGAACAGTACATGGATTTGACTTTGCCTTCGTCAAAATTCTTCATTGACAAAGAAGTAATGGAGTGCGATGTGTCTCGTACAATTCATAAAGCCGGGCCTGTTCGCGATCTTGATCGCGCTCTAACTGTTGAAGAGTAACATGACGTGCCCATTCATCGTCACTTTCGCTTCCTGCAGAAGCTCCATCATATACAGTCTTTCGCGAACAGTTGCACTGGCGGCAATGAACTCAGCTTCGGCTAACGAAAGTGTTACGATAAGAAACTCAATAAATTGATAGAAAATATGAAGTACAACCTTAGATATAGCAAACCCTAATCATGCAAGGGAATAGGAATGTAATACCTAGACTAAGCTAAACAACACAAATAAAATATATGCTGACAGAAAGAGAGATGAGCTCCTGCTTCTGGAAGTTCCACAAGATGAGTCCAGCAGGTTGGAGTTGAAAAAATAAATCCTGTGCACAGGTCAATATCGTCTGATGTCAGAATCTCTCGCATGGTCCGCGTCTACGTGGTCGTGAAGCTGCAGAGTAGCAATTCAGCTGGCTTCGTAGGTGTCCCACGTCAGAAGTAGAGATGAAGTATTGGAGTGCTCGGCGTCTGTCTAGTAGATTCTCCCCTTCAGGTCGCTTTAGGTACTGTGAGAGCTTGCTTGTGACGTTGAAGAGATCCAGCCGGCACATGACAGTGGCGAACAGGAGACACCCCAGCTGCTGTTGATACAGCCGATGGTTTTCTATGGAGAGTGGCGTGGTGTCTGGTTCATGATTAGGAGGAAAAGTGGCATCGTGTCGGGGCGATGGCGAATTTCTTCGCGAGTGTTTCCGCATATTTGGTTGCGGAGAGGTGAACGGAGGTGGCGGACTGGGTGAAATTGAGACCCAGAAACTATGTAACCTTTTGGTTGATCGTCAACTCGTGCTTCTCCTTGTTTTCTTCCTCAAATCGATCGAGCAGCTCCATACCGTCGCCGGTGTAGAGGAGTTCGTCGACGCAGGCGACGAGAAGGATGAATTTTCCGCGCGACTCCTTCCGGTATATCCCAAGGTCATGCGGCAGCCGAGTGAATCCGAACTCCGTGAGGATGGTGTGCGCATACTGTTCCAACAGAGAAGGTGCTTGATTGATCCCATTAATGTTAGTGTAAGGGCCTAATAAACTTAAGCTATTAGAACTTTATCAAACTTAAAACCTCTCCTCGGGGTCACCTCCAAGGGTCCTTGGGTGCCTGGTACAAGACCAGCCCCTATCCTCGGGTCCGAGTTTGTAGAGAGAGGGATCAAGAGGGACTTAGTCAAAACAGCAAGAGTACCTTGAACGTCGCGCAGCGTATCGTGCAGACCGTCGATCGGATTAAGCTGAGAATTTACTATATTGAAGCTCTCTCCAAGAGCTTTAAAATGAACCAAGTTGCCTCGCAAAAAGTTCTGCCATTACGAAGTTATGGCTCGGACAGCGTTTGCCTAGCGTTGGAGTGCTAGCGTACTAGCGTTGACTCGGGTAGCATTCCGCCGTCGCGCCGCGTAGAAACGAAATTCCACGAAGGAAGGAATTCGCTTGAATCAAATTGACTATATTCAGGTACAAACAGAGAAGGAATAAATAGTTCTAGCTAGCAAGGACCTTGGGAATGAACCTGGGAACAACCAGGGATCATCCCAAATAATTCCAAGCAACAGAACCAACCTGGCTGGACAAAACAGCAGGTGGTAGGTTGGTAAACAACCTCTGGTTCTGTTTTTCCAACCTGGGAAAACAACAACCAGGTTCAGGTCCTAAAAACAGAACCTGTTTCGTCTTTGCCCAACCAGCCAAAAGCTGGTTCCGCTGGTTTCCCCTGGCCCTGTAGCATGCAGATACAGACAAACAACATCCAACCTTCACCTAAATTGTACCCCTATAGTGCCTGCCTTGCTACACTATAGTCAACCAAACAAAACAGTACAATTTCGAGTTGGATAGAACTGAATCTGCACAATCAATTCAACCGAACCGCAAAGCTTCCATCTTGGGTTCCTTTGCGAGCTCGTCCTTTCTGCTTGTACTGTTCATAGCGCGTACAATGTTGTGCCGAAGCGCACATTGTGCGAGTACCTGCAAATGCTTCAAGCGAACATTGCGAAAGCAAACAAACACACCGAACATTCCATTCACACCCAAATGCATTCGCACACGCATACCCATACAAACAGACGGCAGGATGTCGTGCAATGTGAATTTGCACCCAACACACTCCCCCTCAGCCTGCCGGCTGCATCCCCATCATTCCATACTAGTTCATACTCATTCCACTCATGCGCACACAACGCCAGTGAGGCTCATCTGCAAGCCTCTTGGTGAGGAAGTCTGCTGGCTGCTGGTGAGTCTTGATGTAGATCGGATTCACCGTCCCCCTCTTCACCTCCTTACGCTGCTAGTGCCACTTGATACGCATGTGCTTATTGAGCCCATGAAGCACAGCGTTCCTGGCCATTCCAAGAGCCCCCTTGCTATCACAAAACAGCGGCGTAGCAACCTTCTGCTCCTGACCAATCTCCTCTAACAACCTCCTCAGCCAAATCACCTCCTTCACCCCGTGGAACATTGCCATGTACTCTGAGTCCACGGAAGAGAGTGCTGTCTCCGTCTGCTTCTTTGACCTCCAACTAACAGGTCCTCCCCCAACTACACAGATGTATCCTCCCACAGATGAGGAATCCTCCTTCTCAGAGGCCCAAGTTGCATCGGTAAAGCAAGTGAGAAAGAGCTTGCCTTCTCCAAGCCTCTCCCCCTTCTCTTTTAGCACCTCAACCCCTTTCTGCTTCACCTGTGCAGATGCGGAGTATTGAACTCCAATGCTTGGGTGAGAGTTCAGATACTTCACCACACGCTCAGCTGCATCCACCTGCTCCTCTGATGGATTCTGCACCACCCTATCTAGCAGCCCAACCAAGAAAGAGATGTCAGGCCTTGTGTGAACTGCTGCATACAAGAGGCTGCCCACCAAGGACTGGAACTGCTGCTGCTCCTCAACTTCAACCCCTTCATCCTCTGCAGCCTTTACAAGCTTGAATTCTGCAGGCAGGGAGTTGCAACCTTGCGCTCATTCTCAATCCCATGCTTCTCCCCCAGCTCCTTGATGAACTTCTCCTGGTGCAGCTTCAACCACCTGTGATCCAGATCCCTCTCTACGTGCATCCCGAGGTAGTATTTTACCTCCCCAAGGTTCTTGCACTTGAAGTTCTCCATCAGCTGCTGCTGCACTTTCTGGATCTCCTTCATGCTGCTGCTGAAGAGAAGAATGTCGTCCACGTAGACCAGAAACAACACCAGCTTCTCCCCCTCCCCCTTGAGAAAGAGGCTCTCATCACAGCTGCTGGTCCTGAATCCCATCTCCTCTAAAACAGCTGCCAGCTTCTGGTACCAGCAGCGTGGCGCCTGCTTCAAGCCGTAGATGGACTTTTTCAGCTTGCACACCCTGCCCGTACCATCCTCATACCCAGGCGGCTGCGTCATCAACACCTCCTCCTCTAAAATCCCGTTGAGGAATGCCGTTGATATGTCCATCTGGATAATGAACTTCCCACCAACGGCTGCATCTGCCAACAAGACACGAAGGGTAGGGGTTTTGGCAGTGGGAGCAAAGATCTCATTGAAGTCCCGCTTCTCCTTCTGCATAAACCCCTTAGCCACCAACCTACTCTTGTAGATGGTGACCTGCCCCTTGTCGTCAGTCTTGATCCTTAGCACCCACTTGCATTGTACCGCTTTCTTTCCCTCAGGCAGCACCACTAGTTCCCAAGTCCCATTCTCCAGCAGGCTCTGGTACTCAGCATCCCTAGAAGCCAGCCATTTGTCCCTATCTGGTCCAGCTAATGCCTCCTCCATGCTAGCTGGTTCCTCTGGTGCAGGGGCAAGAAAACAGTACGCAGGCTCATCCTCCTCATCCGGGTCATAGCCATGCGGTAGAATCAGCAATGCCTCCTCGGTCCCAAACTGCTGCTCCGCTACATCAGCTCCTGCAGTCAGCTTCTTAGTAGCCATACGGGTACGTCCTCGCCTGGAGACGGGTGTCTCCCATCCCTTCATAATAACACCCTTCGGCTTCTTTGTTTTTCCCTGCTGCTGCTCTCCTCCCTCAGATCCAGCAGCTCCACTAGTGCTACAGCTAGTCTCCTCACCATCACCTCCACCAGCAGGTGCCTCCTGCACCTTCTCCCTATCACCACCCTCTGCAGCTGCCTCTTCTCCCTCCTCCCACACACTAGGAGTCAGGTCCAACTGCATGGTGATCTGCTCCATCTGCTGGGACACCCTGGCCTCCGGCTGTTTCTCCCAGCTCCCATACATCATGCCCTCAACAAACTTCACATCCCTGCTGTCAAACAACACACCCTTGGAAGGCTCCCACAGCAGCCATCCCTTGCTCTCAGCAGCCAGCCCCAAATGCACACACCAGATTGCACTCGCCCCCAACTTACTGCGGTAGGTCTTGGGGACGTGGGCGACTGCCATGCAACCGAACACCCTCAGCATGTCCACCGGCGGCTTCCTCCCAAGCCACCTCTCCAACGGCACCTACGAGTCATCCCCAACCTTTGTGAGTACCCTGTTCCTAGCGACGGTAGCGTGCCGAACAGCATGGGGCCACATCAAGTTGCCCAGCCCAGATTCTATGAGCAGCGCCCTAGCTGTCTCCAGAATTGTCCGGTTCGCCCGTTCTGCTACACCGTTGGACTGTTGGGTATGAGCCGTGGTCAGCTCCCTCTGGATGCCCTGCTTCTTGAGCCAGGCCGTCATCTCAGCTCCAAGGAACTCACCACCCCGATCTGTCCTAATCCGCTTCACCACACACTCCGCTTGCTTCTCCACAAACGGCAGCCAATCGTCCCGAATCGTGGAAGCGGCGTGATCTTTCTGCTTCAGCGGATACGCCCACATTAGCCTGCTCCAGTCATCTACTATCGTTAGGAAGTACCGCTCCCCCTTGTGCCCTTGCACCGGCAGCGGCCCCACCAAGTCCATGTGGACCAGCTCCAACCGCTTTTTGCTCCTGCCAGCCACACTATGGAAGGGGAAACGGGTGAACTTTGAAAGGAGGCAAATTTCACAGTTATCATCGAGTGGTTGTCCGTTCAGCTTCAAGCCCTTAACGGCTCCATCCTTCTCCAGCTGCTTCAGCAAAGGCATTGCCACATGCCCCAAACGTCGGTGTGCAGTTGCCCAATCCGTCTCCCCAGATCTGGCCGACACTTTCACACCAACCCCTCCAACGGCGTTGCACTCCCCCTAGGATGCAGACCCCTCTCCAGCCTGCCCCCCACCGTGCCACGCCAGCGCCGGCAGCTGCCACATAGATCTGTACACGTCCTTGCTCTCGTGCAGATCCCAAAGCACCCGATTGCCCAGCTTCCCCTTATAAGTGCGAGCCCCATCCGTGTTGGTGTTCACCCCAGCCTTGCCAAGCTTACGGAGGGAGATAAGGTTGGCCTTCAGGTCGGGGACGAGGAGAACGTCGTGCAGCACCACCGGCTTGCCATCCGCTCCCTTAAACGCAGCTCGTCCCACACCAGCCACCTTCAACAAGTGTCCAGAGGCAGAGCACACCTCGTTAATTGGTGCAGCGCGTACGTTGTCCAGCAGGTCCTTGCGCGGCGTCATTGTCCAAGCAGCGCCTGTGTCCAACACCCAATAGTCCAGGGGGTGCAGCTCTGCTCCAACCTTAGCAGATGCGTCTCCTTGCTCCCCCTTGTCTCCCACATGGAAGAATTGGCCCGCGGTGCGCTCCTTCTTCTTCTCCGCACCGCCGTTGCCCTTCGGGTTGTTGTCGGACGAATCAGCGACCATGTTGGCGCCGTTTTTCTGGTTCCTCCGCGCGCCGCCATCCTGGTGACGATTCTGGGGGGTCCATCCATCGGGTTTCTTATAGCACAAAAACCAGGGGTGCCCTTCCTTCTCACAATACCAGCAACTCCCTTTCATTTTGCCACCAGCACCCGACTTGCCCCCACGTCCAGATTTCGCACCGCGACCCCAACCGGTACCTCCTTGTTGGTCGTTGGAGTCGTCGTCCTTCTTTGCACCGCGTCCAGCACCACCGAAGACACGTCCTTTGCCACGTCGGCTCCCGTGAATCCCGTAGCCGCTGCTGCCATCGTCTCCACCCCTCAGTTGGCGGCGACGGAAGTCCTCCTCCAGAATCTTCGTCCGCACCCACTCGAGCGTCCACAAGCTCTGATTCTGCGGCAAGCTCAATCCGCTCGTGAATTGAAGCCACGATTCCGGCAGCAGCGAGAGCATCTTCAGGCACTTGGTCTGCTCCGGGTAGGTGATTCCCGCGATCGCCAGCTTCGCGTAGAGATCACGCATCTTGTCCAGGATGGGTTGCACCGGCTCTCCCTTGCTTAGGCGCAACGGGGACCAGCTCCCTCTCCATCATGAGCGTCGCAGCGACGGAGGTAGGGCGTGCAGCTCCTTCAACACCGTCCACGCCTTTGGACCGCACTCAACCTCCGGCAGCAAGTGCATGACGTGGTGACGCTGGTTCAGCTGCAAACTCTGCGACATCAAGTAGTAGCCAGCCGAGGCGCGCTCGTCCCAATCTTCCTGAAGGGCGGGGTCACTCGGTCTAGGCTCCTCCCCAATCATTAGTTTCCGCAAACCGATCCGACGGAAATAAAGTTGCATTTTCCAGGCCCTATCATCATAGCCCTCACCATTGAACTTCTCGACGGTGAAGTTTTTCAGCACCTCCTTGATCAGCGAGCCCTGGCTTGTTCGCGCTCCCCTTGGCGCAGAAACACCAGAATCTTGGCTGCCGCTACGATCTTGGGCTGACGATTCACCAGCTACCGCCGAGGTGTTGCCCGCCATAGCTACCTATAACGAGGATCACTATAACGCAGCTCTGATACCAGCTTGTTGGTGTAAGGGCCTAATAAACTCAAGCTATTAAAACTTTATCAAACTTAAAACCTCTCCTCGGGGTCACCTCCAAGGGTCCTTGGGTGCCTGGTACAAGACCAGCCCCTATCCTCGGGGCCGAGCTTGTAGAGAGAGGGATCAAGAGGGACTTAGTCAAAACAGCAAGAGTACCTTGAACGTCGCGCAGCGTATCGTGCAGACCGTCGATCGGATTAAGCTGAGAATTTCCTATATCGAAGCTCTCTCCAAGAGCTTTAAAATGAACCAAGTTGCCTCGCGAAAAGTTCTGCCATTACGAAGTTATGGCTCGGACAGCGTTTGCCTAGCGTTGGAGTGCTAGCGTACTAGCGTTGACTCGGGTAGCATTCCTCCGTCGCACCGCGTAGAAACGAAATTCCAGGAAGGGAGGAATTCGCTTGAATCAGATTGACTATATTCAGGTACAAACAGAGAAGGAATAAATAGTTCTAGCTAGCAAGGACCTTGGGAATGAACCTGGGAACAACCAGGGATCATCCCAAATAATTCCAAGCAACAGAACCAACCTGGCTGGACAAAACAGCAGGTGGTAGGTTGGTAAACAACCTCTGGTTCTGTTTTTCCAACGTGGGAAAACAACAACCAGGTTCAGGTCCTAAAAACAGAACCTGTTTCGTCTTTGCCCAACCAGCCAAAAGCTGGTTCCGCTGGTTTCCCCTGGCCCTGTAGCATGCAGATACAGACAAACAACATCCAACCTTCACCTAAATTGTACCCCTATAGTGCCTGCCCTGCTATACTATAGTCAACCAAACAAAACAGTACAATTTCGAGTTGGATAGAACTGAATCTGCACAATCAATTCAACCGAACCGCAAAGCTTCCATCTTGGGTTCCTTTGCGAGCTCGTCCTTTCTGCTTGTACTGTTGATAGCGCGTACAATGTTGTGCCGAAGCGCACATTGTGCGAATACCTGCAAATGCTTCAAGCGAACATTGCGAAAGCAAACAAACACACCGAACATTCCATTCACACCCAAATGCATTCGCACACGCATACTCATACAAACAGACGGCAGGATGTCGCGCAATGTGAATTTGCACCCAACAATTAAGGGATTTATGGAGAATGCAGACGGCGCCGTCGCTTTCTTTGAATGCGTGCGGTCGTTTGACGAAAATGATAGTGTCGACAGATGCATACAGGCACTGCCGATATCGATCTGCCAGAGCGGATGCTGTTTGACGGCTGCGATGCAAATGAGGATGCGCACCAAGGTGAGATCGTAATCCACCATGTGAGTTTGTTTGAAGCTGCGCACTACCCATCTCGCCTTGCCTTTATCAATGGAGCCTCCCGCGAGTGTTTTGATGCAGAAAACCCATTGCCCGCTTAAATTTTTTCTCCCTTTCGCAGATGATCGGGGAACCAGCTTCCATGTCCCGCAACTCTTTTGTGCCGCTACTTTTGCTGCCATGGCTGCCTTCCATTTCTCACTGTCGGGTCTAGACAGGGCTTGGCGAACGGTGGTGGGTTCTTTGGGGGAGGTGTGGCGAACAGCGACTGCAAGCCCAAGTATGCGAAGACCCGTTTCGTTGGTCCTTTCATAGTGGAGCCGGTCGTAGTCGTGGAAGCTTGTAACTTCGACGACGTCATCATCGCCGTCGTGGCTGGTGCGGATGGTGTCTTGCGAGGGACTTGGTGGTGGTAGATCAGCACCCGGAGATTGGCGCACTGTGCTGTTGTAATTGTGGGCTTCACGAATTGTATCGTTGGGATCAAATTGATGAATAGGTATGAAGGTCGGAGTCTGGAGTGGGCTTGTAAGGGGGATGTTTGGGTATGGGTCAGATGGTGTGTTTTTCGTTGCTTCTACATCCTCTGCTAGATCTGCCTCATCTTGTGACGTGGCGAAGCTCCGGTGCCCCTCAAAAACCATTTCCAGTGCCTTGTCAGCTTTGCGGTGTTCCTTGAATGGTGGCAGAGTCAGCTTCTCGTAGAACATGAAGTCACGTGATTTCTTTACTTCGTGTGTCGCGTAGTCCAGATCAATCCACGCCTTGTATTCTTTTTCGATCCCGAGAAGAATGTCCCAGCGTGCCCGATTAGCAAATTTTTTGGTCCTTGCTGTGTGTGGTCTGTACTGTACCATGCAGCCGAACACTGGTGTGAGGATCTGGTTCAGGAAATAGAAATCTATTGAATGATTCACATGGGTACAAGGAGAGGCAATGTATAGGCTCGACACAAAGGCAGTAACCCAGGTATTACTAGAAGGTTTCGTGGGTCGTGAAGCGTCCCAAACGGGTCCTTCCTATATTCGGTAGAAGGCAATTCGGTGGCAACCGAAAAGCCTAGAATTCGGTGCACTCAACCTAGTTTGATGCCTATAACTATAATAAATATAGAAAAGCAACGAACCAAGGAATTCAAGCAAATGCATGCAAGATAATGCATAATAAATATGTATCAAGCACGTAAAGCTTAGCAAAGCCGTTGACTCTCACACATCCCCCCCTCAAAGATGGGTGGCGTGACATACACCCTGCTTGACAAGATAATCCTTGAGAGCATGGCGGGCGTTGCCCATATTGTCGTCTGCAACCGAACTGTCCTCCGACGGGTCGTATCCCTTCCAGTATATCACGAACTCAAGCGTGTTGCCGCGTTTGCGTCGATGAGCAAACACTCGTTCCACCTCATACTCTGGTTCATCCTGTACAATAACAGGTGGTGGTGGCGGTAGGTGGCGTCCCTGGAACTTTTGGTTGGGGTCCTTGTATAGCTTCAGTAGCTGAACTTGGAAAGCATTGTGAAGCTTCCACGTAGTAGTTAAGCGCAAGCGGAATGTTACTAGTGTCACCTATGCCTCAACGTGAAAAGGACCACAGAAGCGAGGTTGGAGCTTGGATGGTAGGTGAGACATGTTCAAGTTGCGCATGTCGAGAAGCATCTGATCTCCGACTGCTACAGTGTGATCACGTCGCTGGCGATCGGCATACTACTTCTGGGAGGTCTGCATCGTGTTGAGGCGTCACTGAGTCTTCTCCCATAGCTGCTACATGATGGTGACGAAGTCATGTCCGGCTTGAACGTGTGCCGGTGTGGTTGGCCGCTGTGGTGTAAGTGGTCCCCGTTCGTAGCACAGGAAGAAAGGATATTTCCCTGTGACCGCATAAGATGATTGTTGTAGGCGAACTCAAGTGTCGGTAACCGTGAATCCCATTGGTTGACGTCGTCTTTGCAAGCGGTGCGCAGTAACTGTTCAACAACCTGGTTACCCCGCTTTGTCTGTGCATCAGTCCGGGGGTGGTATGCTGAAGACATTGCAAGCTTTGTCCCCAACAAACCTATGAGTTCCTTCCAAGACTTAATGGTGAATCTGGGGTCTCTGTCTGAGATGAGTGTAGCGCGGATGCTGTGGATGGTGATGATGCGGTCGAAGAAGAGGCGAGCAATTGCTGCAGCAGCAGCCATGGCGTTGGTCGAGATGAAGTGTCCCATCTTAGAAAACATGTCGGTCACCAGAAGTATAGCGTCATGCCCTCGTGAGGTTGAAGGAAGTCCTGTGATGAAGTCAAGGCTAACAACCTGCCATGGCTGCTCCGCTACGCGTAGAGGCTGAAGTAACCCTGATTTTTCTGCTTGACTCTTCATCCGCTGACCCTTGTCGCATGAGGTGAGGAACTGCTGCACGTTTGCTGCCATCCCGGGCCAAACGAGATACTTCACTATCCCAGGTAACGTTTTGTTGCTCCCGAATATCCCACGTAGTGTACGTCGTCAAACTCCTCCAGCAGAATATCTCGGAGCTGGGCATAGCTCGGTACCCAAATCTTCCATGAACTCTTCCTTACAGCTAAGTATTACTCCCACTTTAAAAGCTTCTGGTTTTGTGCCGTTGCAATTTCTGCGTTCACGGAGTACCAATGTTGGAATAGACCCTTGAGTAGAGGGTTCATCTCGTCGAGCTGGATGCCTGCTACATGTCGGGGGCGGCTCAACGCATCTGCTTTGTTGTGTAGCCCGGGTTTGTAGACAATTTTGTAATGGAAGTGAGTTTTCAAGAAATCCACCTACCGCATTTGTCGTCGTGAGAGCACCGGCTGCGACTTCAGGTATTTGAGACTACAATGATCGGTGTAGACTGTAGTCTTGGCTCCCTCTAGGTAATGTTGGGTGCAAATTCACATTGCACGACATCCTGCCGTCTGTATGTAGGAGTATGCGTGTGCGAATGCATTTGGGTGTGAATGGAATGTTCGGTGTGTTTGTTTGCTTTCGCAATTTTCGCTTGAAGCATTTGCAGGTACTCGCGCATTATGCGCTTCGGCACAACATTGTACGCGCTATGAACAGTACAAGCAGAAAGGACGAGCTCGCAAAGGAACCCAAGATGGAAGCTTTGCGGTTCGGTTGAATTGATTGTGCAGATTCAGTTCTATCCAACTCGAAATTGTACTGTTTTGCTTGGTTGACTATAGTGTAGCAGGGCAGGCACTATAGGGGTACAATTTAGGTGAAGGTTGGATGTTGTTTGTCTGTATCTGCATGCTACAGGGCCAGGGGAAACCAGCGGAACCAGCTTTTGGCTGGTTGGGCAAAGACGAAACAGGTTCCGTTTTTAGGACCTGAACCTGGTTGTTGTTTTCCCAGGTTGGAAAAACAGAACCAGAGGTTGTTTACCAACCTACCACCTGCTGTTTTGTCCAGCCAGGTTGGTTCTGTTGCTTGGAATTATTTGGGATGATCCCTTGTTGTTCCCAGGTTCATTCCCAAGGTCCTTGCTAGCTAGAACTATTTATTCCTTCTCTGTTTGTACCTGAATATAGTCAATTTGATTTAAGCGAATTCCTCCCTTCCTGGAATTTCGTTTCTACGCGGTGCGACGGCGGAATGCTACCCGAGTCAACGCTAGTACGCTAGCACTCCAACACTAGGCAAACGCTGTCCGAGCCATAACTTCGTAATGGCAGAACTTTTTGCGAGGCAACTTGGTTCATTTTAAAGCTCTTAGAGCGAGCTTCGATATAGTAAATTCTCAGCTTAATCCGATCAACGGTCTGCACGATACGCTGCGCGACGTTCAAGGTACTCTTGCTGTTTTGACTAAGTCCCTCTTGATCCCTCTCTCTACAAACCCGGACCCAAGGATAGGGGCTGGTCTTGTACCAGGCACCCAAGGACCCTTGGAGGTGACCCCGAGGAGAGGTTTTAAGTTTGACAAAGTCTTAATAGCTTGAGTTTATTAGGCCCTTACACCAACAAGCTGGTATCAGAGCTGCGTTATAGTGATCCTCGTTATAGGTAGCTATGGCGGGCAACACATCGGCGGTAGCTGGTGAATCTTCAGCCCAAGATCGTAGCGGCAGCCAAGATTCTGGTGTTTCTGCGCCAAGGGGAGCGCGAACAAGCCAGGGCTCGCTGATCAAGGAGGTGCTGAAAAACTTCACCGTCGAGAAGTTCAATGGTGAGGGCTATGATGATTGGGCCTGGAAAATGCAACTTTATTTCCGTCAGATCGGTTTGCTGAAACTAATGATTGGAGAGGAACCTAGACCGAGTGACCCCGCCCTTCAGGAAGATTGGGACGAGCGCGCCTCGGCTGGCTACTACTTGATGTCGCAGAGTTTGGAGCTGAACCAGCGTCACCACGTCATGCACCTGCTGCCGGAGGTTGAGTGCGGTCCGAAGGCGTGGACGGTGTTGAAGGAGCTGCACGTCCCTACCTCCGTCGCTGCGACGCTCATGATGGAGAGGGAGCTGTCCGCGTTGCGCCTAAGCGAGGGAGAGCCGGTGCAACCCATCCTGGACAAGATGCGTGATCTCTACGCGAAGCTGGCGATCGCGGGAATCACCTACCCGGAGCAGACCAAGTGCCTGAAGATGCTCTCGCTGCTGCCGGAATCGTGGCTTCAATTCACGAGCGGATTGAGCCTGCCGCAGAACCAGAGCTTGTGGACGCTCGAGTGGGTGCGGACGAAGATTCTGGAGGAGGACTTCCGTCGCCGCCAACTGAGGGGTGGAGACGACGGCAGCAGCGGCTACGGGATGCAAGGGAGCCGACGTGGCATAGGACGTGGCTTTGGCGGTGCTGGACGCGGTGCAAAGAAGGACGACGACTCCAACGACCAACAAGGAGGTACCGGTTGGGGTCACGGTGTGAAATCTGGACGTGGGGGCAAGTCGGGTGCTGGTGGCAAAATGAAAGGGAGTTGCTGGTATTGTGAGAAGAAAGGGCACCCCTGGTTTTTGTGCTATAAGAAACCCGATGGATGGACCCCCCAGAATCGTCACCAGGATGGCGGCGCGCGGAGGAACCAGAAAAACGGCGCCAACATGGTCGCTGATTCGTCCGACAACAACCCGAAGGGCAACGGCGGTGCGGGGAAGAAGAAGGAGCGCACCGCGGGCCAATTCTTCCATGTGGGAGACAAGGGGGAGCAAGGAGACGCATCTGCCAAGGTTGGAGCAGAGGTGCACCCCCTGGATTATTGGGTGTTGGACACGGGCGCTGCTTGGACGATGACGCCGCGCAAGGACCTGCTGGACCACGTACGAGCTGCACCGAGCAACGAGGTGTGCTCCGCCTCTGGACACGCGCTGAAGGTGGCTGGTGCGGGACAAGCTGCATTTAAGGGAGCGGATGGCAAGCCGGTGGAGCTGCATGACGTTCTCCTCGTTCCTGAACTCAAGGCCAACCTCATCTCCCTCCGTAAGCTTAACAAGTCTGGGGTGAGCACTAGTACGGATGGGGCACGCACTTACAAGGGGCAGCTGGGCAATCGGATGCTTTGGGATCTGCACGAGAGTACGGACGTGTACAGATCCATGTGGCAGCTGCCGGCGTTGGCGTGGCATGGTGGGGGGCAGGCTGGAGAGGGGTCTGCATCCCAGGGGGAGTGCAACATCGTTGGAGGGGTTGGTGTGAAAGTGTCGGCCAGATCTGGGGAGACGGATTGGGCAACGGCACACCGACGCTTGGGGCATGTGGCAATGCCCTTGTTGAAGCAGTTGGAGAAAGATGGAGCCGTTAAGGGTCTGAAGCTGAACCGACAGCCACCCGATGAGAATTGTGAAATCTGTTTGCTCTCAAAGTTTACCCGTTTCCCCTTCCATAGTGTGGCTGGCAGGAGCAAAAAGCCGTTGGAGCTGGTCCACATGGACTTGGTGGGGCCGCTGCCGGTGCAAGGGCACAAGGGGGAGCGGTACTTCCTAACCATAGTGGATGACTGGAGCAGGCTAATGTGGGCGTATCCGCTGAAGCAGAAAGATCACGCCGCCTCCACGATTCGGGACGATTGGCTGCTGTTTGTGGAGAAGCAAGCGGAGTGTGTGGTGAAGCGGTTTAGGAGAGATCGGGTTGGTGAGTTCCTTGGAGCTGAGATGACGGCCTGGCTCGAGAAGCAGGGCATTCAGTGTTGGGTGCAAATTCACATTGCACGACATCCTGCCGTCTGATTGTACGAGTATGCGTGTGCGAATGCATTTACGTGAGAATGGTATGTTCGTGTGTTTGTTTGCTTTCGCAATTTTCGCTTGAAGCATTTGCAGGTACTCGCACAATGTGCGCTTCGGCATAACATTGTACGCGCTATGAACAGTACAAGCAGAAAGGACGATCTCGCAAAGGAACCCAAGATGGAAGCTTTGCGGTTCAACTTACTTGATTGCGCAGATTCAGTTCTATCCAACTCGAAATTGTACTGTTTTGTTTGGTTGACTATAGTGTAGCAGGGCAGGCACTATAAGGGGTACAATTTAGGTGAAGGTTGGATGTTGTTTGTCTGTATCTGCATGCTACAGTGCCAGGGGAAACCAGCGGAACCAGCATTTGGCTGGTTGGGCAAAGACAAAACAGGTTCTGTTTTTAGGACCTGAACCTGGTTGTTGTTTTCCCAGGTTGGAAAAACAGAACCAGAGGTTGTTCACCAACCTACCACCTGCTATTTTGTCCAGCCAGGTTGGTTCTGTTGCTTGGAATTATTTGGGATGATCCCTGGTTCTTCTCAGGTTCATTCCCAAGGTCCTTGCTAGCTAGAACTATTTATTCCTTCTCTGTTTGTACCTGGATATAGTGAAATTGATTCAAGCGAATTCCTTCCTTGCTGGAATTTCGTTTCTACGCGATGCGACGGCGGAATGCTACCCGAGTCAATGCTAGTAAGCTAGCACTCCAACGCTAGGCTAACGCTGTCCGAGCCAGAACTTCGTAATGGCAGAACTTTTCGCGAGGCAACTTGGCTTATTTTAAAGCTCTTAGAGTGAGCTTTGATATAGCAAATTCTCAGCTTAATCCGGTCGACGGTCTGCACGATACGCTGCGCGACGTTCAAGGTACTCTTGCTATTTTGACTAAGTCCCTCTTGATCCCTCTCTCTACAAACTCGGACCCGAGGATAGGGGCTGGTCTTGTACCAGGCACCCAAGGACCCTTGGAGGTGACCCCGAGGAGAGGTTTTAAGTTTGATAAAGTCTTAATAGCTTGAGTTTATTAGGCCCTTACACCAACAAATAGAGCATATAGCATGGCCTATGTTGCAGCATCTTGTGAAGCAAGAGACGATTTCTGGGATATGTGTGAAGGGGGAGCCCACCGAGATGCTTGGCTGCCTAACATACATGCAAAGCAAGTTCACATATTTACCATTCTCTAGTTTGAAGGCAACGAATAAGACACCGCTTGATGAGGTGGTGATGGATGTGGTGAGCCCTTTGAATCTTAAAGATTATTAAATCCACGTAAATTGGGTGCACATGCTCTGCAAGAAGAGCGACGTGGCTGAAACGGTGAATACCGATTGGTCGCCCCAAGTTGTAAATTTGACTCTTAGTTGTGATAAATCTCGTAAACAGCCATGCTTCATGTGTTGGGTGCAAATTCACATTGCACGACATCCTGCCGTCTGTTTGTATGAGTATGCGTGTGCGAATGCATTTGGGTGTGAATGGAATGTTCGTTGTGTTTGTTTGCTTTCGCAATTTTCGCTTGAAGCATTTGCAGGTACTCGCGCATTATGCGCTTCGGCACAACATTGTACGCGCTATGAACAGTTCAAGCAGAAAGGACGAGCTCGCAAAGGAACCCAAGATGGAAGCTTTGCGGTTCGGTTGAATTGATTGTGCAGATTCAGTTCTATCCAACTCGAAATTGTACTGTTTTGCTTGGTTGACTATAGTGTAGCAGGGCAGGCACTATAGGGGTACAATTTAGGTGAAGGTTGGATGTTGTTTGTCTGTATCTGCATGCTACAGGGCCAGGGGAAACCAGCGGAACCAGCTTTTGGCTGGTTGGGCAAAGACGAAACAGGTTCCGTTTTTAGGACCTGAACCTGGTTGTTGTTTTCCGAGGTTGGAAAAACAGAACCAGAGGTTGTTTACCAACCTACCACCTGCTGTTTTGTCCAGCCAGGTTGGTTCTGTTGCTTGGAATTATTTGGGATGATCCCTTGTTGTTCCCAGGTTCATTCCCAAGGTCCTTGCTAGCTAGAACTATTTATTCCTTCTCTGTTTGTACCTGAATATAGTCAATTTGATTTAAGCGAATTCCTCCCTTCCTGGAATTTCGTTTCTACGCGGTGCGATGGCGGAATGCTACCCGAGTCAACGCTAGTACGCTAGCACTCCAACACTAGGCAAACGCTGTCCGAGCCATAACTTCGTAATCGCAGAACTTTTCCGAGGCAACTTGGTTCTTTTTAAAGCTCTTGGAGTGAGCTTCGATATATGAAATTCTCAGCTTCATCCGATCGACGGTCTGCACGATACGCTGCGCGACGTTCAAGGTACTCTTTTTATTTTGGCTAAGTCCTTCTTGACTCCTCTCTCTAAAAACTCGGACCCGAGGATAGGGGCTGGTCTTGTACCAGGCACCCAAGGACCCTTGGAGGTGACCCCGAGGAGAGGTTTTAAGTTTGACAAAGTCTTAATAGCTTGAGTTTATTAGGCCCTTACACCAAGAAGCTGGTATCAGAGCTGCGTTATAGTGATCCTCGTTATAGGTAGCTATGGCGGGCAACACATCGGCGGTAGCTGGTGAATCTTCAGCCCAATATCGTAGCGGCAGCCAAGATTCTGGTGTTTCTGCGCCAAGGGGAGCGCGAACAAGGCAGGGCTCGCTGAGCAAGGAGGTGCTGAAAAACTTCACCGTCGAGAAGTTCAATGGTGAGGGCTATGATGATTGGGCCTGGAAAATGCAACTTTATTTCCGTCAGATCGGTTTGCTGAAACTAATGATTGGGGAGGAGCCTAGACCGAGTGACCCCGCCCTTCAGGAAGATTGGGACGAGCGCGCCTCGGCTGGCTACTACTTGATGTCGCAGAGTTTGGAGCTGAACCAGCGTCACCACGTCATGCACCTGCTGCCGGAGGTTGAGTGCGGTCCGAAGGCGTGGACGGTGTTGAAGGAGCTGCACGCCCCTACCTACGTCGCTGCGACGCTCATGATGGAGAGGGAGCTGTCCGCGTTGCGCCTAAGCGAGGGACAGCCGGTGCAACCCATCCTGGACAAGATGCGTGATCTCTACGCGAAGCTGGCGATCGCGGGAATCACCTACCCGGAGCAGACCAAGTGCCTGAAGATGCTCTCGCTGCTGCCGGAATCGTGGCTTCAATTCACGAGCGGATTAAGCCTGCCGCAGAACCAGAGCTTGTGGACGCTCGAGTGGGTGCGGACGAAGATTCTGGAGGAGGACTTCCGTCGCCGCCAATTGAGGGGTGGAGACGACGGCAGCAGCGGCTACGGGATGCAAGGGAGCCGACGTGGCAAAGGACGTGGCTTCGGTGGTGCTGGACGCGGTGCACAGAAAGACGACGACTCCAACGACCAACAAGGAGGTACCGGTTGGGGTCGCGGTGCGAAATCTGGACGTGGGGGCAAGTCGGGTGCTGGTGGCAAAACGAAAGGGAGTTGCTGGTATTGTGAGAAGGAAGGGCACCCCTGGTTTTTGTGCTATAAGAAACCCGATCGATGGACCCCCCAGAATTGTCACCGGGATGGCGGCGCGCGGAGGAACCAGAAAAACGGCGCCAACATGGTCGCTGATTCGTCCGACAACAACCCGAAGGGCAACGGCGGTGCGAGGAAGAGGAAGGAGCGCACCGCGGGCCAATTCTTCCATGTGGGAGACAAAGGGGAGCAAGGAGACGCATCTGCTAAGGTTGGAGAAGAGCTGCACCCCCTGGACTATTGGGTGTTGGACATAGGCGCTGCTTGGACAATGACGCTGCGCAAGGACCTGCTGGAGAATGGGACTTGGGAACTAGTGGTGCTGCCTGAGGGAAAGAAAACGGTACAATGCAAGTGGGTGCTAAGGATCAAGACTGACGACAAGGGGCAGGTCACCATCTACAAGGGTAGGTTGGTGGCTAAGGGGTTTATGCAGAAGGAGAAGCGGGACTTCAATGAGATCTTTGCTCCCACTGCCAAAACCCCTACCCTTCATGTCTTGTTGGCAGATGCAGCCGTTAGTGGGAAGTTCATTATCCAGATGGACATATCAACGGCATTCCTCAACGGGGTTTTAGAGGAGGAGGTGTTCATGACGCAGCCGCCTGGGTATGAGGATGGTACGGGTAGGGTGTGCAAGCTGAAAAAGTCCATCTACGGCTTGAAGCAGGCGCCACGCTGCTGGTACCAGAAGCTGGCAGCTGTTTTAGAGGAGATGGGATTCAGGACCAGCAGCTGTGATGAGAGCCTCTTTCTCAAGGGGGAGGGGGAGAAGCTGGTGTTGTTTCTGGTCTACGTGGACGACATTCTTCTCTTCAGCAGCAGCATGAAGGAGATCCAGAAAGTGCAGCAGCAGCTGATGGAGAACTTCAAGTGCAAGAACCTTGGAGAGGTAAAATACTATCTCGGGATGCACGTGGAGAGGGATCTGGATCACAGGTGGTTGAAGCTGCACCAGGAGAAGATCATCAAGGAGTTGGGGGAGAAGTATGGGATTGAGAATGAGCGCAAAGTTGCAACTCCCCTGCCAGCAGAATTCAAGCTTGTGAAAGCTGCAGAGGATGAAGGGGTTGAAGCCGAGGAGCAGCAGCAATTTCAGTCCTTGGTGGGCAGCCTCTTGTATGCAGCTGTTCACAAAAGGCCTGATATCTCTTTCTCGGTTGGGCAGCTGGCTAGGGTGGTGCAGAATCCATCAGAGGAGCAGGTGGATGCAGCCGAGCGTGTGGTGAAGTATCTGAACTCTCACCCGAGCATTGGAGTTGAATACTCCGCATCTGCACAGGTGAAGCAGAAAGGGGTTGAGGTGCTGAAAGAGAAGGGGGAGAGGCTTGGAGAAGGCAAGCTCTTTCTCACTTGCTTAACCGATGCTACGTGGGCCTCTGAGAAGGAGGATACATCTGCATAGTTGAGGGAGGACCTGTTAGTTGGAGGTCCAAGAAGCAGACGGAGACAGCACTGTCTTCCATGGAATCAGAGTACATGGCAATGTTCCACGGGGTGAAGGACGTGATTTGGCAGAGGAGGTTGTTAGAGGAGATTGGCCAGGAGCAGAAGGTTGCTACGCCGCTATTTTGTGATAGCAAGGGGGCTCTTGGGATGGCCAGGAACGCTGTGCTTCATGGGATGAACAAGCACATGCGTATCAAGTGGCACTGGCTGCGTAAGGAAGTGAAGAGGGGGACGGTGAATCTGATATACATCAAGACTCACCACCAGCCAGCAGACTTTCTCACCAAGAGGCTTGCGGATGAGCCTCAATGGCGTTGTGTGCGCACGAGTGGAATAAGCATGACCTAGCATGGAATGATGGAAATGCAGCCGGCAGGCTGAGGGGGAGTGTGTTGGGTGCAAATTCACATTGCACGACATCCTGCCGTCTGTTTGTATCAGTATGCGTGTGCGAATACATTTGGGTGTGAATGGAATGTTCGGTGTGTTTGTTTGCTTTCGCAATTTTCGCTTGAAGCATTTGCAGGTACTCCCGCATTATGCGCTTTGTTGGTGTGAGGGCCTAATAAACTCAAGGTATTAAGACTTTATCAAACTTAAAACCTCTCCTCGGGGTCACCTCCAAGGGTCCTTGGGTGCCTGGTACAAGACCAGCCCCTATCCTCGGGTCCGAGTTTGTAGAGAGAGGGATCAAGAGGGACTTAGTCAAAACAGCAAGAGTACCTTGAACGTCGCGCAGCGTATCGTGCAGACCGTTGATCGGATTCAGCTGAGAATTTACTATATCGAAGCTCGCTCCAAGAGCTTTAAAATGAACCAAGTTGCCTCGCGAAAAGTTCTGCCATTACGAAGTTATGGCTCGGACAGCGTTTGCCTAGCGTTCGAGTGCTAGCGTACTAGCGTTGACTCGGGTAGCATTCAGCCGTCGCACCGCGTAGAAAGGAAATTCCAGCAAGGAAGGAATTCGCTTGAATCAATTTGACTATATTCAGGTACAAACAGAGAAGGAATAAATAGTTCTAGCTAGCAAGGACCTTGGGAATGAACCTGAGAACAACCAGGGATGATCCCAAATAATTCCAAGCAACAGAACCAACCTGGCTGGACAAAACAGCAGGTGGTAGGTCCGTAAACAACCTCTGGTTCTGTTTTTCCAACCTGGGAAAACAACAACCAGGTTCAGGTCCTAAAAACAGAACCTGTTTTGTCTTTGCCCAACCAGCCAAATGCTGGTTCCGCTGGTTTCCCTTGGCCCTGTAGCATGCAGATAGAGACAAACAACATCCAACCTTCACCTAAATTGTACCCCTATAGTGCCTGCCCTGCTACACTATAGTCAACCAAGCAAAACAATACAATTTTGAGTTGGATAGAACTGAATCTGCATAATCAATTCAACCGAACCGCAAAGCTTCCATCTTGGGTTCCTTTGCGAGCTCGTCCT
Source organism: Closterium sp. NIES-65 (assembly GCA_948144175.1). Classification (NCBI taxonomy): domain Eukaryota; kingdom Viridiplantae; phylum Streptophyta; class Zygnematophyceae; order Desmidiales; family Closteriaceae; genus Closterium; species Closterium sp. NIES-65. The sequence goes on from CANXME010002388.1 coordinate 120,328, forward strand.
TTCTGCTTGCGCGTACAATGTTGTGCCAAAGCGCATAATGCGCGAGTACCTGCAAATGCTTCAAGTGAAAATTGCGAAAGCAAACAAATACACCGAACATTCCATTCACACCCAAATGCATTCGCACACGCATACTCATACAAACAGACGGCAGGATGTCGTGCAATGTGAATTTGCACCCAACACACTCCCCCTCAGCCTGCCGGCTGCATCCCCATCATTCCATACTAGTTCATACTCATTCGACTCATGCGCACACAACGCCAGTGAGGCTCATCTGCAAGCCTCTTGGTGAGGAAGTCTGCTGGCTGCTGGTGAGTCTTGATGTAGATCGGATTCACCGTCCCCCTCTTCACATCCTTACGCAGCCAGTGCCACTTGATACGCCTGTGCCTATTGAGCCCATGAAGCACAGCGTTCCTGGCCATTCCAAGAGCCCCCTTGCTATCACAGAACAGCGGCGTAGCAACCTTCTGCTCCTGGCCAATCTCCTCTAACAACCTCCTCAGCCAAATCACCTCCTTCACCCCATGGAACATCGCCATATACTCTGATTCCACAGAAGAGAGTGCTGTCTCTGTCTGCTTCTTTGACCTCCAACTAACAGGTCCTCCCCCAACTACACAGATGTATCCTCCCACAGATGAGGAATCCTCCTTCTCAGAGGCCCACGTAGCATCGGTAAAGCAAGTGAGAAAGAGCTTGCCTTCTCCAAGCCTCTCCCCCTTCTCTTTCAGCACCTCAACCCCTTTCTGCTTCACTTGTGCAGATGCGGAGTATTGAACTCCAATGCTTGGGTGAGAGTTCAGATACTTCACCACACGCTCGGCTGCATCCACCTGCTCCTCTGATGGATTCTGCACCACCCTAGCCAGCTGCCCAACCGAGAAAGAGATGTCAGGCCTCGTGTGAACAGCTTCATACAAGAGGCTGCCCACCAAGGACTGGAATTGCTGCTGCTCCTCAGCTTCAACCCCTTCATCCTCTGCAGCCTTCACAAGCTTGAATTTTGCTGGCAGGGGAGTTGCAACCTTGCGCTCATTCTCAATCCCATACTTCTCCCCCAGCTCCTTGATGAACTTCTCCTGGTGCAGTTTCAACCACCTGTGATCTGGATCCCTCTCCACATGCATCCCGAGGTAGTATTTTACCTCCCCAAGGTTCTTGCACTTGAAGTTCTCCATCAGCTGCTGCTGCACTTTCTGGATCTCCTTCATGCTGCTGCTGAAGAGAAGAATGTCGTCCACATAGACCAGAAACAACACCAGCTTCTCCCCCTCCCCCTTGAGAAAGAGGCTCTCATCACAGCTGCTGGTCTTGAATCCCATCTCCTCTAAAACAGCTGCCAGCTTCTGGTACCAGCAGCGTGGCGCCTGCTTCAAGCCGTAGATGGACTTTTTCAGCTTGCACACCCTGCCCGTACCATCCTCATACCCAGGCGGCTGCGTCATGAAAACCTCCTCCTTTAAAATCCCGTTGAGGAATGCCGTGTTGGTGTAAGGGCCTAATAGACTCAAGCTTTTAAGACTTTATCAAACTTAAAACCTCTCCTCGGGGTCACCTCCAAGGGTCCTTGGGTGCCTGGTACAAGACCAGCCCCTATCCTCGGGTCCGAGTTTGTAGAGAGAGGGATCAAGAGGGACTTAGTCAAAACAGCAAGAGTACCTTGAACGTCGCGCAGCGTATCGTGCAGACCATAGATCGGATTAAGCTGAGAATTTACTATATCGAAGCTCACTCTAAGAGCTTTAAAATAAGCCAAGTTGCCTCGCGAAAAGTTTTGCCATTACGAAGTTATGGCTCGGACAGCGTTAGCCTAGCGTTGGAGTGCTAGCGTACTAGCGTTGACTCGGGTAGCATTCCGCCGTTGCACCGCGTAGAAACGAAATTCCAGGAAGGGAGGAATTCGCTTGAATCAATTTCACTATATTCAGGTACAAACAGAGAAGGAATAAATAGCTCTAGCTAGCAAGGACCTTGGGAATCAACCTGGGAACAACCAGGGATGATCCCAAATAATTCCAAGCAACAGAACCAACCTGGCTAGACAAAATAGCAGGTGGTAGGTTGGTGAACAACCTCTGGTTCTGTTTTCCCAACCTGGGAAAACAACAACCAGGTTCAGGTCCTAAAAACAGAACCTGTTTTGTCTTTGCCCAACCAGCCAAATGCTGGTTCCGCTGGTTTCGCCTGGCTCTGTAGCATGCAGATACAGACAAACAACATCCAACCTTCACCTAAATTGTACCCCTATAGTGCCTGCCCTGCTACACTATAGTCAACCAAACAAAACAGTACAATTTCGAGTTGGATAGAACTGAATCTGCGCAATCAAGTAAGCCGAACCACAAAGCTTCCATCTTGGGTTCCTTTGCGAGCTCGTCCTTTCTGCTTGTACTGTTCATAGCGCGTACAATGTTATGCCGAAGCGCACATTGTGCGAGTACCTGCAAATGCTTCAAGCGAAAATTGCGAAAGCAAACAAACACACGAACATACCATTCACACGCAAATGCATTCGCACACGCATACTCGTACAAACAGACAACAGGATGTCGTGCAATGTGAATTTGCACCCAACACACTCCCCCTCAGCCTGCCGGCTGCATCCCCATCATTCCATACTAGTTCATGCTCATTCCACTCATGCGCACACAACGCCAATGAGGCTCATCCGCAAGCCTCTTGGTGAGGAAGTCTGCTGGCTGCTGGTGAGTCTTGATGTAGATCGGATTCACCGTCCCCCTCTTCACCTCCTTACGCAGCCAGTGCCACTTGATACGCATGTGCTTATTGAGCCCATGAAGCACAGCGTTCCTGGCCATCCCAAGAGCTCCCTTGCAATCACAAAACAGCGGCGTAGCAACCTTTTGCTCCTGGCCAATCTCCTCCAACAGCCTCCTCAGCCAAATCACCTCCTTCACCCCATGGAACATCGCCATGTACTCTGATTCCACGGAAGAGAGTGCTGTCTCCGTCTGCTTCTTTGACCTCCAACTAACAGGTCCTCCCCCAACTACGCAGATGTATCCTCCCACAGATGAGGAATCCTCCTTCTCAGAGGCCCACGTAGCCTCTCCCCCTTCTCTTTCAGCACCTCAACTCCTTTCTGCTTCACCTGTGCAGATGCGGAGTATTGAACTCCAATGCTTGGGTGAGAGTTCAGATACTTCACCACACGCTCAGCTGCATCCACCTGCTCCTCTGATGGATTCTGCACCACCCTAGCCAGCTGTCCAACCGAGAAAGAGATGTCGGGCCTCGTGTGAACTGCTGCATACAAGAGGCTGCCCACCAAGGACTGAAATTGCTGCTGCTCCTCGGCTTCAACCCCTTCATTCTCTGCAGCTTTCACAAGCTTGAATTCTGCTGGCAGGGGAGTTTCATTCTCAATTCCGTACTTCTCCCCAAGCTCCTTGATGAACTTCTCCTGGTGCAGCTTCAACCACCTGTGATCCAGATCCCTCTCTACGTGCATCCCGAGGTAGTACTTTACCTCCCCAAGGTTCTTGCACTTGAAGTTCTCCATCAGCTGCTGCTGCACCTTCTGGATCTCCTTCATGCTGCTGCTAAAGAGAAGAATGTCGTCCACAAAGACCAGAAACAGCACCAGCTTCTCCCCCTCCCCCTTGAGAAAGAGGCTCTCATCACAGCTGCTGGTCCTGAATCCCATCTCCTCTAAAACAGCTGCCAACTTCTGGTACCAGCAGCGTGGCGCCTGCTTCAAGCCGTAGATGGACTTTTTCAGCTTGCACACCCTGCCCGTACCATCCTCATACCCAGGTGGCTGCGTCATGAACACCTCCTCCTCTAAAATCCCATTGAGGAACGCCGTTGATATGTCCATCTGGATAATGAACTTCCCGATAACGGCTGCATCTGCCAACAAGACACGAAGGGTAGGGGGTTTGGCAGTAAGAGCAAAGATCTCATCGAAGTCCCGCTTCTCCTTCTGCATAAACCCCTTAGCCACCAACCTACTCTTGTAGATGGTGACCTGCCCCTTGTCGTCAGTCTTGATCCTTAGCACCCACTTGCATTGTACCGCTTTCTTTCCCTCAGGCAGCACGACTAGTTCCCAAGTCCCATTCTCCAGCAGGCTCTGGTACTCAGCATCCCTAGAAGCTAGCCATTTGTCCCTATCTGGTCCAGCTAATGCCTCCTCCATGCTAGCTGGTTCCTCTGGTGCAGGGGCAAGAAAACAGTACGCAGGCTCATCCGGGTCATAGCCATGCGGTAGAATCAGCAATGCCTCCTCTGTCCCAAGCTGCTGCTCCGCTACATCAGCTCCTGCAGTCAGCTTCTTAGTAGCCATACGGGTACGTCCTGGCCTGGAGACGGGTGTCTCCCATCCCTTCATAACGACACCTTTCGGCTTCTTAGTTTTCCCCTGCTGCTGCTCTCTCCCCTCAGATCCAGCAGCTCCACTAGTGCCAGTCTCCACATCATTTTCTCCACCAGCAGGTGCCTCCTGCACCTTCTTTCCATCACCACCCTCTGCAGCTGCCTCCTCTCCCTCCTCCCACACACTAGGAGTCAGGTCCAGCTGCATGGTGATCTGCTCCATCTGCTGGGACACCCTGGCCTCCGGCTGTTTCTCCCAGCTCCCATACATCATGCCCTCAACAAACTTCACATCCCTGCTGTCAAACAACACACCCTTGCAAGGTTCCCACAGCAGCCATCCCTTGCTCTCAGCAGCCAGCTCCAAATGCACACACCAGATTGCACTCGCCCCCAACTTACTGCGGTAGGTCTTGGGGACGTGGGCGACTGCCATGCAACCGAACACCCTCAGCATGTCCACCGGCGGCTTCCTCCTAAGCCACCTCTCCAACGGCACCCACGAGTCATCCCCAACCTTTGTGAGTACCCTGTTCCTAGCGACGGTAGCGTGCCGAACAGCATGGGGCCACATCAAGTTGCCCAGCCCAGATTCTATAAGCAGCGCCCTAGCTGTCTCCAGAATTGTCCGGTTCACCCGTTCTGCTACACCGTTGGACTGTGGGGTGTAAGCCGTGGTCAGCTCCCTCTGGATGCCCTGCTTCTTGAGCCAGGCCGTCATCTCAGCTCCAAGGAACTCACCACCCCGATCTGTCCTAATCCGCTTCACCACACACTCCGCTTGCTTCTCCACGAACGGCAGCCAATCGTCCCGAATCGTGGAGGCGGCGTGATCTTTCTGCTTCAGTGGATACGCCCACATTAGCCTGCTCCAGTCATCCACTATGGTTAGGAAGTACCGCTCCCCCTTGTGCCCTTGCACCGGCAGTGGCCCCACCAAGTCCATGTGGACCAGCTCCAACGGCTTTTTGCTCCTGCCAGCCACACTATGGAAGGGGAAACGGGTAAACTTTGAGAGCAGGCAAATTTCACTGTTATCATCGGGTGGTTGTCCGTTCAGCTTCAAGCCCTTAACGGCTCCATCTTTCTCCATTTGCTTCAACAAGGGCATTGCCACATGCCCCAAGCGTCGGTGTGCCGTTGCCCAATCCGTCTCCCCAGATCTGGCCGACACTTTCACACCAACCCCTCCAATGGCGTTGCACTCCCCCTGGGATGCAGACCCCTCTCCAGCCTGCCCCCCACCGTGCCACGCCAGGGCCGGCAGCTGCCACATAGATCTGTACACGTCCGTACTCTCGTGCAGATCCCAAAGCACCCGACTGCCCAGCTTCCCCTTGTCAGTGCGTGCCCCATCCGTACTAGTGCTCACTCCAGACTTGCCAAGCTTACGGAGGGAGATGAGGTTGGCTTTGAGTTCAGGAACGAGGAGAACGTCGTGCAGCACCACCGGCTTGCCATCCGCTCCCTTAAACGCAGCTCGTCCCGCACCAGCCACCTTCAGCGCGTGTCCAGAGGCGGAGCACACCTCGTTGATCGGTGCAGCTCGTACGTGGTCCAGCAGGTCCTTGCGCGGCGTCATCGACCAAGCAGCGCCCGTGTCCAACACCCAATAATCCAGGGGGTGCAGCTCTGCTCCAACCTTGGCAGATGCGTCTCCTTGCTCCCTCTTGTCTCCCACATGGAAGAATTGGCCCGCGGTGCGCTCCTTCTTCTTCTCCGCACCGCCGTTGCCCTTTCGGGTTGTTGTCGGACGAATCAGCGATCATGTTGGCGCCGTTTTTCAGGTTCCTCCGCGCGCCGCCATCCTGGTGACGATTCTGGGGGGTCCATCCATCGGGTTTCTTATAGCACAAAAGCCAGGGGTGCCCTTCCTTCTCACAATACCAGCAACTCCCTTTCATTTTGCCACCAGCATCCGACTTGCCCCCACGTCCAGATTTCGCACCACGACCCCAACCGGTACCTCCTTGTTGGTCGTTGGAGTCGTCGTCCTTCTTTGCACCGCGTCCAGCACCACCGAAGCCACGTCCTTTGCCACGTCGGCTCCCTTGCATCCCGTAGCCGCTGCTGCCGTCGTCTCCACCCCTCAGTTGGCGGCGACGGAAGTCCTCCTCCAGAATCTTCGTCCGCACCCACTCGAGCCTCCACAAGCTCTGGTTCTGCGGCAGGCTCAATCCGCTCGTGAATTGAAGCCACGATTCCGGCAGCAGCGAGAGCATCTTCAGGCACTTGGTCTGCTCCGGGTAGGTGATTCCCGCGATCGCCAGCTTCGCGTAGAGATCACGCATCTTGTCCAGGATGGGTTGCACCGGCTCTCCCTCGCTTAGGCGCAACGCGGACAGCTCCCTCTCCATCATGAGCGTCGCAGCGACGGAGGTAGGGGCGTGCAGCTCCTTCAACACCGTCCACGCCTTCGGACCGCACTCAACCTCCGGCAGCAGGTGCATGACGTGGTGACGCTGGTTCAGCTCCAAACTCTGCGACATCAAGTAGTAGCTAGCCGAGGCGCGCTCCTCCCAATCTTCCTGAAGGGCGGGGTCACTCGGTCTTGTTGGGTGCAAATTCGCATTGCACGACATCCTGCCGTCTGTTTGTACGAGTATGCGTGTGCGAATGCATTTGCGTGTGAATGGTATGTTCGTGTGTTTGTTTGCTTTCGCAATTTTCGCATGAAGCATTTGCAGGTACTCGCACAATGTGCGCTTCGGCATAACATTGTACGCGCTATGAACAGTACAAGCAGAAAGGATGAGCTCGCAAAGGAACCCAAGGTGGAAGCTTTGCGGTTCAACTTACTTGATTGCGCAGATTCAGTTCTATCCAACTCGAAATTGTACTGTTTTGTTTGGTTGACTATAGTGTAGCAGGGCAGGCACTTATAGGGGTACAATTTAGGTGAAGGTTGGATGTTGTTTGTCTGTATCTGCATGCTACAGGGCCAGGGGAAACCAGCGGAACGAGCATTTGGCTGGTTGGGCAAAGACAAAACAGGTTCTGTTTTTAGGACCTGAACCTGGTTGTTGTTTTCCCAGGTTGGAAAAACAGAACCAGAGGTTGTTTACCAACCTACCACCTGCTATTTTGTCTAGCCAGGTTGGTTCTGTTGCTTGGAATTATTTGGGATCATCCCTGGTTGTTCCCAGGTTGATTCCCAAGGTCCTTGCTAGCTAGAGCTATTTATTCCTTCTCTATTTGTACCTGAATATAGTGAAATTGATTCAAGCGAATTCCTCCCTTCCTGGAATTTCATTTCTACGCGGTGCGACGGCGGAATGCTACCCAAGTCAACGCTAGTACGCTAGCACTCCAACGCTGGGCTAACGCTGTCCGAGCCATAAATTCGTAATGGCAAAACTTTTCGCGAGGCAACTTGGCTTATTTTAAAGCTCTTAGAGTGAGCTTCGATATAGTAAACTCCCAGCTTAATCCGATCTACGGTCTGCACGATACGCTGCGCGACGTTCAAGGTACTCTTGCTGTTTTAACTAAGTCCCTCTTGATCCCTCTCTCTACAAACTCGGACCCGAGGATAGGGGCTGGTCTTGTACCAGGCACCCAAGGACCCTTGGAGGTGACCCCGAGGAGAGGTTTTTAAGTGTGATAAAGTCTTAATAGCTTGAGTTTATTAGGCCCTTACACCAACAGGTCAAGGCTCTTCCCCAATCATTAGTTTCAGCAAACCGATCTGACGGAAATAAAGTTGCATTTTCCAGGCCCAATCATCATAGCCCTCACCATTGAACTTCTCGACGGTGAAGTTTTTCAGCACCTCCTTGATCAGCGAGCCCTGGCTTGTTCGCGCTCCCCTTGGCGCAGAAACACCAGAATCTTGGCTGCCGCTACGATCTTGGGATGAAGATTCACCAACTACCGCCGAGGTGTTGCCCGCCATAGCTACCTATAACGAGGACCACTATAACGCAGCTCTGATACCAGCTTGTTGGTGTAAGGGCCTAATAAACTCAAGCTATTAAGACTTTATCAAACTTAAAACCTCTCCTCGGGGTCACCTCCAAGGGTCCTTGGGTGCCTGGTACAAGACCAGCCCCTATCCTCGGGTCCGAGTTTGTAGAGAGAGGGATCAAGAGGGACTTAGTCAAAACAGCAAGAGTACCTTGAACGTCGCGCAGCGTATCGTGCAGACCGTTTATCGGATTCAGCTGAGAATTTACTATATCGAAGCTCGCTCCAGTAGCTTTAAAATGAACCAAGTTGCCTCGCGAAAAGTTCTGTCATTACGAAGTTATGGCTCGGACAGCGTTTGCCTAGCGTTAGAGTGCTAGCGTACTAGCGTTGACTCGGGTAGCATTCCGCCGTCGCACCGCGTAGAAACGAAATTCCAGGAAGGAAGGAATTTGCTTGAATCATATTGACTATATCCAGGTACAAACAGAGAAGGAATAAATAACTCTAGCTAGCAAGTACCTTGGGAATGAACCTGGGAACAACCAGGGATCATCCCAAATAATTCCAAGCAACAGAACCAACCTGGCTGGACAAAATAGCAGGTGGTAGGTTGGTAAACAACCTCTGGTTCTGTTTTTCCAACCTGGGAAAACAACAACCAGGTTCAGGTCCTAAAAACAGAACCTGTTTTGTCTTTGCCCAACCAGCCAAATGCTGGTTCCGCTGGTTTCCCCTGGCCCTGTATCATGCAGATACAGACAAACAACATCCAACCTTCACCTAAATTGTACCCCTATAGTGCCTGCCCTGCTACACTATAGTCAACCAAGCAAAACAATACAACCTTGAGTTGGATAGAACTGAATCAGCACAATCAATTCAACCGAACCGCAAATCTTCCATCTTGGGTTCCTTTACGAGCTCGTCCTTTCTGCTTGTACTGTTCATAGCGCGTACAATGTTGTGCCAAAGCGCATAATGCGCGAGTACCTGCAAATGCTTCAAGCGAAAATTGCGAAAGCAAACAAACAGACCGAACATTCCATTCACACCCAAATGCATTCGCACACGCATACTCATACAAACAGACGGCAGGATGTCGTGCAATGTGAATTTGCACCCAACACGCTTCGGCACAACATTGTACGCGCTATGAACAGTACAAGCAGAAAGGACGAGCTCGCAAAGGAACCCAAGATGGAAGCTTTGCGGTTCGGTTGAATTGATTGTGCAGATTCAGTTCTATCCAACTCGAAATTGTACTGTTTTCCTTGGTTGACTATAGTGTAGCAGGGCAGGCACTATAGGGGTACAATTTAGGTGAAGGTTGGATGTGTTTTGTCTGTATCTGCATGCTACAGCGCCAGGGGAAACCAGCGCAACCAGCTTTGGCTGGTTGGGCAAAGACGAAACAGGTTCTGTTTTTAGGACCTGAACCTAGTTGTTGTTTTCCCAGGTTGGAAAAACAGAACCAGAGGTTGTTTACCAACCCACTACCTGCTTTTTTGTCTAGCCAGGCTGGTTCTGTTGCTTGGAATTATTTGGGATCATCCCTGGTTGTTCCCAGGTTCATTCCCAAGGTCCTTGCTAGCTAGAACTATTTATTCCTTCTCTGTTTGTACCTGAATATAGTGAAATTGATTCAAGCGAATTCCTCCCTTCCTGGAATTTCGTTTCTACGCGGTGCGACGGCGGAATGCTACCCGAGTCAACGCTAGTACGCTAGCACTCCAACACTAGGCAAACGCTGTCCGAGCCATAACTTCGTAATGGCAGAACTTTTTGCGAGGCAACTTGGTTCATTTTAAAGCTCTTGGAGCGAGCTTCGATAGAGTAAATTCTCAGCTTAATCTGATCAACGGTCTGCACGATACGCTGCGCGACGTTCAAGGTACTCTTGCTGTTTTGACTAAGTCCCTCTTGATCCCTCTCTCTACAAAGTCGGACCCGAGGATAGGGGCTGGTCTTGTACCAGGCACCCAAGGACCGTTGGAGGTGACCCCGATGAGAAATTTTAAGTTTGATAAATTCTTAATAGCTTGAGTTTATCAGGCCCTTACACCAACCGGTAACACCTCCACGCCTCGAATGCTATGACTATCGCTAAGGCCTCCTTATCATAAATGGGGTAGTTTAGTTCTGCTCTATGTAGCTTCTTACTGAAGTAAGCGATGGGCTGCAAATCGCGCCCGTGATCCTGCATTAGTACTGTTCCGACTGCCTAGTCATTAGCGTCTGCTTCCACCCCGTAGTCCTTTTCTGGATTCAGTAGGATGAGTACTGGTGATGTAGTCGGTGTTGTCTATAGCTGCTCCATGGCTTGCTTATGAGGAGTATCCCATCTGTAGGGCGCATCCTTTTTTAGTAGGATACGATGTCATGTAGCGCCACATAATTCGCTCGTCTCGTTGTTTGCAAGCTGCTGCTTCGCATCGCCCTTGTCGTTCTCCATCGGATCGGCAGTCGTGGGTGGTGCCGATCGCTCCATGCCACTATTTGGCTTGTTGCGTCGTGTTCCGTAGTATCTATTGTTCAGCGCGCCGAACTTCTTGATCAGTGCTGCCCGAAATTGCGTCCACGCCCCTTCGCCTTGGAAAAATTTGTCTTTGATCTACTCTAGAGCTGGACCACGTAACAGTGCTACTGCGAGCCGTATGCGCATCACGTCTTGGGTAGGGGTCATGCATCCAACGGCTTCGAAGTAAACTTCAAGTTCAGCTACGAATCGACAAATGATTCTCTTTAACTAAAGGATCGAACGCCTCCGGTAGCCTCGGCTTCACTGCTTTGAGGTTAACTGTAGCTGCTGTCGTTATCGCAGGTACAATTGCCGGCGTCGACGCTGCTCTTGCTGCTTTCGCAGCTGCTGTGGCAGTTGCTGACAGGTTCGCAAGGAGTTTTTCGAGTCACAGGAGGGCCGCACGTATCTGCTTATGCTCGGCTCGTAACTCCGCGATTTCTGGTACAAAATTGTCTCTATTTCCCTCCATTTCGCGATTTAAATGAAGACGTGCGATGAGAACAAATGAATTCTAGGGGCTGGTCGACCTACTGCGAGTCGAATTGACGGTAGAATTGACGAGCGCGAATTCTGTACGTCGCACAATTCGGTCGAAATTCGCGTCTGATCTCGGTCGTTGAGGAGAAACTCGATCCGACGCTCCAACTTCCAACTTTTTGGGGTGAAATTCTCTGGGCCGTTGAGATTCGAATCGATATGATGGTCAAAATTCCAACTTTTTTGCCAATACTCCTGAGGAGTGTTTGAAAACTGGATCGAGGGGGACTTAGAAATTGTGCGGAACTGGTAATACATACCCGTATCGGCGCTTTCATTGTCGCCCCCGCGGATTTGAAAGGCCGGTTATAAGCGGTTGAAGACCTCGCGTATAGACCCGCTCTGATTACCAAGTGTGGGGATCTGGTTTAGGAATACGAAATCTATTGAATGATTCACTTGGGTACACGGCAAGGCTATATATAGGCTCGACACAAAGGCCGTAACCTGGGTGTTACTAGAAGGTTCCGTGGGTCGCGAAACGACCCGAATGGGTCCTTCCTGAATTCGGTAGAAGGCAATTTGGTGGCAACCGAAAACCCTAAAATATGGTGCACTCAACCTTGTTCGGTGCCTATAATAATAATAAATATAGTAAAACAACAAATGCATGCAAGATATAATAAAGTTAAGCTAGATAATGCATAATAAAGCAGTATCAAGCACGTAAAGCTTAGCAAAGCCGTCGTACTCTCATAACTCGAAGAAGACGCGTATCTGCGTTTCTGCTTGTCCAAGCCTTGTAAGGAGAGGGGTTGTTCTCGAGGCTTTGGGAGAACAGCAAGTTGTGCAGCCGAACAGCGTGATTCATCGCAAACGGCCAATATTTGGTTGGGATGGCCGACTGCTTCATCAGGGCCCTCATTCTTATGGGGAGGCTCCTGTTTGTCCGTTGTACTACTCCTTGTTCGTGAACGTAGGGCAGGGATACCAAGTGCTCAATCTCCTTCTTGGCGAAGAGTTCCTTGAACTCAGTTGAGAGGAACTCCGCTCCACCGTCTGTCTGGAAGCTATTTATTTATAATCCTTTTTTATGTCCTGCTTGTTTAATCCAAGCGATGAAGCATTCGAAGGCAAGAGAGCGACAGTCCGTGCTGATGGCCCTGACGTAGCGTGCGCATGCGCCGATGAAGGTTAGCTTGTGTTGTTCGCCGTCAAGTCCTTCGTGGATGAGACTCATGAAGTCGCTGTAGACTTTTTCGAGTGGCTCGTAGCGTTTGTAGCCACGAGGTAAGTCGGGGAAGAGCTTGTGGGCGAGCGACGCGGTGGGGCAAACAATGCACGGCGGGTCGTCTGATGTTGCTATGAGAGAGCCTCCTCTAGGAAGCAGCAGCGCGTGACTCCGCCGGATTTTTTTTGCATGACATGAGAGGGATGTCCGAGTCGTTGATGCCGAATTTTTGATTCTGCTCGGTAGCCGACGGTCTTTTGATAATATTTGTTTCATTCTGCTTCGTCCCGTTGCCTTTCTTCGGGTCCCTTGCCGGCGGTGATCTCCACATTGGCTGCAAAGGCTCATGTGGAGTTTTGCTCCAGGGCGGCGTCAGGAAAGGGCTGGTCTGGATCGCCCATGACAAGCAGTTGAGGGAAAGATGTCAGAATCCCAACCACTAGACCATTGGGATAAAAGGGCTTATTAAGTAGCGGGTCAGTGCGCCCATAACCCCCCAGGCCAACATGTCTTTAACCCTTCTTTAGGATCAGTCGAGGATCACCAGTGGACCTCTGACAAAAGATGCTACCTCAGGCCATTCGGAGGCAGAAAGTCCCTCCATTGGAACGCGATGTTAGAGGAACTCATCGCCAATGACCGAGATCAGCTGAGGTCCTTACTGTAGCGGCGGCGCCTCCTCGGTGGTTTCGGGTAGTTCCACTGCTCCTCTAAACTCGTAAGTCATCTCCACTGAATCCTCTTGTACATTCTCTGGTGTGTCAGGCGCGTAGTGGTCTGGAAGGGGAGGTCCTCCCCAACTGGTGCCGTGCGTTGCCCAGTATGGATCGGCTGCTGCGGCGTCCGCAGGAAAAAATGTTGGAGCCTCGGATAAGGGGGGCTTGGCGGTTCCCAGCCGCTTCCCCATCCGCCTTTGGGAGTCGAGGTTCCCCACCCGCCTCCGGCAACACCTTCTTCTGGTGTCTCAACAACTTCCCATGCACCGACTGTAGGGCTGGGATGTACCCAGCAAGGTGAGGCTGGTCTGGTTACTTCACGTTCGCCGAATTCAGTTTCTTCTGCAGATCCTCAGTTCCCGCTGTCTGCTTCCTGCTCCACTGTTGCAGGTCCAATGTCGCATGGAGTGTTGGTGTAAGGGCCTAATAAACTCAAGCTATTACGACTATATCACACTTAAAACCTCTCCTCGGGGTCACTTCCAAGGGTCCTTGGGTGCCTGGTACAAGACCAGCCCCTATCCTCGGGTCCGAGTTTGTAGAGAGAGGGATCAAGAGGGACTTAGTCAAAACAGCAAGAGTACCTTGAACGTCGCGCAGCGTATCGTGCAGACCGTCGATCGGATTAAGCTGAGAATTTCCTATATCGAAGCTCGCTCCATGAGCTTAAAAATGAACCAATTTGCCTCGCGAAAAGTTCTGCCATTACGAAGTTATGGCTCAGACAGCGTTTGCCTAGTGTTGGAGTGCTAGCGTTCTAGCGTTGACTCGGGTAGCATTACGCCGTCGAACCGAGTAGAAACGAAATTCCAGGAAGGGAGGAATTCGCTTGAATCAAATTGACTATATTCAGGTACAAACAGAGAAGGAATAAATAGTTCTAGCTAGCAAGGACCTTGGGAATCTGTTGGTGTAAGGGCCTAATAAACTCAAGCTATTAAGACTTTATCAAACTTAAAACCTCTCCTCGGGGTCACCTCCAAGGGTCCTTGGGTGCCTGGTACAAGACCAGCCCCTATCCTCGGGTCCGAAATTGTAGAGAGAGGGATCAAGAGAGACTTAGTCAAAACAGCAAGAGTACCTTGAACGTCGCGCAGCGTATCGTGCAGACCGTTGATCGGATTAAGCTGAGAATTTACTATATTGAAGCTCTCTCCAAGAGCTTTAAAATGAACCAATTTGCGTCGCGAAAGGTTCTGCCATTACGAAGTTATGGCTCGGACAGCGTTTGCCTAGCATTGGAGTGCTAGCGTACTAGCGTTGACTCGGGTAGCATTCCGCCGTCGCACCGCGTAGAAAGGAAATTCCAGCAAGGAAGGAATTCGCTTGAATCAATTTGACTATATCCAGGTACAAACAGAGAAGGAATAAATAGTTCTAGCTAGCAAGGACCTTGGGAATCAACCTGGGAACAACCAGGGATGATCCCAAATAACTCCAAGCAACAGAACCAACCTGGCTGGACAAAACAGCAGGTGGTAGGTTGGTAAACAACCTCTGGTTCTGTTTTTCCAACCTGGAAAAACAACCAGGTTCAGGTCCTAAAAACAGAACCTGTTTTGACTTTGCCCAACCAGCCAAATGCTGGTTCTGCTGGTTTCCCCTGGCCCTGTAGCATGCAGATACAGACCAACAACATCCAACCTTCACCTAAATTGTACCCCTATAGTGCCTGCCCTGCTACACTATAGTCAGCCAAACAAAACAGTACAATTTCGAGTTGGATAGAACTGAATCTGCGCAAGCAAGTAAGCCGAACCGCAAAGCATCCATCTTGGGTTCCTTTGCGAGCTCGTCCTTTCTGCTTGTACTGTTCATAGCGCGGACAATGTTTTGCCGAAGCGCACAATGCGCGAGTACCTGCAAATGCTTCAAGCGAACATTGCGAAAGCAAACAAACATACCGAACATTCCATTCACACCCAAATGCATTCGCACACGCATACTCATACAAACAGACGGCAGGATGTCGTGCAATGTGAACTTGCACCCAACAGAATCAACCTGGGAACAACCAGGGATGATCCCAAATAATTCCAAGCAACAGAACCAACCTGGCTGGACAAATCAGCAGGTGGTAGGTTGGAAAACAACCTCTGGTTCTGTTTTTCCAACCTGGGAAAACAACAACCAGATTCAGGTTCTAAAAACAGAACCTGTTTTGTCTTTGCCCAACGAGCCAAATGCTGGTTCCGCTGGTTACCCCTGGCCTTGTAGCATGCAGATACAGACAAACAACATCCAACCTTCATCTAAATTGTACCCCTATAGTGCCTGCCCTGCTACACTATAGTCAACCAAACAAAACAGTACAATTTCGAATTGGATAGAATTGAATCTGCACAATCAATTCGACCGAACCGCAAAGCTTCCATCTTGGGTTCCTTTGCGAGCTCATCCTTTCTGCTTGTACTGTTCATAGCGCGTACAATGTTGTGCCGAAGCGCACATTGTGCGAGTACCTGCAAATGCTTCAAGCAAAAATTGCGAAAACAAACAAACACACGAACATACCATTCACACGCAAATGCATTCGCACACGCAAACTCGTACAAACAGACGGCAGGATGTCGTGCAATATGAATTGGCACCCAACACACTCCCCCTCAGCCTGCCGGCTGCATTTCCATCATTCCATGCTAGTTCATGCTCATTCCACTCATGCGCACACAACGCCAATGAGGCTCATCCGCATGCCTTTTTATGAGAAAGTCTGCTGGCTGGAGGTGAGTCTTGATGTAGATCGGATTCACCGTCCCCCTTTTCACTTCCTTACGCAGCCAGTGCCACTTGATACGCATGTGCTTGTTCAGCCCATGAAGCACAGCATTCCTGGCCATCCCAAGAGCTCCCTTGCTATCACAAAACAGCGGCGTAGCAACCTTCTGCTCCGGACCAATCTCCTCTAACAACCTCCTCAGCCAAATCACCCCGTGGAACATTGCCATGTACTCTGATTCCACGGAAGAGATTGCTGTCTCCGTCTACTTCTTGGACCTCCAACTAACAGGTCCTCCCCCTACTACGCAGATGTATCCTCCCACAGATGAAGAATCTTCTTTCTCAGAAGCCCAAGTTGCATCGGTAAAGCAAGTGAGAAACAGCTTGCCTTCTCCAAGCCTCTCCCCTTTCTCTTACAGCACCTCAACCCCTTTCTGCTTCACCTGTGCAGATGCAGAGTATTGAACTCCAATGCTGCATACAACCGAGAAAGAGATGTCAGGCCTCGTGTGAACTGCTGCATACAAGAGGCTGCCCACCAAGGACTGGAATTGCTGCTGCTTTCTCAGCTTCAACCCATTCATCCTCTGCAGCCTTTACAAGCTTCAATTCTGCTGGCAGGGGAGTTGCAACCTTGCGCTCATTCTCAATCCCATACTTCTCCCCCAGCTCCTTGATTAACTATTCCTGGTGCAGTTACAACCACCTGTGATCTGGATCCCTCTCTACGTGCATCCCGAGGTAGTATTTTACCTCCCCAATGTTCTTGCACTTGAAGTTCTCCATTAGCTGCTGCAGCACTTTCTAGATCTCGTTCATGCTGCTGCTGAAGAGAAGAATGTCGTCCACGTAGACCAGAAACAACACCTGCTTCTCCCCCTCCCCCTTGAGAAAGAGGCTCTCATCACAGCTGCTGGTCCTGAATCCCATCTCCTCTAAAACAGCTGCCAGCTTCCGGTACCTGCAGCGTGGCGCCTGCTTCAAGCCGTAGATGGACTTTTTCAGCTTGCACACACTGCCCGTACCATCCTCATACCCAGGCGGCTGCGTCATGAACACCTCCTCCTCTAAAATCCCGTTGAGGAATGCCGTTGATATGTCCTTCTGGATAATGAACTTCCCACTTCTGGGGGTCATAGCCATGCGGCAGAATCAGCTATGCCTCCTCGGTCCCAAGCTGCTGCTCCGCTACATCAGCTCCTGCAGTCAGCTTCTTAGTAGCCATACGGGTACGTCCTGGCCTGGAGACGGGTGTCTCCCATCCCTTCATAACGACACCCTTCGGCTTCTTAGTTTTCCCCTGCTGCTGCTCTCGCCCCTCAGGTCCAGCAGCTCCACTAGTGCTAGTCTCCACATAATTTTCTCCACCATCAGGTGCCTCCTGTACTTTCTTTCCATCACCACCCTCTGCAGCTGCCTCTTCTCCCTCCTCCTACACACTAGGAGTCAGGTCCAGCTGCATGGTGATCTGCTCCATTTGCTGGGACACCCTGGCCTCCGGCTGTTTCTCCCAGCTCCCATACATCATGCCCTCAACAAACTTCACATCCCTGCTGTCAAACAACGCACCCTTGGAAGGCTCCCACAGCAGCCATCCCTTGCTCTCAGCAGCCAGCCCCAAATGCACACACCAGATTGCACTCGCCCCCAACTTACTGCGGTAGGTCTTGGGGACGTGGGAGACTGCCATGCAACCGAACACCCTCAGCATGTCCACCGGCGGCTTCCTCCCAAGCCACCTTTCCAACGGCACCCACGAGTCATCCCCAACCTTTGTGAGTACCCTGTTCCTAGCGACGGTAGCGTGCCGAACAGCATGGGGCCACATCAAGTTGCCCAGCCCAGATTCTATGAGCAGCGCCCTAGCTGTCTCCAGAATTGTCCGGTTCGCCCGTTCTGCTACACCGTTGGACTGTGGGGTGTAAGCCGTGGTCAGCTCCCTCTGGATGCCCTGCTTCTTGAGCCAGGCCGTCATCTCAGCTCCAAGGAACTCACCACCCCGATCTGTCCTAATCCGCTTCACCACACACTCCGCTTGCTTCTCCACGAACGGAAGCCAATCGTCCCGAATCGTGGAGGCCGCATGGTCCTTCTGCTTCAGCGGATATGCCTACATTAGCCTGCTCCAGTCATCCACTATGGTTAGGAAGTACCGCTCCCCCCTGTGCCCTTGCACCGGCAGCGGCCCCACCAAGTCCATGTGGACCAGCTCCAACGGCTTTTTGCTCCTGCCAGCCACACAATGGAAGGGGAAACGGGTGAACTTTGAAAGGAGGCAAATTTCACAGTTATCATCGGGTGGTTGTCCGTTCAGCTTCAAGCCCTTAACGGCTCCATCCTTCTCCAGCTGCTTCAGCAAAGGCATTGCCACCTGCCCCAAACGTCGGTGTGCCGTTGCCCAATCCGTCTCCCCAGATCTGGCCGACACTTTCACACCAACCCCTCCAACGGCGTTGCACTCCCCCTGGGATGCAGACCCCTCTCCAGCCTGCCCCCCACCGTCCCACGCCAGCGCCGGCAGCTGCCACATAGATCTGTACACGTCCTTGCTCTCGTGCAGATCCCAAAGCACCCGATTGCCCAGCTTCCCCTTATAAGTGCGAGCCCCATCCGTGTTGGTGTTCACCCCAGCCTTGCCAAGATTACGGAGGGAGATAAGGTTGGCCTTCAGGTCAGGGACGAGGAGAACGTCGTGCAGCACCACCGGCTTGCCATCCGCTCCCTTAAACGCAGCTCGTCCCGCACCAGCCACCTTCAACATGTGTCCAGAGGCAGAGCACACCTCGTTAATCGGTGCAGCGCGTACGTCGTCCAGCAGGTCCTTGCGCGGCGTCATTATCCAAGCAGCGCCTGTGTCCAACACCCAATAGTCCAAGGGGTGCAGCTCTGCTCCAACCTTACCAGATGCGTCTCTTTGCTCCCCCTTGTCTCCCACATGGAAGAACTGGCCCGCGGTTCGCTCCTTCTTCTTCTCCGCACCGCCGTTGCCCTTCGGGTTGTTGTCGGACGAATCAGCGACCATGTTGGCGCCGTTTTTCTGGTTCCTCCGAGCACCGCCATCCTGGTGACGATTATGGGGGGTCCATCCATCGGGTTTCTTATAGCACAAAAACCAGGGGTGCCCTTTCTTCTCACAATACCAGCAACTCCCTTTCATTTTGCCACCAGCACCCGACTTGCCCCCACGTCCAGATTTCGCACCGCGACCCCAACCGGTACCTCCTTGTTGGTCGTTGGAGTCGTCGTCTGTCTTTGCACCGCGTCCAGCACCACCGAAGCCACGTCCTTTGCCACGTCGGCTCCCTTGCATCCCGTAGCCGCTGCTGCCGTCGTCTCCACCCCTCAGTTGGCGGCGACGGAAGTCCTCCTCCAGAATCTTCGTCCGTACCCACTCGAGCGTCCACAAGCTCTGGTTCTGCGGCAGGCTCAATCCCGCTGGAAAATTGAAGCCACGATTCCGGCAGCAGCGAGAGCATCTTCAGGCACTTGGTCTGCTCCGGGTAGGTGATTCCCGCGATCGCCAACTTCGCGTAGAGATCACGCATCTTGTCCAGGATGGGTTGCACCGGCTCTCCCTTGCCTAGGCGCAACGCGGACAGCTCTCTCTCCATCATGAGTGTCGCAGCGACGGAGGTAGGGGCGTGCAGCTCCTTCAACACCGTCCACGCCTTCGGACCGCACTCAACCTCCGGCAGCAGGTGCATGACATGGTGACGCTGGTTCAGCTCCAAACTCTGCGACATCAAGTAGTAGCCAGCCGAGGCGCGCTCGTCCCAATCTTCCTGAAGGGCGGGGTCACTCGGTCTAGGCTCCTCCCCAATCATTAGTTTCAGCAAACCGATCTGACGGAAATAAAGTTGCATTTTCCAGGCCCAATCATCATAGCCCTCACCATTGAACTTCTCAACAATGAAGTTTTTCAGCACCTCCTTGATCAGCAAGCCCTGGCTTGTTCGCGCTCCCCTTGGCGCAGAAACACCAAAATCATGGCTGCCGCTACAATATTGGGCTGAAGATTCACCAGCTACCGCCGAGGTATTGCGCGCCATAGCTACCTATAACAAGGATCACTATAACGCAGCTTTGATACCAGCTTGTTGGTGTAAGGGCCTAATAAACTCAAGCTATTAAGACTTTATCAAACTTAAAACCTCTCCTCGGGGTCACCTCCAAGGGTCCTTGGGTGCCTGGTACAAGACCAGCCCCTCCAATTTTCTATATCGAAGCTCGCTCCAAGAGCTTTAAAATGAACCAAGTTGCTTCGCGAAAAGTTCTGCCATTACGAAGTTATGGCTCGGACGGCGTTTGCCTAGTGTTGGAGTGCTAGCGTACTGGCGTTGACTCGGGTAGCATTACGCCATTGAACCGCGTAGAAACGAAATTCCAGGAAGGGAGGAATTCGCTTGAATCAAATTGACTATATTTAGGTACAAACAGATAATGAATAAATAGTTCTAGCTAGCAAGGACCTTGGGAATCAACCTGGGAACAACCAGGGATGATCCCAAATAATTCCAAGCAACAGAACCAACCTGGCTGGACAAAACAGCAGGTGGTAGGTTGGAAAACAACCTCTGGTTCTGTTTTTCCAACCTGGGAAAACAACAACTAGATTCAGGTTCTAAAAACAGAACCTGTTTTGTCTTTGCCCAACCAGCCAAATGCTGGTTCTGATGGTTTCCCCCGGCCATGTAGCATGCAGATACAGACAAACAACATCCAACCTTCACCTAAATTGTACCCCTATAGTGCATGCCCTGCTACACTATAGTTAACCAAACAAAACAGTACAATTACAAGTTGGATAGAACTGAATCTGCGCATTCAATTCGACCGAACTGCAAAGCTTCCATCTTGGGTTCCTTTGCGAGCTCTTCCTTTCTGCTTGCACTGTTGATAGCGCGTACAATGTTGTGCCGAAGCGCACATTGTGCGAGTACCTGCAAATGCTTCAAGCAAAAATTGCGAAAGCAAACAAACACACGAACACACGCACACACATACTCGTACAAACAGACGGCAGGATGTCGTGCAATGTGAATTGGCACCCAACATGGGGTAGAGGTTGAGGCAATCAAAACAGCGCATAGTTGAAGAGGTCATCTGAAGCGGGCCGCTCAAGTTCCATTTCCTCGGGGTGCGACCAGGTCGGCGGCTCCGTGGGAGTCGTTTTTAGCAGAAGTGTTCGCCCAGAGTCGCCAGTGGTGCCCTGAGCTGAGTAATAGACGAAGATCAAGATGAAGACTCCGTCGTCATCAACAGCCTTGCCGATGTAAGTGTTTTTGTAAAACAGTTCGAAGGCTTTGTCTTCGCAGTTTCTGCAAATTTCGACTCCACATCTCATGAATTGTGCCGAACAAAACAGGTTGTACTGTAGATCGGGAACGACCAGCACATCTCCTATGTGAATGTTGATGTGGGTGTCTTCAACCTCAAGGTAAACTTCTTTGATGTCGTAAGCTTTGAGACGACTGTTTTTGGCGACGGTAATTTTGCACCGTTGCCGCATGTGTTTTGAGTTGTTGATGAACTTTGGTGACCCCACATGTGTTGAAGTTCTTGCAGTTCTGACGCACTCTTTGGGGTGATGATCCTGTCGAAGTCGCCAGAATATGCCGATAGATCGAAGTATATTCCAGCGGGAAAGCTGGGAGGGGACTTCGGAGTACTTGGGAGGCAACTCGAAGTCAGATGGAATGTTTGTCGGTCTATGTATCTAGTGACTGAGTGTGGAGTCATTGTTCGGACTTGGCATGATGGGATTAATGGGTGTGATTGTTGGATATTGAATGACATCGTAGTATCGGATTCCTCTGCGACGACGCGCCATGCAGCTCAAGCTTGATCCCTTGCCCTTATCCGTGGACGAAATTCATGCAGGAGTTTGTGAGGTGCTCGCGACAGAAGGTGGCGACATGGTTGCTGTCGCAACAGGAGATGCCGACATCGCCGAGGGCTGCTAATCAGATGAGTTGCTGTTACGCCTTTCTTCAGCAGCCTTTCGCTTGTAGCAGCGGCCTATTCAGACGAACATGTTGTCCGGGACGATTCCCCCGCACTTCTTGATGTGGTCCCGCAGATTGCAACACCAATTGATAAAAGGCCCTGCCGTTTCCCCTTGTTGCATTTTGACGGATGTCAGTTGACTGAGCAGGCGACTCGTGGTAACCGGATCTGTTGCCATGTATGAATTACGCAGGTGCTCATAAGACACTTGCGCAGGCACCCACTCTGACTTGTATGAGCGGATGCCAAGCTGCTCGACGGGGGAGAGGTTACGGAGCAGGGAGGTGTACGCGAGAAGGGACTCGTGATAATACTGGTTCTTCTCATGGATGGTTCCTTCCATTGGGAAAGGTAAGCTCCAGTTGTTAAACATCCAGATCTGCGCGGTTGTTGCGAGGAGCTCAAATTCAAAGCTCCACGTATAGAAGTCCTTGCCGTTGAATGGGACTGAAGTTTTCAGCTTTACATTCAGAACAAGATTTGTTTGCATTGTTGCAATTGCTTCTGATTGTGTATGTTGTTGACTGTCTTGCGCACGAGCTGAAGCTTGAGGGCTGTCAAAGGTGAACGATCTCTCGGAGTTGACGCAGAGGTCTTCTCCAGGGAGAGGAAGTCCAGCAACTCCCCTTGCGTAGCTTTATGGCTATAGCTTGATAGCTCTCAAGAGCGTTGATGCGAGCGACAAGCTCCTCAACGAATGCGGCGCTGGCGGAGGTCAACGCTGATGGTACATGGGTTTGCTTGTCGTGGTGCGCCCGGAGAGTGTGCAGTGGCTTTCACTTCAGGAGCCATAATAATGTAGACTTGTAATAGGTATCTTAAAAGATAAGTTTATACAGGGTTTGTTCTAGGAAGAACAAGAACTTGGCAGAACTTATGATCCACTCTAGCTCTCAGACAATGCTGATACTACTGAAGTATCGAAGTGGATAGGATCAGTCTGTTAAGTTGAAGGAAGACAATGAAGTCTTAGTAGTGACCTTGTTTAAAAACTGAAAGTAAACAAGATGATTTATAAGGTAGGAATACAAACGTATAAATAGCAAACTGGCTAGCCATGTACTCTGAGGGGTACCGTAAGCCCCGGATATAAGCGCAGGCCTCGGATAAGCGCCAGCGCTTAAAAAAAGGATGAGGGCGCTGTTGAAAAGAGAACGAGAATGATTGAACTATGAAACAGTTGGGTACAAGTACTAACCCTAATTGGGTTGTACCCCTTATGGGCTACCCCACTACAGCCTACACAAATGTATAAGCTATAATGTTCTGACACACCCCCATAGGCAAAGTGGGGGAGAACAAGGGGTCACAAGACCAGTCAAGCAAAGCAAAGCAAAGCAAGCTCAGGGTGGATCACAAAGTCACCACACATTCCGAGCCCAAGTTCAAGGCCACAAGGCCAGTTCACATGCAGGAGTATATATATATATAAGGCTAGACAAGCAAGAGCAGGAGTATATATATATGTAACAGTACAAGCAAAGTCAAGAGGTGAGCAAGTGAGGCAAGGCATGCACAAGACCCAGCTGAGTACAGAAGCGCTGATGATCACAAGGCGCAAGTGCCTTGGTGAAGATATCAACAGTGTTGGCCTTAGAGGCCACGTACGCAAGCCGCAACTGACCACGCTGCTGTAGCTCACGAGCAAGGAAGTACCGGAGAGCAATGTGCTTTGTTCTGTGCTCCAGTCTCTGCTCTCAACACAAGGCCAGCATGGCCTTGTTGTCTACGTACAGTACTGGAGGAGAACGAGGCGGCTCTCCGAGGTCAGTCAGCAGGTAGGTGAGCCAGCGAAGCTCCTGTGCGGCCATGGCTCCTGCGTAGATCTCAGCCTCACAACTGGAGCCGAGAACAGAAGACGAGCGAGTAGCCCGCCACGAAACAGAGCCGGAACCAAGGCTGAAGGTGTAACCCTGTAACGACCGCTGCGTAGCCTGGTCGTCAGCCCAAGAAGCGTCTGCGTGCCCAGTGAGGACCACTGGACTCCGCCCTCCAAGCACAAGCCCCATGCCCGACGTACTACACAAGAAGCGCAACACCCTCTTCGCTGCAGCCATGTGCTCCGGTCTGTGTCTCCCAGGAGCAACATAGCGTGCGAGAATGCTAAGAGGGTATGCAAGGTCAGGTCGTGTGCAGGTCATCAGGTATATGAGGCAGCCAACAAGCTCTGGGTACGGGCCACTCGACTCTACGGACTCATCTGAAGGCAGAGCTGAGAGCGAGTGGCGAGTAGGCAGAGGAGTGGCCTGAGGCGAGGAGTACGTGAAGCCAAAGCGCTGAAGGACCTGCTGCACCATGTGTGACTGAGTTAGGGTAATGGTGCGGCGAGCTCTTTTTTCTGTTGATCGGCAAGCCAAGGTAGCTGCGCAGTTCACCCAGGTCAGTGCACGTGTGTCTCTTCTGCAGCTCAGACTTCACGTGGGCGAGTCCAGCAGTGTCAGCTGTGGCAAAGACCAAGTCGTCAACGTACACGAGGATGTAGAACGACGGCAAAGAAGTGTCGGTGCGCAGAAACAGCGACGGGTCGGCAATAGAGGGAGCAAACCCAAGAGCCGCAAGTGTAGTCCTCAGTGTGTTGTGCCATCGTAGACTGGCCACCGGAGGCTCCACTGGGTGCCTGGAGGAAAAGACCCAGTGAAGCCAGGTGGGCGACGCAGCCAGATCTCCTCGTGCAGGCTGCCCTGCAAGAAAGCAGTGCTGAAGTCAAGAGGGTGCAGCTCGTAGTCACGGTGAGCAGCTATGTGCAGCAGTACCCGAAGAGTGGTCATCTTCGGGGTGGGAGAGATGGCCTGATAGTAGTCAACTCCCTGCCGCTGACTGAAGCCACGAGCCACGTAACGCGCCTTGAAGACAGGCGGAGAACCCGGCGGCCGCTTCACCCTGAAGATCCACATGCCACTGACGATGTTCGCCCCAGGCGGGGGAACCTCGTCAACGTAGGTGCCTGTGGACTTCCAAGAAGCCATCTCTGTGTCCATAGCTGCCTGCCACTGAGAGGAGTAGGGACCCTCTATCGCCTCCGCGTAAGAGCGCGGAGTCGGGATGTCAAGTGCATCCGGGTCTCCCTCAGGGGTAAGCAGTACGGACACGAGATGAGGAAAAGAAGCAGCCAGACACTGGAACTCCTCCTGCCTGTCCTCAAGGACGTCCGTGCCAAGGGCACACTCACCCCCGACGGACGGAGGGCAGACAGACTCAGACTCAGCGACAAGACTAGCAGCGTAGTCTAGGCGACAGCGAGCAGCAAAGTCGACGAGCTCAGCAACTGGGGCAGACGAAGCAGTGGACTCAAAAGAAGGGTCAGTGACTACAGTAGCAAGGAGACGCGTGACAGTGGGACTGGCAGCACGAAGAGAGTCCGACTCCGGGTCGGGAAGAGCAGGAAGGGAGGACTCAGGAGGAGAAGGCAAAGGGGCACGCAGAGGAGCAGTGGACGGACGCAGAGACATCCGGTGCGTGCCAGGGACAGGAAAAGGATGCTGACGCGAACCACGACCACTAGTGCGAGCAGGTAGGACAGACGACGCAGGGCGAGACGCAGGCTCACGACGCTCAGCAAGACCTCCAGTAGGACCAGTGTAGGGAGAAGGAGCAGGCAGTGGAGAGGCTGGCTGTAACTGTGACTCGGACTAGACAGCCGGTGGACCAGAAGAAGGCGGAAGACCAAGAACCTGCTGAAGGAGTGGAACGAAGTACGGCCGAGGCCTCGCGGCGACTCCAGACACAGCAGAGACAGCACCTGTACCCCCAGTGGTAGCACCAGCGCTAGCAGCACCTCCAGCTCCAGGACCCCCAGCAGCACCAGTAGCACCCCCAGCAGGACCTCTAGCAGCAGCCTCTGCGCCAACACCCTTAGTAGCTCCAGCTCTAGTCGTACTCGCAGGCCCAGCAGCTCCAGTACTCCCAGTACGAGCACCTCCTGGACCCGCGACACCAGCACCCTCAGCAGCCGAAGAACCTCCAGCTTCAGCAGCAGGCCTCCAGCGCCGGGCAAACGACTCGCGCAGCTCCTGTGGAGAGAGTG
Source organism: Closterium sp. NIES-65 (assembly GCA_948144175.1). Lineage (NCBI taxonomy): Eukaryota > Viridiplantae > Streptophyta > Zygnematophyceae > Desmidiales > Closteriaceae > Closterium > Closterium sp. NIES-65. The sequence goes on from CANXME010002388.1 coordinate 146,277, forward strand.
GCTCCCAACGAGACGAATCACCCGGAGAACCTCCAGGCACAGTACCACCAGACAAGACACGAGCAGGCCCAGCTCCCTCAGGCTCCGCACCCCCAGGCGTAGCACCCCCAGGCTCAGCAACCCTAGTCGTAGCACCCCCAGGCTCAGCACCCCCAGGTGTAGCACCCCCAGGCTCAGCACCCCCAGTCGTAGCACCCCCACGCTCAACACCCCTAAGCTCAGCACCCCCAGTAGTATCACCCTCACGCTCAGCACCCCCACGCGCAGTACCCACACGCTCAGCACCCCCAGAGTCAGCACCCCCAGGCTCATCACCCTCAGCAGCACCAGAGTCACGAGCAACCTCGACAGGCTCGACTGCGTCTACTTGGGACACACCTGAAGGGGCAGGACCCTGAGGGGGGAGGGGGTCTACCTGAGGGGGACCTGGTACAAGGAAGAGCGGTGGCGGGGGAAGGGACGGAGTTCGGTAGGGGAAGAGGCGGTAGTAGGGGACCGACTCGTCAAACGTGACGTCCTGGAAGGACAGGACACGGCGAGAGGTGGGGTGGTAGAACTGCCACCCTGGCGCGTCAGGGGGGAAACCCAGGAAGACGCAAGGAGCAGCACGAGGGGACAGCTTGTCCGCAGACAAGTCGCGAACAAACGCCCGAGATCCCCAGACACGGAACACAGACGCATCGCCAACCTTCCCCGTCCACAGCAAGGCTGGGGAGGTCTCCGGCATGGAGACCCAGGGCTGAAGGTTGATCTGATGCGCCGCGTACCGAACCGCAAACGGCCACAGAAAATGGGGGGCAGCCGCATGCATCATGGACGTACGAGCGACGTCCATGAACATGCCAATGCAGCGCTCAGCAATCCCATTTTGCTGTGGAGAGTCCGGAAGCGTGAAGGTCTGGCAGATGCCTCGTGCACGACAGTAGGCTCGCAGAAGGCCAGAGGAGAACTCTCCGCCTCTGTCAGAGTGCAGACGCAGAACAGGAAAGTCCGAGCCGAAGCTCTGCCTGAGCTGGAGACGAGCTGCGCGGATCCAGTCGATCAACACCTCAATGACATCACCCTTGCTGCGCAAGGAGAAGACTGTGGTGTAACGCGAGTGGTCGTCAACCACCAGCAGGAAGTAGCGCTCGTGACCCTGTCCACGGACGCGGGCTGGGCCCCACACGTCCATGTGAAACGTCTGCAGCGGTGCCTCTGTCGCAGGAAACTGGGAGGAGTGAGGGGCAGCACGCTGCCGCCCCTCGACGCAGGGGACGGAGGCAGGGGCAGGCCCCAGGGGAAGGGGAGGAAGGGACCGGGGAAGACCAGAGACAAGGACACGGGACGCCATGCCTCGAAGACGAAGCAAGGAGGGTTGACCAAGGCGGTGGTGCCAAAGGAGAGACTCGTGAGACAGGAGACGACAAGAGCAGGGGGCAGACTCAGGACCAGACCTGGACGCTGCAGCAAACACCTGGCCTGACGCAGCTACCCGACCAGACGCAGTGACTGGAGGAGACTCAGTGGTCAGTGTGTACAAACTCGACCCCGGCTGACGTGTAAACGTGGCCAAGTGTCGACCCGTCCGAGCCTCTGTGCAGTGTGTCACCCGCTGGCTCGCAGGAGTCAACTGGTGCACTCCCCCATCCTGTAGGTCAGCACCACTCACCGAGTTCGTAGAGAACGAAGGGAGGTAAAGACCAGGCAGGGTGCCAGAGGGAGCCGCCGGACACGGGAGGACAGTGGAGAAGTGAGCAAGGAAAGGACCCCCTGAGGGGTCTGCCAGAGAGACTGCAACTGGCCGACCAAGCAGCGTGAGTGTGGTGCGGTCTCGAAAGAAGGAGCGAGAAGCCCCCGAGTCAAGGGTGAAGGTGAGGGAGGCGGAAGCCGACGCAGTACCTGAGGCAGCAGACTCACCAACACTTGAGGAAGCAGACGCATTAGCACCTAGAGCAGTAGCCTCGCTAGCACCAAGAGCAGCAGCCTCACCAGTACCTAGAGAAGCAGTCTCAATGCCCGGTTCGGGCGGAAAACACCGGTAACAGTCACCCTCATCACTAATAGTCACAACATACATGGCAGCAAGAATAGCATCAAAGTCAAGGTCAAAGATAGCTACTCCCGCCCTAGACAGCTCGCCCCAGCGAGGGTTCTCAGTGGCCTCAGGGAACTGGTGACCCCACGCGTCCTTAAGGCGGCCAAAGCAGCGCTGGGTGGAGTGCAGACCCCCGCAAAGCTCACCCGCGCGGTCGCCGGTGTGCAGGACGTAGATGCACGGACCAGGACCCCCACCCCGCTAACGTGCAGCGTACCACTCACGGAGCTGCTGAGGGTGGGGATGTCACGAGTGCGATGCTGCTGCTGCTGCTGGCGCTGACCACCACCGGAGCCGACCCTCTGCGCAGCGCCACCCCGACCGGCTCCACCTCCTCCGCCTCCACCTCCTCCACCGCTGCCACCTCCGCCACCTCCGCTCCCACCGCCACCGCCGCTTCCGCCTCCGCCTCCACTGCCGCCACCGACACCTCCACCCCCGCCACCACTCCCACCACAACCCTCACCCCCTCTGCCGGCTCCACCGCCACCTCCACCGCCCCCGCCAGCTCCTCCAGCGCACTTGCCCCCCTTGCCCTTGCCTGTGCGGCGCTTCCTCGAAGGGGCAGACGCAGCTCCGACCGACTCGAAACCAACGAGGTCGGCTGAAGCAGCAGAAGCAATAGAGGGCAAGAGAGGGGAGGGAGAACACCCCTCAAAGACGGGGGTGCGGGGGTCACCACGAGAGGCTCCTACAGCGACTATGCTCTTCCATGCTGCTAGGAGGGCCTTCTCGAGGAGGTCAACGGTGAGAGTGGTGGGGCAAACAAAGAGAAAGTGGTCCCTGACTACGCGGAGGGAGTCAGGGAGACGGGTGACTATATAGTAGAGGGTGATGTACATGGGGAGGGGGGGGTTCTTGGCGCAGAACTCAGCAGGAAGCGCAGCGCGGTAGTGAGTGTCACTAGTGCGGAGGTGCGTAATGAGGTCAGTGATTGTGGGAAAGGCAGCAAGGTCAGGGAAGAGGTACGGTAGCATGAGGCAGCTCAGTGCAGCAGTGGCAGGGGAGGAGTAGTGTGCAACTACAGCGTCGTACAAGGTCTGAGCACTCTTGTACTGGCTAAAGTGCGCACGCTCAGAGGTAGGCAGGTGGCGACGCACAGCAAGACGTGCAGCAGCATCGCGTGTGGCCAACTGTTAACGAACAGTGGCGTCAGCATCAGCAGCAGGGACAGGAGAGGCACCAGAGGTGAGGTCAAAGAGGGAGAGACCGTCTGCCCTATCGCACTGTAAGAAAAGCTGGAGGTCATCTATCCAGACGTCAAAGTCAATGGCCCGACCCTCAGCGTCAAAAGCGAGGACACTAGGGGTGGCCATGACAGCAGGAGACTAGCAGCGCGTACAGTAGGGTAAGGGCAGTACAATGACAGAGGCGCTGCTCTTACCGGACAGGGCGGCTTGGCGGCTCGGCTGCTGGGCGGCTCGGCGGCGCGTCAGCTGGGCGGCTCGGCGGCTCGTTGGCTCAGCTGTTCGGCTGCTAGGCGGCTCGGCGGCTCGGCTGCTGGGCGGCTCGGCGGCGGTGGCTCCTGCCTCAGGGACGGCGGCGGCCGGCCGCTAGGGGCCGCGAAGTGCGGCGGATGGGCCGTGAAGGGCGGCACTAGGTGCCGCCTAGGGCGGCGACGGGCCGTGAGGAGGCCGCCTGTAGCGGCAGCGGGGCCAGGTGGAGCGGCGGCGGGGCCGGGTGAGGCGGCGTCGGGGCCGGGAAGGGCGGCGCCGTGGCCGCAGGGGTAGGTGACGGGGCCAGCCGAGGTGGCGTCGGGGCCGGGAAGGGCGGCGCCAGGGCCGCAGGAGTAGGCGTCGGGGCCGCTAGGGCGGCGCAAGGGGCCGCAAGGGCGGCGCACGGTGGGCCGATGGGCGGCGCAAGGGGCCACAAGGGCGGCGCGACGGGCGGTAAGGGCGGCGCGACGGGCCGTAAGGGCGGCGCTAGGAAGCCGTGAGAGGGCCGCTAAGGGCGACGCGAAGGGGCCGTGAGGGGCCTAGCGAGGGCGCGACGGTAGGGAGAGGGCACGGGGCGCGACTCGGGCCTGAGCGAAGCGCGCTCCGGGCAGGAAAAAAAAAATCGTGGTGGTGGGCCCTAGGAATGGTTCCCACTAGGGAACTTGGTCGTTACAATGAGAAGAAACGAGGAATGATTGAACTATGAAAGAGTTGGGTACAAGTACTAACCCTAATTGGGTTGTACCCCTTATGGGCTACCCCAATACAGCCTACACAAATGTATAAGCTATAATGTTCTGACATGCCCTTGCCTGAGCGGCATCTCCCGCTAGGGGCAGACGCCGCGCCGACAGACTCAAGACCAACTAGGTCGGCCGCAGCAGCAGAGGCAACAGAGGGCAAGAGGGGGGAGGGGGAGCACCCCTCAAAGACAGGGGTACGAGGGTCACCACGAGAGGCTCCTACAGCGACCATGCTCATCTCTGCTGCTAGGAGGTGCTCCTCGAGGAGCTCAACGGTGAGAGTGGTGGGGCAGACAGAGAGGAAGTTGTCTCTGACTGGGCGAAGTGTGTCAGGGAGCCGGGTGACTATGAAGTAGAGGGTGATATACATAGGGGGGGGGTTCTTGGCGCAGAACTCAGCGACAAAGGCAGCGCGGTGACGAGCGTCACTAGTGCGAAGGTGCGTGATAAGGTCAGCGACAGTAGGAAAGGCAGCGAGGTCAGGAAAGAGGTATGGCAGGATGAGGCCGCTAAGGGCAGCAGTGGCAGGGGAGGAGTAGCGCGCAACTACAGCGTCGTACAAGGTCTTAGCGGTCTTGTACTGACTAAAGTGCCCGCGCTCAGCGGTCGGCAAGTGGCGGCGTACAGCAAGGCGAGCAGCATCATCGCGTGTGGCCCACTGTGAGCGAACAGTGGCGTCAGCATCAGCAGCAGGGGCAGGGAAGGCGCCAGAGGTAAGGTCAAACAGAGAAAGGCCGTCTGCCCTATCGCACTGGAGGAAAAGCTGTAAATCATCTACCCAGATCTCAAAGTCAACAGCACGACCCTTAGCGTCAAAGGTGAGTACACTAGGGGTGGCCATGACAGCAGTGGAACAGCAGTGAGATTAGCAGGGTAGGGACGTGCAGTGGCAGAGTCGCTGCTCTTACCAGGCAGGTGGGACGGCTCGATGCAGGGCAGCTCGGCTGCTGGGCGGCTCGGCGGCTCGGCGGCTCGGCTGCTCGGCGGCTCGGCTACTGGGCGGTTCGGCGGCTCGGCGGCTCGGCTGCTGGGCGGCTCGGCTGTTCAGCTGCTGGGCGGCTCGGCGGCTCGGCGGCTCGGCTGCTGGGTGGCTCGGCTGCTCGGCGGCTCGGCTGCTAGGCGGCTCGGCGGCTCGGTTGTTGGGCGGCTCGGCGGCTCGGCTGCTGGGCGGCTGTGCCACTAAGGAAGGCGGGGCCGCGAAGGGCGGCGGGGCCGCTGAAGTGAGCGGCGACGGGGCCGCAGAGGAGGCAGCTGGAGGGCCGCTGAAGGGCCGGCGTCGAGGCCGCTGCAGAGGTGGCGACGAGGCCGCTGAAGAAGGCGGCGTCGGGCCGTAAGGGGAGGGCGGCGACGGGGCCGCTGAAAGAGGCGGCGGGGCCGCTGGAAGGGCGGCGTCGGAGCCGCTATAAGGGCGGCGACGGGGCCGCGTCAGGGGCGGCGACAGCGCCGCTGTAAGGGCGGCGACGGGGCCGCTGCAAGGGCAGCGACGGGGCCACTGTAAATGCGGCGACGGGGCTGCAGGTGAAAGGGCAACGACGGGCCACAGGGGGAGGGCGGCGACGAGCCGCTGAGGGTGGTACGACGGGGCCGCGAAAGGGGCGGCGCGACGGGGCCGCGAAAGGGCGGCGCGACGCGGCCGGGAAGGGCGGCGCGATGGGACCGCTAAGGGCGGCGCGACAGGCCGCTAAGGGCGACGCGACGGGGACGCTAGGGAAGGCACGACCCTAAGCATGCTCCGGGCAGGGGCGGGACGCGCCCCGGGCAGGAAAAAAAAAGTCGGTGGGCCCTAGGAACAGTTCCCACTAGGGAACCTGCTCGATACCATGTTGAAAAGAGAACGAGAATGATTGAACTATGAAACAGTTGGGTACAAGTACTAACCCTAATTGGGTTGTACCCCTTATGGGCTACCCTACTACAGCTTACACAAATGTATAAGCTATAATGTTCTGACAGGCGCTTATATCCGGTCCTCGATTATAAGCCCACCCCTGAAGGATTACGGATTATAAGCGCCACCCTCGGTTTGTTTTTGTTATAATTGTACTGAAATTGTTGTAAAGAAACTCACATTTCCATTCCCGCATTGTGAATTTCGATACCCTTCACCTCGCTCGGCTCATTGCATGCGCGTCCAATCAGAATGAGCTGTCAGCGGCATAAGTTGACTCATTTTAACTGTGTGTATTGGCAGGGATTCATTCCCTACCAACTTGCACGAGATTATCAATTCCAGCCGCGCATAATTTTGACTTGATTCAAAATGCAAGAACGTCATCTACTTTTTGGTGTTAGAAATACGCATTTTATAAATGTCATTCTATAAGCGCCGATGCTTATAAAAGTCCTTGATTATAAGTGCACCCCCTAAAAAACAGTGTTTTTGCATCGTGTAACCTCCGATACGGTTGCTGGACGGTCAACAGTCACGACCGTTGACTTTCAGTGACTGTTGACCTTCGAGTGACTCTCTGTCTGCTGAATGCTCTACTATATGAGCTATTTCGGTACTGGTGCGATAGCGCTGTTTTGCTATGAGGTGAAGCACTAGAGGAGGGCCTTCGGGAATGCTATGTGATAACCTTTCGGTTATTCCAACATATTGGAGCAACCTGAATTAACCATAATTCCAACAACTCCAAACCCCCCTCCCCCCCATGTAGAAACAGGTCTAAGACCCTGCTGGTCTTAGAGAGTTATCGTGACGAAGGGCACCCTCACAGCTCTGCACTGGCAGCACATCATTCCCACATTTATCCAAGGGGACTGCACACTTCTCGTGCAGCCGCTGGATGTCGCCGTCAACTGTAGGTGATGTCTCACCCTGATTTGTTACCAAATGTTTGATAGATTTTATGGTAAGCTAACGCTTCTTCCGATGTGTCCGCAGGGATCCCAAAGAAGCCACCAGCCGACATTGTTCTGCGGCGGATCACGGAAGCGTGTGATGGAGTCTTAGCGGAGACAATCGAGGGGGTTCTTATTGCCGGGAGATTACGGTAGTAACGTTGACCCACCAGTCTGCAATTTGAGTTCCAAAACATTCCAAAATAGCCGTGGATTCTAGTGGAAAGTGTTGTATTGTACGTGGTATTGAGGACAACACAAGCATAGAAGATGAGCTCTCTAATACATGAAATGCATCAACCATTCTAAGGATTGCAGAGGTAGCCAATGCAGTTGGAGATGGCAGGTGCCGCAAACTTGAGACCCTGGCAGCGCCAGACAGTGGGGCACGCAATCGGTGCCGCTGCAGCACACATAAGGTCCGTGAATAAGGGGCATGGGAAAAGGGAGAAGAGGAGATGTTGAACAGGGGGAAAAAGGGAGATGTTAGAACTGGTGGGAAAGCAGAGACGGATATACAAGCAATCACCAGCAGCAAATGCTGGCAATGGCAATTAACAAAGTGAAACACAACATTCTTTCTTGGGCTAACAACAAGGGCGAAGACGTTAGAACAGGCGGGAAAACGGAGGAGAGTTAGGCAATTTGTTGCAGTACATGCTGGCATTGGCAAGTAGAATAGGGAATAAGCAGCATTAATATCTTGGTTCAGCAGCTGTAACAGATGTTGAATCACCACTCACAAACGCAAGCCATGGGGAGAATAGCAGCAGCACCAGCAGTATTCGCCGTCTTGGCAGTGAACAGTTCAGCAGCATTGGGCGTGCACACCCCTGTGCCACCGCACAGCATGCCCTGACCACTTGCACTGCCGCAAATGTCACAGCCCGATGCTCGCTGCTCCGTGACGCGCCCCTTAGTAGGAGTGTTGCAGGTGGTGGCGCTGGTGAAGCACTTGGCAGCAGAGACGCAAGAGGTGGTGGAGTTAGCAGGGAAGGTGCCCGAGAGGAAGTTATTGGAGAGGACAACTGCCTTGAGCGATGCTGACACCGGTGGCACGCGGTATGTCAGGTAGTTGTACGCCATGCTCCTGGATTGCATAAGTTGTAGAGGTGAGGGAGGGGGAGTCTGGATGGTGTGGTTGGGAGAGAGAAAGGGCTGTGAGATGAGAGGTTTCGAAGCAATACCTTAACAAAAAATGATATTGATGAGTAGGAGCAGGCTGAGATGGTATGGAAATTTGTTTGGGGGCAAAGTAGGAGCGTGGGACATCACTGAGCAGCGACAAAGGTAAGGCATGCAGCAATTGGCAGGCGGCATGAGGTATGAGGCATAGGGCATGGCACTGACAGACGGGTGAGTTTGGTCATGGCAAGGAGAGGCGGGGCCAGCGAGCCCTTGAACCAGTTGTAGTCTAGCAAGCTGGAAGGAATGCACACAGAGGGACGCAGAGGAGCGCAGAGAAGAGTGCAGTGGGTGCAGAAAGGCACAGAGGGGCACATATGACCTTTGTGTAAGAGGGGAAGATATTAAGGATAATAGGAAAGTTAGGAGAGACATGTAGGAGGAAAACCGAGGGGACAAACAAGGGAGAATTAAGTGACTGGCAAAAGACTGCGAGGGTGGTAGTACGCCGTGGTTCACGGGAGAAGGGCAGCAACACCCTAGAAAGGGCGCAGCATCCTAGGCTTGCTTGAGCAGCTGCAACAATCATACCACGAGGGTGGCAATGGAGTTCTCGGCCCGTCGTGCTGGTGGGGCAGTAGCGCGTGTGCAACAACAGTACCAGTCTGAGAATTCTCCTGGAATGGACTGCCAGGTTGGTGAGCGACTCACAGCACTGCCAGGTTGGTGAGGGCAGGTAGCCTCAACGCAAAATCTTTAAGGCGTGCCTTGAACAGGTTGGACTGCAGGTTGCTGCGACCCCGGTGTGCACATCGGGGGCTAGAAAACGGAGGGAGAGAGGATGGATTAAAGGGAGCGATGATGGAATTGGAAAAAGTATAAAGGTTGCAATCCTGAGCCATGATGCATAATTTTCACCCATGAATGAAGGGAAGGGAACGATTAGATGCAAGAGGTTGGGATCTCAAACTAGACGCATAGGTGCATTGACAGTCATAAGCATGGCTGCTTGCATAGTCGTGACGCTAGCTACTGCAAGCATACAAGTTGATAGCTTTGTTTGTGTAATCGACAACGTCATGCCGACATGAATGTGAGATCTTACTTGTATTTCGGTGCTTGTATGCATGGAAATTTGCTCACAAGCATGTGTACATGTGTGCACTCACAGGTAAGTAAGTACTGTGAGTTTGGTGACATCAGCAGGGAGCACTCCGAACAGCTGCTGGTTGTTGATAGTGCTGGCACAGGTGGGCAGGAAATAAAAGGGGAAGTAAGGAAGGGTCCAGGGGGGAGGATCAGGTGGGAGAAAACCGCGGGTTGAAACATCAAGAAACGAATTAAGAGGGACAAGGAAAGAAACAAAAGTGAATGGAGCACTCGGGGATTCAAGTTTAGACGAAGGAATCAACAAGAAAGCAGAAACAAAAAAAATCAAGGGTAGGGGACGGTGTTGCCGAGGGACAAAGAGATGGGGGAGAGCCATTGTTGGCTTAATACTCTACTAGTCACTTTACCATTTGCACCGTACTTTGTTCACAGGGTTGCCAGGTTAAGAGAATTTAAAACACACAACACTGGTTAGGCTACCTAATTCTATTCCCTTCTTTGGAATGAGCTCTTCCGCACAACGAGGGTTCTATCTAAGGTGAAAGCAATCAAGGGCTCACATCTTGACAGGGTTGCCAGCTGAGTCACACTCCACACCCGTCAAGCTCCCACTCGTTACAGTGCCACATGTCCCTGCCAGCGTGCAGACAGCATTCACCGCCCACCCTGTGTGCGTCACTCCCAAGGCTGTCTTGATGCTCAGCAGCGCTGCCACTGTGGCCGTGAGAGGTGGGATGATGAAGAGAATGGGGATTGAAGCAGGGGCTTTGAATGTCCCAGAGGTCAAGGTGGGAAGAACCAGACATGAGTGTGGCGGAACGAGAAATGAAAATGGAGGCACGCAGGTCATTAATGTAAGAATTTATTCCCATGGAGATTGAAAATGTGGAGAGGGGGGCCACCCCCCCATGCCAACTCCTAGCTATGCTTTCAATGCAATGCCTACACCTGTTTGCCCGAGATTACTTATGTTGGTGTAAGGGCCTAATAAACTCAAGCTATTAAGACTTTATCACACTTAAAACCTCTCCTCGAGGTCACCTCCAAGGGTCCTTGGGTGCCTGGTACAAGACCAGCCCCTGTCCTCGGGTCCGAGTTTGTAGAGAGAGGGATCAAGAGGGACTTAGTCAAAACAACAAGAGTACCTTGAACGTCGCGCAGGGTATCGTGCAGACCGTTGATCGGATTAAGCTCAGAATTTCCTATATCGAAGCTCGCTCAAAGAGCTTTAAAATGAACCAAGTTGCCTTGCGAGAAGTGTTGGTGTAAGGGCCTAATAAACTCAAGCTATTAAGACTTTATCAAACTTAAAACCTCTCCTCGGGGTCACCTCCAAGGGTCCTTGGGTGCCTGGTACAAGACCAGCCCCTATCCTCGGGTCCGAGTTTGTAGAGAGAGGGATCAAGAGGGACTTAGTCAAAACAGCAAGAGTACCTTGAACGTCGCGCAGCGTATCGTGCAGACCGTATCGTGCAGTTATGGCTCGGACAGCGTTTGCCTAGTGTTGGAGTGCTAGCGTACTAGCGTTGACTCATGTAGCATTCCGCCGTCGCACCGCGTAGAAAGGAAATTCCAGCAAGGAATTCGCTTGAATCAATTTCACTATATCCAGGTACAAACAGAGAAAGAATAAATAGTTCTAGCTAGCAAGGACCTTGGGAATAAATCTGGGAACAACCAAGGATGATCCCAAATAATTCCAAGCAACAGAACCAACCTGGCTGGACAAAACAGCAGGTGGTAGGTTGGTAAACAACCTCTGGTTCTGTTTTTCCAACCTCGGAAAACAACAACCAGGTTCAGGTCCTAAAAACAGAACCTGTTTTGTCTTTGCCCAACCAGCCAAAAGCTGGTTCCGCTGGTTTTCCCTGGCCCTGTAGCATGCAGATACAGACAAACAACATCCAACCTTCACCTAAATTGTACCCCTATAGTGCCTGCCCTGCTACACTATAGTCAACCAAACAAAACAGTACAATTTCGAGTTGGATAGAACTGAATCTACGCAATCAAGTAAGCCGAACCGCAAAGCTTCCATCTTGGGTTCCTTTGCGAGCTCGTCCTTTCTGCTGGTACTGTTCATAGCGCGTACAATGTTATGCCGAAGCGCACAATGCGTGAGTACCTGCAAATGCTTCAAGCGAAAATTGTGAAAGCAAACAAACACACGAACATTCCATTCATACCCAAATGCATTCGCACACGCATACTCGTACAGACGGCAGGATGTCGTGCAATGTGAATTTGCACCCAACACACTCCCCCTCAGCCTTGTCGGCTGCATCCCCATCATTCCATACTAGTTCATGCTCATTCCATTTATGCGCATACAACACCAATGAGGCTCATCTGCAAGCCTCTTGGTGAGGATGTCTACTGGCTGCTGGTGAGTCTTGATGTATATCGGATTCATCGTCCCCCTCTTCACCTCCTTACGCAGCCAGTGCCACTTGATACGCATGTGCTTATTGAGCCCATGAAGCACAGCGTTTCTGGCCATTCCAAGAGCTCCCTTGCTATCACAAAACAACGGCGTAGCAACCTTTTGCTCCTGGCCAATCTCTTCCAACAGCCTCCTCAGTGTTGGTGTAAGGGCCTAATAAACTCAAGCTTTTAAGACTTTATCACACTTAAAACCTCTCCTCGGGGTCACCTCCAAGGGTCTTGGGTGCCTGGTACAAGACCAGCCCCTATCCTCGGGTCCGAGTTTGTAGAGAGAGGGATCAAGAGGGACTTAGTCAAATCAGCAAGAGTACCTTGAACGTCGCGCAGCGTATCGTGCAGACCGTTGATCGGATTAAGCTGAGAATTTACTATATAGAAGCTCGCTCCAAGAGCTTTAAAATGAACCAAGTTGCCTCGCGAAAAGTTCTGCCATTACGAAGTTATGGCTCGGACAGTGTTTGCCTAGCGTTGGAGTGCTAGCGTACTAGTGTTGATTCGTGTAGCATTCCGCCGTCGCACCGCGTAGAAAGGAAATTCCAGCAAGGAAGGAATTCGCTTGAATCAATTTCACTATATTCAGGTACAAACAGAGAAGGAATAAATAGTTCTAGCTAGCAAGGACCTTGGGAATCAACCTGGGAACAACCAGGGATGATCCCAAATAATTCCAAGCAACAGAACCAACCTGGCTGGACAAAATAGCAGGTGGTAGGTTGGTAAACAACCTCTGGTTCTGTTTTTCCAACCTGGGAAAACAACAACCAGGTTCAGGTCCTAAAAACAGAACCTGTTTTGTCTTTGCCCAACCAGCCAAATGCTGGTTCCGCTGGTTTCCCCTGGTCCTGTAGCATGCAGATACAGACAAACAACATCCAACCTTCACCTAAATTGTACCCCTATAGTGCCTGCCCTGCTACACTATAGTCAACCAAACAAAACAGTACAATTTCGAGTTGGATAGAACTGAATCTGCGGAATCAAGTAAGCCAAACCGCGAAGCATCCATCTTGGGTTCCTTTGCGAGCTTGTCCTTCTGCTTGTACTGTTCATAGCGCGTACAATGTTGTGCCGAAGCGCACATTGTGCGAGTACCTGCAAATGCTTCGAGCGAAAATTGCGAAAGCAAACAAACACACGAACATACCATTCACACGCAAATGCATTCGCACTTGCATACTCGTACAAACAGACGGCAGGATGTCGTGCAATGTGAATTTGCACCCAACACTCAGCGAAATCACCTCCTTCACCCCATGAAACATTGCCATGTACTCTGACTCCACAGAAGAGAGTGCTGTCTCTGTCTGCTTCTTTGACCTCCAACTAACTGGTCCTCCCCCAACTACGCAGATGTATCCTCCCACAGATGAGGAATCCTCCTTCTCAGAGGCCCACGTAGCATCGGTAAAGCAAGTGAGAAAGAGCTTGCCTTCTCCAAGCCTCTCCCCCTTCTCTTTCAGCACCTCATTCCTTTTCTGCTTCTCCTGTGCAGATGCGGAATATTGAACTCCAATGCTTTGGTGAGAGTTCAGATACTTCACCACACGCTCAGCTACATCCACCTGCTCCTCTTATGGATTCTGCACCACCCTAGCCAGCTGCCCAACCGAGAAAGAGATGTCGGGCCTCGTGTGAACTGCTGCATACAAGAGGCTGCCCACCAAGGACTGAAATTGCTGCTGCTCCTCGGCTTCAACCCCTCCATCCTCTACAGCTTTCACAAGCTTGAATTCTGCTGGCAGGGGAGTTGCAACCTTGCGCTCATTCTCAATTCCGTACTTCTCCCCAAGCTCCTTGATGAACTTCTTCTGGTGCAGCTTCAACCACCTGTGATCCAGATCTCTCTCCACGTGCATCCTGAGGTAGTACTTTACCTCCCCAAGGTTCTTGCACTTGAAGTTCTCCATCAGCTGCTGCTGCACCTTCTGGATCTCCTTCATGCTGCTACTAAAGAGAAGAATGTCGTCCACATAGACCAGAAAGAGCACCACCTTCTCCCCCTCCCCCTTGAGAAAGAGGCTCTCATCACAGCTGCTGGTCCTGAATCCTATCTCCTCTAAAACAGCTGCCAACTTCTGGTACCAGCAGCGTGGCGCCTGCTTCAAGCCGTAGATGGACTTTTTCAGCTTGCACACCCTGCCCGTACCATCCTCATACCCAGGCGGCTGCGTCATGTACACATCCTCCTCTAAAATCCCATTGAGGAATGCCGTTGATATATCCATCTGAATGATGAATTTTCCACTAACGGTTGCATCTGCCAACAAGACACGGAAGGTAGGGGGTTTGGTAGTGGGAGCAAAGATCTCATTGAAGTCCCGCTTCTCCTTTTGCATAAACCCCTTAGCCACCAACCTACTCTTATAGATGGTGACCTGCCCCTTGTCGTCAGTTTTGATCCTTAGCACCCACTTGCATTGTACCGCTTTCTTTCCCTCATGCAGCACCACTAGTTCCCAAGTCCCATTCTCCAGCAGGCTCTGGTACTCAGCATCCCTAGAAGCCAGCCATTTGTCCCTATCTGGTCCAGCTAATGCCTCCTCCATGCTAGCTGGTTCCTCTGGTGCAGGGGCAAGAAAACAGTACGCAGGCTCATCCTCCTCATCCGGGTCATAGCCATGTGGTAGAATCAGCAATGCCTCCTCGGTCCCAAGCTGCTGCTCCGCTACATCAGCTCCTGCAGTCAGCTTCTTAGTAGCCATACGGGTACGTCCTTGCATGGAGACGGTTGTCTCCCATCCCTTCATAACGACACCCTTCGGCTTCTTAGTTTTCCCCTGCTGCTGCTCTCTCCCCTCAGATCCAGCAGCTCCACTAGTGCCAGTCTCCACATCATTTTCTCCACCAGCAGGTGCCACCTGTACCTTCTTTCCATCACCACCCTCTGCAGCTGCCTCCTCTCCTTCCTCCCACACACTAGGAGTCAGGTCCAGTTGCATGGTGATCTGCTCCATTTGCTGGGACACCCTGGCCTCCGGCTGTTTCTCCCAGCTCCCATACATCATGCCCTCAACAAACTTCACATCCCTGCTGTCAAACAACACACCCTTGGAAGGTTCCCACAGCAGCCATCCCTTGCTCTCAGCAGCCAGCCCCAAATGCACACACCAGATTGCACTCGCCCCCAACTTACTGCGGTAGGTCTTGGGGACGTGGGCGACTGCGATGCAACCGAACACCCTCAGCATGTCCGCCGGCGGCTTCCTCCCAAGCCACCTCTCGAACGGCACCCACGAGTCATCCCCAACCTTTGTGAGTACCCTGTTCCTAGCTACGGTAGCGTGCGGAACAGCATGGGGCCACATGAAGTTGCCCAGCCCAGATTCTATGAGCAGCGCCCTAGCTGTCTCCAGAATTGTCCGGTTCGCCCGTTCTGCTACACTGTTAGACTGTGGGGTGTAAGCCGTGGTCAGCTCCCTCTGGATGCCCTGCTTCTTGAGCCAGGCCGTCATCTCAACTCCAAGGAACTCACCACCCCGATCTGTCCTAATCCGCTTCACCACACACTCCGCTTGCTTCTCCACGAATGGCAGCTAATCTTCCCGTATTGTAGAGGCGGCATGGTCCTTTTGCTTCAGCGGATATGCCCACATAAGCCTGCTCCAATCATCCACTATGGTCAGAAAGTACCGCTCCCCCTTGTGCCCCTGAACCGGCAGCGGCCCCACCAAGTCCATGTGGACCAGCTCCAATGGCTTCTTGCTCCTGCCAGCCACACTATGGAAGGGGAAACGGGTAAACTTTGAGAGCAAACAGATTTCACAATTCTCATCAGGTGGCTGTCCGTTCAACTTCAGACCCTTAATAGCTCCATCCTTCTCAGCCTGCTTCAACAAGGGCATTGACACATGCCCCAAGCGTCGGTGTGCCGTTGCCCAATCCGTCTCCCCAGATCTGGCCGACACTTTCACACCAACTCCTCCAACGGCGTTGCACTCCCCCTGGGATGCAGACCCCTCTCCAGCCTGCCCCCCACCATGCCACGCCAACGCCGGCAGCTGCCACATGGATCTGTACACGTCCGTACTCTCGTGCAGATCCCAAAGCACCCGATTGCCCAGCTGCCCCTTGTAAGTGCGTGCCCCATCCGTGCTAGTGCTCACCACAGACTTGCCAAGATTACGGAGGGAGATGAGGTTGGCCTTGAGTTCAGGAACAAGGAGAACGTCGTGCAGCACCACCGGCCTGCCATCCGCTCCCTTAAACGCAGCTCGTCCTGCACCAGCCACCTTCAACGCGTGTCCAGAGGTGGAGCACACCTCGTTGATCGGTGCAGCTTGTACGTGGTCCAGCAGGTCTTTTCGCGGCGTCATCGTCCAAGTAGCGCCCGTGTCCAACACCCAATAATCCAGGGGGTGCAACTCTGCTCCAACCTTGGCAGAGGCGTCTCCTTGCTCCCCCTGCTCCCCCTGCTCTCCAATATGGAAGAACTGGCCCGCGGTGCGCTCCTTCTTCTTTTCCGCACCGCTATTGCTCTTCGGGTTGTTGTTGGACAAATCGGCAACCATGCTCGGGCCGTTTTTCTGGTTCCTCCGCGCGCCGCCATCTTGGTGACGATTCGGGGGGGTCCATCCATCGGGTTTCTTATAGCACAAAAACCAGGGGTGCCCCTCCTTCTCACAATACCAGCAACTCCCTTTCATTTTGCCACCAGCACCCGACTTGCCCCCACGTCCAGATTTCGCACCGCGACCCCAACCGGTACCTCCTTGTTGGTCGTTGGAGTCGTCGTCTTTCTTTACACCGCGTCCAGCACCACCGAAGCCACATCCTCTGCCACGTCGGCTCCCTTGCATTCCGTAGCCACTGCTGCCGTCATCTCCACCCCTTAGTTGACGGTGACGGAAGTCCTCTAGAATCTTTGTCCGCACCCACTCGAGTGTCCACGAGCTCTGGTTCTGCGGCAGGCTCAATCCGCTCGTGAATTGAAGCCACGATTCCGGCAGCAGCGAGAGCATCTTCAAACACTTGGTCTGCTCCAGGTAGGTGATTCCCGCGGTCGCCAACTTCGCGTAGAGGTCGCGCAATTTTTCCAGGACAGGTTGCACCGGCTCTCCCTCGCTCAGGCGCAACGCGCAAAGCTCCCTCTCCAGCATCAATGTTGCAACAACGAAGGTCAGGGCGTGCAGCTCCTTCAACACCATCCACGCCTTCGGACCGCACTCAACCTCCGGCAGCAGGTGCATGACGTGGTGACGCTGGTTCAGCTCCAAACTCTGCGACATCAAATAGTAGCCAGCCGAGGAGCGCTCGTCCCAATCTTCTTGCAGCGCGGGGTCACTCGGTCTAGGCTCCTCCCCAATCATTACTTTCAGCAATCCAATCTCACGGAAATAGAGTTGCATTTTCCAGGCCCAATCATCATAGCCCTCACCATTGAACTTCTCGACGGTGAAATTCTTCAGCACCTCCTTGACCAGCGAGCCCTGGTTTGTTCGCGCTCCCCTTGGCGCTGAAACACCAGAATCATGGCTGCCGCTATGATCTTGGGCTGAAGATTCACCAGCTCCCGTCGAGGTGTTGCCCGCCATAGCTACCTATATCGAGGATCACTATAACGCAGCTCTGATACCAGCTTGTTGGTGTAAGGGCCTAATAAACTCAAGCTATTAAGACTTTATCACACTTAAAACCTCTCCTCGGGGTCACCTCCAAGGGTCCTTGGGTGCCTGGTACAAGACCAGCCCCTATCCTCGGGTCCGAGTTTGTAGAGAGAGGGATCAAGAGGGACTAAGTCAAAACAGCAAGAATACCTTGAACGTCGCGCAGCGTATCGTGCAGACCGTCGATCGGATTAAGCTGAGAATTTCCTATATCGAAGCTCGCTCCAAGAGTTTTAAAATGAACCAAGTTGCCTCGCGAAAAGTTCTGCCTTTACGAAGTTATGGCTCGGACAGCGTTTGCCTAGTGTTGGAGTGCTAGCGTACTAGCGTTGACTCAGGTAGCATTCCGCCGTCGCACCGCGTAGAAAGGAAATTCCAGCAAGGAAGGAATTCGCTTGAATCAATTTCACTATATCCAGGTTCAAACAGAGAAAGAATAAATAGTTCTAGCTAGCAAGGACCTTGGGAATAAATCTGGGAACAACCAAGGATGATCCCAAATAATTCCAAGCAACAGAACCAACCTGGCTGGACAAAACAGCAGGTGGTAGGTTGGAAAACAACCTCTGGTTCTGTTTTTCCAACCTGGGAAAACAACAACCAGGTTCAGCTCCTAAAAACAGAACCTGTTTTGTCTTTGCCCAACCAGCCAAATGCTGGTTCCGCTGGTTTCCCCTGGCCCTGTAGCATGCAGATACAGACAAACAACATTCAACCTTCACCTAAATTGTACCCCTACACTGCCTGCCCTGCTACACTATAGTCAACCAAACAAAACAGTACAATTTTGAGTTGGATAGAACTGAATCTGCGCAATCAAGTAAGCCGAACCGCAAAGCTTCCATCTTGGGTTCCTTTGCGAGCTCGTCCTTACTGCTTGTACTGTTCATAGCGCGTACAATGTTATGCCGAAGCGCACAATGCGTGAGTACCTGCAAATGCTTCAAGCAAAAATTGCGAAAGCAAACAAACAGACGAACATTCCATTCATACCCAAATGCATTCGCACTTGCATACTCGTACAAACAGACGGCAGGATGTCGTGCAATGTGAATTTGCACCCAACAACTTACTGGCGGTAGAGTTGACGGGAACAGCCGGCACCAAGGAGCACGCCATAGGGAGTTCAGGTGTAGGGGGACTATTGAGCGTGGAGAGGGACGCGAGGGAAGCAGCTGTGGGCTGGCAGGTGGATGCACCACCGCCGCCACACAACGCCCCCGTGCCATCGGCACTGCTGCAGATACTGCACGTGGCTCTCTGAACAGTCCCTTTGCCTCCGTCCGCCGTGCAAGCAGAAGCACTCGCGAAACAGTTGGTGCGTGCTGAGCAAGACTGCCTCGAACCTGTTGGGAAGGTTCCCACGAGGTAGTTGCTTTCGAGGTCCAGGTGCTTGATGGAGGTGCTTGGCACCGGGACGCTCCCAGTGAGACAGTTGGAGCCTAGAATCCTGTAGGATGACGCGTGTGGTGGGGAGAGGAGGGGGCTTGGAATGAGTCTAGTATATAGATAAATCAGCAGACCTCTCGGGTAGGTAGGTGCATCACAGGCGCAACATGAAGCAGTAGGCATCACAGACTTGACTAGGGTGGTTGATTAGAGAGAGAGGAGGAAGGGCGAGTAGGAGGAAGGTGGGGGGAGGGGGGAATGGGGAGGTTGAGTGAAGTGCGAGGCAGAAGGATACACAAAGGAAGAGGCGCAGCAGAAGTAGGTGAAGCGGCATGTTCTGGCATAGCATGATACGCAATGAGTGGGCTTTGTATGCTATGGCATAGCACACAGTGACAATAAAGTGGTGAGCTCACAGCTTGGAGAGGCTCTTGAGGCCGATTAGAGAAGAGGGGATGGGCCCAAACAGGTAGTTGTAGTGCAGTTGACAGCACGGCACACAGGGAAGGGGATGAGAGGAAGGAGTGTAAGGGAAGGTGGATGCGAAGGAATCGAGTCAAAGGGTGAGGAGGATTAAATTGGGTATAGCATTCCAGATTTCTACAAGGCCCATACATGTGGGACCTGTGAATGGTGTTCAGATGTGAGGTGCTTCAGGTATGCACAGAAGGAGAAAGAGGGGTGTACACGGCACATGAACGCAAGAGAGTGGAGAGAGAAGGGGGCGCGGATTGCACTCACTCAACAATGAGCTTTACAAACTGGGGGGATCATCTTAAAATAGGGCGGCTACAAATCTCCCAGTCCCTTACGAGCTCTGTAGCTAGAATTCTGCTTCACCCCTTTACGTTTCTCTTGTACCCATCAAAATGGAAGGTCATTTGGAGGGAGCATGGAAACAGAGAGAGGAGTGGTTGAGAGAGAGAGACGTACATGTTCTCGAGCTTGGAGAGAGCAGTGAAGGGTGCTGTGAAGGCATCCAGGCGACCAGCCAATAAGCTTGAGTAGAAGACCCTACGGGAAAGGCAGAAGGGGGGTGTTGGACAGAAGGCACAGGGGAATGGGTTGGGGAAGGCAGGAAAGGGGAACAGGCAGGAGGTGGGAAGGCAGGGGTTTGAGGGTAGGAAATGGGGGGCGCAGGAAACGGGTAAGACAGGGAGGGGGTAAGGCAGGAAGGGGGTAAGGCAGGAAAGGGGGTAAGGCAGGAAAGGGGAAGGAAGGGCAGAGGTGCAGAGATTGGCAGAGGGAGAAAGACATTGCAGAGAAGTGGGCTTACAGAGCAGTGGCCTTACAGAGCAGTGGCCTTACAGAGTAGTGGGCTTACGGAGCAGTGGCCTTACAGAGCAGTGGGCTTACAGAGTAGTGGCCTTACAGAGCAGTGGGCTTACACAGCAGTAGGCTTACACAGCAGTGGGCTTACGGAGCAGTGGGCTTACAGATCAGTGAGCGCAGTGAGCTTGGAGATATCTGCATGCATGGACCCAGCCAGCTGGCACGTGTTGAGGTTGATCTCCACCACAGCCCCGGCCGGCTGCACAGCACGCCTCCCAAGTCCCTCGGGCCAGGGGAGGAGCTGCTGACTCCGGAAACAACAATGACCACCGTGCACAGGGAGTTCACTCCCCAGTCAGAGTACGGCACTCCCAGCGCCACCTTGAGACTCCCAAGCACCGATACTGGAGGGTGGGGGTGGGGGGTGGGGAGAGGGTGGGGTGAGAGGGAGGGAGGAGAGTAACACAGCTAGAGAAGACGTTGCGGAAAGCAAGGGAGTGAGGGAGAGGCACTCCCAGCGCCGCCTTGAGACTCCCAAGCACCGATACTGGGAGGTGCAGGTGGGGGAAGGGGAGGGGATTACGGGTAAAGTGGAGATAGGGGAGAAGTTGATGGATAGAGGGGAGGGAGCAGGGACAGCGTATGGATCAGATGGCTTGTAAAGGAAAAATAGGACACACAAGCTTAGTGGAGAGCTGAGAAATCCGGATTTCGACTCTGACAAGTAGACACTGGGCAGGACGGGAGGCGCACCTGCTGTGGCGTCAATGCGAACTCCTGAGCACTGCATGGGCAGCAGGGCATCTGAGGCACTATTAGGTCCGAGTGCTGCCACTGGCCCGGTAGTGTCAGGCGTGCACACCCCTCTATTGCGTATCACCGCACCGGAACTCCCAGCACCGCACAGGGTGCAGTCAGAGGAGAGCCTCTGGGAGGAGGAGCCAGAGGCGAGGCACTTGGAGGAGTCCGCTAGGCAGTTGCTGCGAGCATCACATGCGGTGGCGGAAGTTGCTGGAAAGGTTCCTCTGAGGAGGTTGGAGGCGACATTGAGGGACTTGAGGGAGGCAGAGGGAGTGTCGGTGATGGGACCAGCTAGGCAGTTGAATTGCACATTGTTGGAGAAAGGGGGAGGGGAAGAGGGGCCGGGGAGAAGAGGACGGGGATGGAGGAAGTTGGAGGGAGGACGCTATGTCTCGTACTATGAGTGGCGACGGAGTGACAAGACGAACAGTGGATGGGGACTTTCGCAAGGCCAATGGAAACGAGATGTGCCTAGCTGAGTGGGTCAGAGATTTAATGTGTGTATGTGTATGTGGGAGAGTGTGTGTATATGTGTAAGCGTGCGTGTGTGCATGTGTGTGTATGTGTATGCATGTGTGTGTGCATGTGTGTGAATATGTGTGCATGTGTGTGTGCGTGCACATGCGTGTGCGCACGTGTGTATACGTGTGTGTGTGAATGTGTTGTGTGTGTGCATATGTGTGTATGTGTGTGTGTAAACATT
The DNA here is from genome assembly GCA_948144175.1 of Closterium sp. NIES-65. Classification (NCBI taxonomy): domain Eukaryota; kingdom Viridiplantae; phylum Streptophyta; class Zygnematophyceae; order Desmidiales; family Closteriaceae; genus Closterium; species Closterium sp. NIES-65. The sequence goes on from CANXME010002388.1 coordinate 167,825, forward strand.
TGGTTTTGCTAGGGAGGTGGCTTACAGGGCTGAGAGTGTGGACATGGTAAGGAGGTACGAGGAGAGAGGGCCAGAGAACCAGTTGTAGTTGAGAGACCTGGAGGGCAGAGGCGGAGAGAAAGAGGTCACACCCGAGAAAAGTGGGACGCGAGAAATCACGAGAACAGTGATACGCAACCAAATGTGCAAGCGGCTTGGTGTGGTGGGCATGCAATGTTGCAGCAGCAGGGTGTGCAGGCAGGAGGACTGACAGCTGCTTGAGTGCCTTGAGACCCGTGAGAGGCAGAGCCCACTCGCTCATGCGCGCATCCAAGAGGTTGGATGCCACGTTGCTGCGAGCATGGGGACAAAGAGGCACCGGCACAGGGGCATAGGGGCAGAGAGGCATTGAAGAGAGAGCAGAGGGGAGTTGCAAAATGCGAGCTTGTAAGGTTGTGATGTTTAAGGGGCATGTCATAGAATACGTTTGAATGGCTATGGTGAAAATGCGGAGCGAGGTAAGGGAAGATGGATAGGTGCGGAGCCATGTGTTGGTGAAAGAAGGTTGGTGAGCAGCGGCACTCACGGGTTGTGAGGTTTAAGGGGCATGGAATAGAAGCAGAATACGTATGAATAGGGATGGTAGAAAGTGGGCGCAAGGTAAGTGAGGATGGATGGATGCGGGGCCTTGTGTTGGTGGAAGCAACAACACTCACAGGCTGGTGAGCGCAGTGAGCTTGGAGATGTCGGCATGCAAGCTGCCATAAAGATTCATCTTGGAAAGATCCCTGTTGTGACGTGAGCAAGCAGATGTCACCCAGGCACCAAGGAAAAAGGAGCATTGAGCGATGAAGGCAGCGTGCAATGATGAGATATGGAGCATAGAAGGAGGCAATACCTCCTCATGGTGGCAGCAGTGCGATGGTGACATGCCAAGTGGAGGAGGCATACGCTGCTCTCCTCCAAGAGGGTTGCCAGCCTCAGGCGATTCTTGAGGCGATTATAAACCATGCCACTAGATATGTGCCAGCCTCAGCCTCAGTGTAGCTCTCATGCCACATGCACGTATGTACGTTTGTATGAAGGCAACCCTCTCATAGTGCAGAGAAACGCATACAAGGGGCGCACAGGCAGATCTACACCCGGTCAGGCATGTCTTCATACGTAACACACACACAACAAACATATAGCATCCACATAGCACATGTGCATAGTACACACATAGCACATGCACAAAGCACGCACATAGCACATATGCATAGGACACACACAGAACGCACATAGCACACATATAGTACGCACATAGCACAAACATACCACACATGGTGTACACACATAGCACAAACCCCCACACGCACAGGCTAAGGACTTGGGCCGAGAGGTCGCAGACAACGCCCGTCCAGCTTTCCACCGCGGGGGCGTTGCCCGCCAGCTTGCAGGGTGAGTCTACCGCCCAGCTGCTCGCACTCACGCCCAGCCCCGCCCTCAGTGCCAACAGCGCCAGCACTGTGGAGAGGTGGGGGGGGGGGGGGGGGGGGGGGAGGGGCAATGGGCTAGGAGCACAAGAGGGAGGGGAAAACGGGAAGGAGAAAATCAGGGGAAGGGGGAGGAGCAGGAGGTAGGAGCACGAGGGGAAAGAGAGGATCAGTGCGAAGAGTAGAAGGTGGGATGGGAAGGAGCAGGAGGATGGATGGTAGAGGAGAGGAAGAGAGTGAGGGTAAAGTGCGCCAGGCACTGGGCGTGGGTAGGTAGAGAACAGATCTTGAGGAAAGGCACAAGAGGGTTGGTTGGGTTGAGCACTGATTGAGGTGTGAGTGGGAAGGAGACATTCAACATGAGTTAAAGCTGTCAAACAACGAGGAGAAGGCCAGTCAGAGTATGAATCCTTACAAGCTTATGCTGCTGCTGATGTAGCAGCAAAAATTGTACTTTCGAATCAATGGCACTCACTAGTTATCACCTACAATATGGGCCTCAATTTTAGAGGTGCTAAGAAACTTGTGGGCCACTCACCAGAGTTGTCATCCACTAGAACGGCCTGGCAAAACATTGCTGGGAGGGCGGCAGCAGGGTTGTTGATGGTGCCAGCAGCGAGGCGAGCAGCGACATCGGGAGTGCAGGTGGTGCCAGCACAGAAAGGCGGTGCGCCCGTGGCGGAGCCACAAACGGCACAGCCGGAGGTGCGCTGAGCCACGCCGGCATCGTTGGTGCAGGAGCCCAGCGAGGAGAGGCAGTTGCTGCAGATGTCGCACAGCTGGAAGGGCTACGTGGGGAAGGCACCCGCCAGGAGGTTGCTCGCGATGGCCAGCACCTGCAGCTGCGTGGCCATGGCTAGCAGCGTGCCCGTCAGGTAGTTCGCTGCCAGCCGACTGTGAGGTGGGGAGGAGGGGAGGGGAGAGCGGTGAAGGAGGAAGGGGAGGGGTGTTGAAGGCAATGCGGGCAATGGGTAATGGGCATGGGCAGGGGCATGCGCTTGGGCATGGGCATGGTTATGGTTATGGTTATGAACATGGGCATGGCCGTAGGCGTAGGCACGAGCATGGGCGTAGGGTTGGGCTTGGGCATGGGTGTGGCTTGGGCATGTAGGCATGGGCATGAGCATGGGCATAGAATAAGCATGCGATTGGGGATAAGTATAGCGAAACTGACCGTTCTGTGAGTTTAGGCATGTCGACCAGAGTTGATGGAATGCTGTCAAAGAGGTAGTTGGAGTTGAGGTTCTTGGAAAAAGATCAGGCACGCGAATGAGAAGCAGATGAGAACAAGAGAAGCACATGAGAAGCGCACGTTGAAGTGAGTGATGAGTACCCATGATGCGCTGTGGTGGGTCATCTCAGCACATGCTCCCTCTTCTCTGCTAGTAGGTGATTTAACGGTAGGTGATGTGCCGATATATTGCGTAAAGACCGAGGGGGGACAGGTCTCTGTGTTCTCTAGTACCCTGACACTCTCAGAGAGGTCATGCTGGTGAGACTTCTGGGAGTCGTCAAAGGTCAACTCACAGAGTAGCCATGCTGGTGAGCGGCAGCAAGTTGGAGACGAGCTTGGAGAGCTGACCAAAGAAGATATTGTATGACACATCGCTGTGAATGGGTGTGGGAGAGGAGGAGCACTAAGGAGCAGGGTTGGGACAGAGGCTGGGAAGGTAAGAGTTGGTTGAAATAGCATTCTTGTGAAAGTGAGAACATGCATGAAGAGAACACCCCACGTTGCGTGGGGTTGAGGTTCAGGGTTGGGACGTACAGGTAGGAGAGGGCATTGAGCTTGGAGATATCGGCATGGATGATGCCCCTCAGCTCCTTGTTGGGCAACGTGCTGCAATTGGATAGCGGGAGCAGGGGGCATGTGGATAGCAGGAGGCATGGGATTAGCAGGACAATGCACATACTCAATGCAGTGCCACTTAAACAAGAGTTAGCAGGGGCCCAGGAGAGCCTCACATGTTGAGGACGGTGCCATTGGCAATGCACCACACACCCGGCCACGTCTTGAAATTGGCGGTCTGCCCCTCAATGTTGCACTTGCTGCCGTTGCGCCAGTTTGTGTCTCTGACCCCGAGAGCCGCCCCTAAACTCAACAGCGCTGACACTGCCGGTGGGAGTGCACGTGGAGGGGCGAGGGGGAGAGGTTGCTGAGTGGGTACATGCAGGGCTGCATCGTGGTGCATGGGCTTCCAGCAAGGGAGGGTGGTTGGTGGTGTCATGTTGCAATGGTATTGATGGCGGCACTTCAGAAGAAAAGGAAGCATGCATGGAGGGATGGAGGGAAGGAACCCACATATCGTGTCAAAAAGAGAAGACAATCACGCGAAGTGAAATCAAGGATCACGGCAGGCAGTGCATGTGAAGGCAAGTCAGAGGGGTTTGGGAAGACAAGGTCCAGGGACACTCATGTGGCACAAGAGACGGGAGGGAAGGGGCTCACCAGAGGTTGCATCAAGGGGCACGGCAGCACATGCCATTGTGAGTGTGGGAGCAGCAGCACTGTTGGGAACCTTGGCGACGGAAGGAGAGACGATGGGCATGCAGGTGCCTCATCCACACAGCACTTGCGACTTCATTGGTGAGCCACACATGCTGCACTCTGCTGCTGGCCTGTGTGCCGTTCCTTCCATGCTAAAGCAGCCTGAGGAGTTGGAAAAGCCGTTGAGACGAGTGTTGCAGGCTAGTGCAGCAGTGGGGAAAGTGCCTGAGAGGAAGTTGGCTTGCGTGTCGAGAACCTTGAGGGTGGCACCGGGCTTGGGCAGAGAGCCTGGCAGATAGTTGTAGCTGAAGCGACTGGTGGTTGTGATGAGTGGGGGAGAGGGGGAAGAGGAGGAAGAGAGGGAAGAGGGGGATGAGAAGGAAAAGGGGGGAGAGAGGGGAGAGAGGGTAGAGAGGGGGAGAATGAAAAGGGACGGATGAGAAAGGAGTGGGGACAAAGTGAGGATGGGAGTATGGAGTGATGAAAAGGAATGGTGGATTAGGGAATGTAGAGGTGGATTGCGATGTGAAACGGTTTACGGCCTTTGTTACAGGCTTTCGAAAGTGTGGTCATGCGAAATATTCACGTTATCCTGATAGAGTTGTCAAAAACCTCTTGTAAAGAGGTCAAGGGACAGGGAGTTTAAGCGCGGGTTGTTACAAATTGGAGAGGGCGGCCATGACTACGAGCTTGGATGGCACAGAGCCGTAGAGCCAGTTGAAGCTCACCGCCCTAGTGGGACACGTACAGGCATGCGCACATGCAGAGACGCATTTGTGGTGCATGCATGCACATGTACACACACACAATGCACACGCGCACACACAAGTACACATGCACGCAAGAACACAAACAACGCAAACATGTGCCAAAGGGACAGGAGTAATTAGGAGGAAGAAAGGGAGATGATGAGTAAAGCATGAGACGGTGAGAAAGAAAGACCAGCGTCGAGCAACTGAGCAAGGCCAAGCCCAACAACACAGCAAGAGGAGCGCTGGTGAAGAGAATTGTTTGAGAAGGTTCTAGGTCCTTCAATCGGTGGGCTGTCCAAGACATGTAGGGGCTGGCTGTGTAGCAAGTGTCGAACTTGCATCAATGATCCTACACAGGACTGTCCGGGGCACATCAGCAGCGTTTAGTACCGGACAGAAAAACTACCAAACGGCCCGACAAATATCAACGGGAGTTGTGTGTTGGCCCCGTCGACCTGCACGGGAGCCACTGCATGGGCGTCGACTTCAGAATGGCGCCGACTTCCAGGAGGTCGACCTGGGAAGTCGACCTGCGGAGGACGTCAACTTGGTGACGTCAAATTGGGGCATCCGACTTAGGTGGTCGGCTAACAGGAGTGCCAGTCGACCTGGTGGTTAGTCGACTAGGCCTGCTGGTCGACTTGCTGGTGGTCGACCTGACCTGGTGGTCGACGGAGGAGGGGTCGATGTCGACCTCGACTCAGGACGCCGAGCAGTAGGGCGTCGAGTCGCAAGGCGTCCACGTGGTGACGCCGACTTCGGGTAGCCGACCTGGGTGGTCGGCTAACAGGAGCGCTGGTCGATATGGAGCTGGTCAACCAGGAGTGCTGGTCGACGTGGAGCTGGTCGGCCAGGAGTGACGTCGACTTGGAGCTGGTCGACCGGTGGTGTGGTCGACCTGGTGAGGTCGACTTGAGGTGGTCGTCGACTTGGGAGGTCAACGGGCACATATGGGAGCAGCTGGTCGACGTGGTTGCCCGGTCGACTAGGTTACCTGGGTGACGAGGTTCTGCGGAGGAGTGCGCAGTCGCCCAGGCGAGGTTGGCGAGTCCGGCCTCGGTGGTGGTATCCCGAGGTTGACGTGGCTGATCAGATGCAGTCGTCAGCACCAGGTTGACTTGGTGTGTGCGTTGTGCAGGTGACGAGGCTCAGCGCGCCAATCATCTGCGAGCACCTGCGAAGCTGGTGCAATGCTGTACTGCGGGAGCAATGCTGGCATGTCGTCGACTTTGCACTGCTGGAGCGCGGTCGGCCAAGTCGTACTGGAATGCGGTCGACCGTACTGCGCTAGCAGTCAACCGACCTGAATGCTAGCCTTGATGTAGTCTTTCCATGCCAACTTCATTGTACCATTCTTGTCAACTTTCTCTTGTGAAACTCTTGCCAACTTGCCCCGTGAACTAGCAAGCAGTGTGTGCACTAGGAAAACGACGAAGGACCAACGAACACAGAGATCATACGAGCACCTATGCCTAGCCTGTAGTCTAGCTCCCATTGTAGTAGTTATCTCCGCATGGTGCGGTGAGCGTGGAAGGCACACGACTTACCTTTTAGTCACGTCAATGTAGAGGTCACTTACCTAAGTTGTTCGTAGGCCGGCAGCCGTGCAGTCACTAGCGTGCGCATATGTGACGCCAAAGGAATGGAGACCCTGGAAGCACAGCTGGAGGACGCGAGGACACGCCATGGGGTCCACGAATACGGAATGATCCCCTAAGCGGTTGTGGAGGCTGGCATTCGCACCATGTGGGCGACGTTGCACCCTTCGCAACCTACGTCTCCTCGATCGGCGAACACAGAGGGCGGCGTCGACGTGGGCGTCCACGCTGGTGGTGACCAGGTCGGCAGTAGTGCGGGAGGCACGTCGAGGCAGAGAGGTGTGATGCACGCCGATGAAGTCGGCGGCGTTCAGGCGCAGGGAGTGCGGCCGTCGGTGGCTGCAGGCTCCTCGCATGGCAACGTCGGAGGTCGCCGAAGCGGGTTGTCGCCGATGTCGTCGACCCAGGTGACGGCGAGTAGGATTGCTCTGAGCTACGGCTACTTCAAGTTCACGCCGGACAGGATCCTGGTCACCACACCGCTCACTGGTCGACCCGACATCCTCACCTTGAAGGAAGCTATTGAGCCCCAGCTGGAGATGGCCGGGCTGATCGGCTTCGCCCGCGGAACCATGGCGACCCCGGACGACCCCGACTTGCATGCGGAGTTTCGCGTCGTTCAGCTATTGACCTTCACGGTTATCTCGCGGTGCTGCTCTCCGGGTGTGCAGATCGATGTGAAGTGGTGCCGAGAGTACCTCGACGCCGGCCACCGGGCTTGGCACTTCATCGAGTTGACCTACCAGGTCATCGATGACTTGTTCATCGCCCAGCTGGAGGGGCAGCTGATGCACCTGCGTATAGGCGACGAGGAGACGGCGACCAACTACTGCAACCGGGCCCGGCGAATTCTCGCCACAATCAGAATGGCCGGCGCGCAGTATTCGACGGCGTCATACGTCACCCACGTTATGCAGGGACTCTGGAGCAGCTACAACCTCCTGAAGCGGCTGTCGATGGCGCTGAGCACGAGGACGACGCTCAACGAGGACAACTTGACCTCGTACATCCTGCAGGACGAGGCGATGTAGGAGGCTGAGTGGTCCCAGGAGCTCTTGGCGCAGGCGAACTTCGTCACCCCGGCAAAGCAAGGAGGTCGACCGTGGCTGCGTGGACCGTCTGGCGTCGGTGGTAGCAGTGGCTGGAAGCCGACCAAGGAAGTCGACAAGAAGAAGTCGACCAAGGACAGCGGTCGAGGAGGAGGAGGTCGACGTCGAGAGTGCTGGCTATGCGGCGACCCCAACCACCTCTCCTTCGAGTGCCCCGACCACAGTGACTCCGAAGACTACGACAACGCCAAGGGAGGATACGGGAGGTCTGGCAGCCGTCGTCCTCGTCGTGGAGAAAACAAGCCGCGCAAGGAGAAGCAGTCGACCACGTCGACCTCGGCGAAGGACGCCGACTCCTCTGCTGGGGGCAAAGCGCGGGACGACAAGACGGCGTCGTGCTCGCTGGTCGGCGTCGTGGAGCCGACCATCTCACTGTTGTCGGAGGCCGGAGAGGACTTCCAAGCGGTGGCGGCAGCTGTGCGAGCGAACCCGGCGGTGATCCTGCTCGACAGCGGTTGCTCCCACCACCTGATGGGGACGAAGGAAGTCTTCGTCGACCTGCAGCCGAGCGGCTCCATCAAGCACGTGCGCGGCTTCAATGGGGCGCTGCAGGACGTCCAGGGCCGCGGCACTATCGCCCTGCAAGGGGAGTCCGGGAAGCAAGTGCTCATCCCCGACGTGCTGTACGTCCCGGGTGTGCGGGCCAACCTGCTGTCATCCTGCCAGCTGAAGGAGCACGGCGTGAAGCTGCAAGAGGATGGCAATGGGATGCTGCTCATCTCGGCAGCGGGAGAGGTGCTCGGTCAGGCGACGTACTCCGGGCATGTCCTTTGCACCGACCTGCGTCCCTGCTCAACGAGGTCGACGTCGCCCACGCCGGAGGTTGTGGCCCTGCGGATGGTCGTCTCGAAGACGAATTCGACGCCGGACCGGATTCATGCGAGGCTTGCGCATGTCGGCATGGACACCATACGGAGCTCGGCGAAGTACGAGGTTGTTACTGGGCTGGACCTCAAGTCGGCGACGGGCGCCGACTCACCGTGTGTCTTGTGTGTCGGCGGGAAGCTGGCGCGGCACACCTTCCCCGACCAAGGCTCCGACGCCGATGACGTGCTGGCCGTCGTGCACATCGACCTGTGCGGGCCGTTCCGTGTGGCTGCCAAGGACGGCAGCTTGTACTTCTTGCAGCTCAAGGACCGCAAGACCCACTACGTGTGGGTGAGGCCGGTCGCCAAGAAGTCGGACGTGCTGCTGGAGTTCCAGAAGTGGCTGGTGTTGGTGGAGAGGCCGACGAAGAAGTCGGTGCTGATGCTTCGCTCCGACCGAGGAGGGGAGTTCCTCGGGAAGAAGTTCACCGACTTCGTGGACAGCAAAGGGGATCGTCCACGATCTTACCTTCCCGTACACCCCGCAGCAGAACGGCATGGCAGAGCAGGAGATGAGGACGGTGGAGGAGCCGGTGCGGACGATGCTGCTGCACATGGGCATGCAGCACCACTGGTGGCACCTCGCTCTGCGACAGGCCGTCTGGGTCCGCAACTGCTTTGAGAGGTCAACGCTGCCGTCGGGGACGACGCCGCACCAGCTGCTGACCGGGCAGAAGCCCGATTTGTTGCTGGCGCGGGTGTGGGGCTGCATGGCGCAAATCCTCGTCCACGAGCAGCAGCGTGGTGGGAAACTGCAGCCAAAGTCCCGGTGGGGCCTTCACCTCGGCGTGTCGGCGGAGAGCAAGGGTTGGGAGCTCCTCGACATCGCCGACAACCGGGTGGTCACCACGTCGGACATGGTGTTCTACGAGGATCTCTGGCTGGCTGAGTGGAAGTCGGAACACGGGCAGGTGTCAGGACGGACGCCGACCACCCTGCCGACCGACACCTCGACGGCGACGCTGCCTCTACTAGCTGAGGTCGGTGAGCTTGCTGCTGAGGACGTCGAGGACGTCTGTCCTCCTTCCCCTCCGTCTACGACCCCTGCCCCTCCGCTCCTAGCCAACCTGCGCGGGCTGACCTTGGTGTCAGCCTCCGGCAATGAGAGGAGTAGTGGGACGTCGCCTTCGGTGCCGGCCAAGAGCATCACCGGTGGCCGACATGACGAGCAGCAAGTCGACGTGGGGGTGAAGTCGACAGGGGAGGAGCAGGTTGAGGAGGAGAAGCCGACTTGGGTGAAGTCGGCAAAGGAGGCAGCTGCGCAGCAGCCGACGAGGGAACAGGCAGCAGTGAAACCGACCAGGGAGAATTGGCAACTAGGCAGTCGGCAGAGAAGCTGATCGCAGGGGAGAAGTCGGCCAGGAAGTCGACCGAGGTGCAGCAGGACGACGAGGGCAGCGAAGCCGGTGACGAAGAGGAAAAGTCCACCGACAGCGACGTGGTGGAGGTTCGGCCTGAACCCCGGAAGTCAAGGGGACTTCGGAGGCCACCCGATTTCTTCATCCCCGCTGCGTTCACCCCAGTATACGACGTGGACGACGACGACTTGGTGTATGAGGGCATCGAGGAGGATGAGGAGTTTCCGGGGCTTGACCCCGACATGCATGCCGACCCCGAGCACCGTTGGGACATCTCGACGATGACGGTGAAGGAGGCGCTGACAAGCTAGAAGGGCACGGTGGTGAAGGCCGCCATGGAGGAGGAGATCCGCAGCCTCATCAATATGGGCACGTGGGAGCTGGTCGAACGCCCGCCGGGGGTGAACATCATGAAGAACCGGTGGGTGCCGACAACGAAGTACCACGTCGACGACACTGTTGAGCGCGAGGAGGCGAGGCTGGTCGTGAAGGGCTTCACGAAGGTGTACGGCGCCGACTATGACGAGATGTTTGCGCCGGTGGGCAGCTACGTCACGCTGAGGATCTTCCTCAGCATCGTCGCCGTCCTCAACCTCAACCTGATGTAGCTCGACATGAAGAACGCCTTCCTGCAGAGTAAGCTCAACTGGATGCTCTACATGTCCCAGCCGGACTACTTCAACGACGGAACCGGCCGGGTCTGCAAGCTGCTGAAGAGCCTGTACGGGCTGAAGTAGTCGCTGCTGCTGCGGTACTTGGCGCTCAACAATGTGCTGGTCGGCGCCGGGTGGAAGAAGAGCCAGGTCGACAAGGCTCTCTACTTCAAGGTCGGCAACGACGGAGTGGCTTGCTGGGTGCTGGTCTACGTCAACGACCTGCTCGCCGCGAGCAGTAGCACTGAGATGCTGAAGGGGCTGAAGGAGCTGCTGGAGTCCGCCTTCGAGTTGCGCAAGATCTCGCCGGTGCAGAAGTACCTCGGGCTGGAGATCGTCCGCGACAGGTCGGCGGGGAAGCTGTGGATGCACTAGCAGAGCTACGCCGACAAGATGCGTAGGCGCTTCATCAACGAGGAGCAGACTCGGCGCACCCCGAAGACGCCGGTCTCGGTCGATGCCTATGCCGACCTCACCTTCGGCGATGAGGAGGCACAGGAGCGACAGGAGGAGGAGTACCGGCAGAAGGTCGGCTCGCTGCCAGTCGCGGCGATGACGACGAGGCCAGACATCCCCTTTGCCTGCAGCAATCTGGGGAGCGGCCTCACGGTGAGGAGCGACCAGCTCTGGCGCGAGGTCGACCGCTGCCTTGCTTACCTCGCCAACACGCGTGACACCGCTCAGGAGTTTGGCGGTGGACCTGAGTCGCTGGAGCTGGTCAGCTACATGGACACCGACGATGCTGGTGACAAGCAGAACAAGACGAGCACGGGCGGGTACATGTTCGTCTACGGAGGGGCCGCAGTCCTGTGGTGGAGCCAGCGCATTAAGTGCGCGACGTTGTCGTCGACCGAGTCGGAATATGTGGCGGCCACCGAAGCCGGCAAGAAGGGACGTCGACTTCGCTCCCTCCTCGCAGAGTTCCAGCAGCTGGATGCTGGGAAGCCGATTGTCCTCCGGGTGGACAACAAGTCGGACGCCGAGGGCATGGGGTTAACAGGCAACCTCAAGCACACGGAGTGGCGACAGGCCTGGTTGCAGCACATGGTGAAGCGCGGGAAGTTGTCATTGAGGTACATCCCGACCACCGAGCAGCCGATCGACTTCCTGACAAAGGCGCTGCACTATCCGGCCTTCAACCAGTGCTCCGTTGCCATCAGCCAGGTGCGCTTGGCTAACATGGGCGACGGCGACGACGACGTGCAGCAGTAGGTGCCATGCCCTCTTGCATGGCTGGTGCTGTGGACGACGTGCTGTGGGTTGGGTGCACATCGATGAGGTATTCTCTGAGGAGTACTGCCGTGTAGGCTCGGGGCCCAAGCGTGAACGCGGCAGGGGAGTGTCAACGGGAGTTGTGTATTGGCCCCGTCCTCGCTTGGGCGGAGCCGACTTCGTGGTCGGGTGTGAGAGGAGCAGCCGACCTGCAGCAGTGGGCGAGCTGGTTGACGAGGAGGTTGACCTGCACGGGAGCCACTACATGGGTGTCGACTTCAGGATGGCACCGACTTCTAGGAGGTCGACCTGGGAAGTCGAACTGCGGAGGACGTCAACTTGGTGACGTCAACTTGGGGCAGCCGACTTGAGTGGTCGGCTGACAGGACTGCCGGTCGACCTGGTGGTTAGTCGACCAGGCCTGCTGGTCGACTTGCTGGTGGTCGACGGAGTAGGGGTCGATGTCGACCTCGACTCAGGACGCCGAGCAGCAGGGCGTCGAGTAGTAGGGCGTCAACTTGGTGACGGCGACTTCGGGTAGCCGACCTGGGTGGTCGGCTAACAGGAGCGCTGGTCGACATGGAGCTGGTCAACCAGGAGTGCTGGTCGACGTGGAGCTGGTCGGCCAGGAGTGACGTCAACCTGGAGCTGGTCCACCAGGGGTGTGGTCGACCTGGTGAGGTCGACTTGAGGTGGTCTTCGACTTGGGAGGTCGACGGGCACATACGGGAGCAGCTGATCGACGTGGTTGCCTGGTCGATTAGGTTACCTGGGTAACGAGGTTCTGCGGAGGAGTGCGACGGTCGCCCAGGCGAAGTTGGCGAGTCCGACCTCGGTGGTGGTATCCCAAGGTTTACGTGGCTGATTCGATACAGTCGTCAGCGCCAAGTTGACTTGGTGTGTGCGCTGTGCAGGTGACGAGGCTCAGCACGCCAATCATCTGCAAGCACCTACGAAGCTGGTGCGATGCTGTATTGCGGGAGCAATGCTGGCACGTCGTCGACCTGCAGCATTGGCACGCCGTCGACTTTGCACTACTGGAGCGCGGTCGACCAAGTCGTGCTGGAACGTGGTCGACGTGCTGCGCTGGCAGTCGACCGACCTGAATGCTAGCCCTGATGTAGTCTTGCCATGCCAACTTCTTTGTACCATTGTTGTCAACTTTCTCTAGTGAAACTCTTGCCAACTTGCCCCGTAAACTAGCAAGTAGTGTGTGCACTAGGAAAATGACTAAGGACCAACAAACGCAGAGATCACACGAGCACCCGTGCCTAGCCCGTGATCTAGCTCCCGTTGTAGTAGTTATCTCCGCAATAAACTTGGCTGTGTGCGAGAGGTCGTGGGCACGAGGTGCACTCACAACTCCTTGAGAGAGGCTGTGGGCAGGGTAGGAGCCACAAAGGAGTCGAGACGCTAGGTAAAGAGATTGGACGACAGGTAGCTGTGCATGGAGGGAAGTCATGAGGGAATCGAGAAGTGTAGGTGAAGAGTTTGGGATGGAGGGATATTGGTTGATGCTCAAAAGAATGTGCATGCTGTATGTGCAGGAAGGCATTTGGGTTGGGATTGTGATACGGAATACGGGTGAGATTAGTGCAGTGCAGGTTGCGAACAACACGATTCCCGCCCAAACAGATAAAATCCTGTCCTGTCACCTGTTCCAGACCCCATTGGGCATACTTGAAACATCAACCTCAAATATCTTTAGCTTGAACTACGAACCCTACGGCCTTACCATGCGGTGAGTGTGGCGAGTCTAGAAATGCCTCCGCCCACGGTGGCATTCTAATCAACTCAGAAGATGAATGCTCGAGTCAAGAATAGAGGCAACCCGTGGCCTTACAGCGCAGTGAGTGTGGTGAGCTTGGAGATGTCGGCATGTATGGTGCCTCGCAGCAGGAAACTCCGAAGATCCCTGCCCTTCCGGCAGAAGGGGGCAGAGGGACAGCAGCGGCAGAGGGAGCAGCAGAGAAGAGGGAGCAGCAAGGGAAGAGGGAGCAGTAGGGGAAGAGGGAGCAGCAGGGGAAGAGGGAGCAGCAGGGGAAGACAGAGTGGTGGTTCCTAGTCAGGCATGAGGACAGGGGTGGACTATGATTGGTGGGTGCACACACAAATGGCAAGAGGCAACAACACAGCATATTATTCTGGGGTCTGGGTTGTGAGGAGGGCGTAGCAGCGTGAGGAGAGGAGCAGCAGCACGCACAGGGGAAAGACCATGGAGAAACGCTGCATATCAGCAAGGCAGGGGTAATTCTGGAGAGAGTAGGGCAGCAGCACAGCACTCACAGGCCGACGACTATCCCGGCAGACGAGCAGAAAACGCCCCATCAGGAGCCAGGCACGGGCGTCTGGCCTTGAATCGTGCACAGACCCGCTTGGCCTGAAGGAGGAGCCACAAGCAGCACCCTCTCCCTACTCGCTTCACTCTCTGCCAGGCGCCGCCACCCCATGGCCTTGGTCTTGGCCTTGGGGGATACTGTAAGGTAACTGGCATACCACTCGGTGAAGGTGACCCCGAGAGTCGTCTTTACAAAGAGGAGAAAAACGGCTTGCGCTGCGTTCAAAGGCACACCAACGCAGAAGCGTGGGAGAATGGGAGAAGGGGCGGTGGGGGTGGTGGAGGAGGCAAGAGGCCCGGCAGTGTTGGGAGCACAGGTGCCACCAGCGCAGATGGGATCGGTGCCCTTGGGAGAGTCACAGACGGCGCAAGAAGCCAATGGGTGCTGCGTGGTGCGTGTGGTGTTGCATGCGCCTGTGCTGGTGAGGCAGTTGGAGGAGGCAGAGCAGGAGAGGAAGCCAGTGCCGGGTAATGTGCCGGCCAGCCAGTTCTTCGGCACGTCAATGGCCTTGAGAGCCGTGCCGAGCTTGGGCACGGGGCCGTACAGGTAGTTGTAGCTCGCACCGCTGAAGAGGGAAGGGTGAGGAGGGTGCGGATGGGGGGAACGAGTGGGAGAGTGAGTGTGAGGTTAAAGGTGAGGTGGGGCAGATGCAGTGATGCAGCAGGAGAGAAGACAATGGGGCAGCAAGAGCAAAGGAAATGGAGCAAGGAGGTCTCACAATAATGTGAGGGAGGCGATGCCCACAAGGGCAGAGGGGATGGACCCAGCGAACCAGTTGAAGTTGAAGTTGCTGCCATGGGCGAGGCGATAGGGTTGGGAGGGAGATGAGTGGGTGAGAAAGAGAGGAAAAGGCAATCATGTCGTGGGAGGAGATGTCGGGAGTTCTGAGGAGTGGAGGGGATAAGATAGGAGGGGAGTGGAAGGAGTATGGGGGAAAGCAGAGAGGGGTGGCAATGGGTGGCTGAGTTGAGAAGCTGGGGAGGTTTGATAAGAGGAACGGGACGGGTATCCATGCCATGGTAGACAGAGAGAGTTGCGGCAGTCTGCCTCCTTTCAGCTTATGCTTCTGTTTCAGCTTATGAGCTCAGCACTGCAAGCTTACAGCTACGCTGCTATGCTGTGCATGTTTATACCTTTTGCTCTGCACTACTCTCCTCAGCTCTGCTCTGCTCTCTGCACTCACGCTTGCTTGAGCGAGGTGAGCGCCTTGAAGCTGGTTGTGAACGCCCCTGCAATAGGTTGCTGCTGAAATCACTGTAAGGGGTACATGGGGAGATAGGGAGGGGGTATACGTACTCGGTTAAAGAGGGGGGATAGAGGTGAGGGGTGTGGAAGAAGGTTTTGAGTAAGCACCAGAAGGTGAGAAGTGAGGATCGAGTTGAACGAAGTTGGTAAGCGAGCAAGAGGAGAATCAGAGACAGCACGTTAGAGCCATAAGCGGGTGAGAGACAGTAAGGAGAAACAACAACACGGATCACTTTGAAATGAGTAGATGAGCAAACAACAGCAGTGAGTGCATAGAATGAATGGTGTCATAGAGGATACAGTGGATGCGTTTCATATGTCAATGTGGGAGTTGGTTGGGAAGAGAGATTGACGAAGCTGGACGATACGACGATACAAAAATTCCATGAAGCGTGGAAGGCACGAACGGGGACACTAACATATGGCAGCGAGGGAGATTGGTCGGGGAGACCTTTGAGGCAGCTGAAGAAGAGACTTACACGGAGGTGAGGGTGGAGAGCTTGGAGATGTCAGAGTGCATCTTTCCTGCCAGCTTCTGCCCCGACAGCTTGCTGCTCATCCAAACACCAGCCAGAAACAACCAAACACAGCCAGAAACAGCCAAAACACGGCCAAACGCAGCCACACATAGCCCAGCACAGGAAAACACAGCCAAGCACAGCCAAACATAGCCAGACACAGACAAACTCAGCCAAACACAGCCAAACTCAGCCATACACAGCCAAACTCAGCCAGACACTGCCGCAAACAGCCAGACACAACCAACAACAACCAAAAACTGTTAGTTGCAGCAAGGACGTCCAAAGAGACGTGATGCTAACAGGGAGGTAAATATTCATTTACTTTAAACTGCGAATTGGAACTCTCGGATCAGCCTTAGCAGCCGCAACAGAAGCAGCAGCAGCGGGCCGGCAGCATGGGTAAGACGGCGTGAAGACCGGGTGTCTGACAGGGAGACGGGTTTGAAGGCAGAGTTGCAAAGGACGTTGGACCACGCGCCTGGCGGTGCTGCCACTCCCTCCACGGCACACGGCGAGCTCACCGCCCAGCAGGTGAACGACACTCCCAGCGATGCCTTTACACTCAGCAGTGCCGCAGCTAGGGGGGGTAGAGGGGAAGGGGGAGGGGAGTGGGGTGCAGGTTGGGTGAGTCGTTTCGATTCTTATCAGGCAGAGCAATGCGGACAAGTTTAACGGAATACACTGAGGAACTTTTTGAAGGGTCTGACATAATCTGATAGGGTTTGCTTTGAGATCATACACAATACTCTGGTTGTACGGAACGGAGCAGGAAGTCATGCAAGGCTCCTCGGCCCCATTTGGCAACCACATTCTCACATGTCCCCTTTACACACGCACACATACACACACACTCACACACACACACACACACACACACACACACACACACACACACACACGCACGCACATACCGTGTTGCTCAGGATCCGGTCACTTTGAAGACTTACGACGAACTCAAATCTCAACTGAACGCAAATCCGCTCAGTGGGATTGTGCGTGCCGGTATTAGCTACCATTAGCAAGTTAAATCACTTGATTTCATGGTCTAACGAGTGAGAACCAACTGAAAACGTATAGCTGCTGCTCTCACTAGAAAGGATGGAGGAAGAACAAACATTAGGCATAGAATAAGGAGTTGGGGGGTTTCAAGAGAACCTTGTGAGGGAAGGCTTTCCAAATGCTTGGGAAGGATGGTGAGAACCTTCCTAGCATCAAATATGCAACCCTCATGATGAGGTCCTTGTGGTGTCACATGCAAAATCCAATCCATTTGGATTTTGCCTACGTATTGCAACATTTGCAAGTCATGCTAGAAACTCCTAGCCACCCCAATCCAAATTTCAAAGTTGCCTTCCTAACTACCCAACCAAAGACCCCTTTGTAGTCATGTCCTAATAATCGCCCAATTTAGTTAATATCCCAAATCAAGATAGAATTCCCAAATCCTGGAAATCTTGTAACTTGGGCGATCTTGGACAGAATAAGGCGATCTTGGTATCGTTGGAAAGCTCTGGATTTCTCCTGCGCGATCAATCATTTAGACTTGGAGAAAAAACAGAGGTGATAAAATCCAAAAGCCATGCATAAGGATTTATGCTCATGCAAATGACGCAAGCATGAATTGCACGAGCACACTGCAGGACGTTAGGTTGACATGCATGCATACTGACGTGCATACAACACACCGCTCATGGATGCCTGGCCTCACTGCTGGCAGCACTCGCCCATAGGAGCATCCATGGGAGCACCCACGCAGTACATCTCAGCTCTCCCCGTATTCTCAGTCTTTGCTGCGATCAGATCCGTCGAACTAGGAGCACAAATGCCGCCATCACAGAGCACCCCAGTGCCGTTGGTGCTGCCGCAGATGGCGCATGCATCTGCTGCACGCTGCGTGCTACCGCTGGTGCACTTGGCGTTGTCCTTGAAGCAATTGCTGGTGCAGCTGCAGTGGGTGGTGGTGGTGGTGAGGAACGGTCCCACCAGGTAGTTCCCTAATGCGTCCAGGTACTTGAGGGACGCCGGCAGCGCTGCCGGCATGCTGCCCGTCAGGTAGTTGCCCTGGATCTTCCTGTGATGGGCAAGGGCATGGGGGAAGGAAGTCCACATGGTGATGATGTGAGCATATGTTGGAGCCTGTGATGGAGCTCCAGCAGGAGTTGTAAACTAGACTGCTTCATCACTGTAGCGAGATTCTGCTCTTTTTGTTTTGTTTGTAGTAAGCCATAGGTCACGCTCACCTACTATTTGCATTGATGTACCATAAGGAACGCAAGTCTCTTTACCAATACACTCACCCCCTTTAGAGAGGCAAAAAGGAACCGAGCTTTCATGTAAGACTTCTTGGCCAAAAGGGGGAGAGAGCTCACAATTCAGAGAGGGCGGAGAAAGCAGTGAGTGATGGTGGCACGGCGCCCAACAGGTAGTTGTTGCGCACGTGGCTAGTGGGGGCAATGAGGGCCGCAATAGGGAGAGAAGGGGATGGATCACACAGCATGTGGTATGTGATATCGCGTGCCCCGTAGGGGCTGCCATGCTTGTATGATCTTGTTGCATGCTTGTCATGTAAGGACATGGGGAAGAGGTCGAAGCCAGGCAAGAGAGGCAAGACATGCAAGACAGGCAATATAGATAAGACAGGCAAGACAGGCAAGATCATCCAGGTGGATGCAATGGCACTGCCGAATTCTTGTTCATTATGCAGTGTGGTTGGGTTGGGGATGCAGTGTGGTTGGGTTGGGGATGCAGTGTGGTTGAGTTGGGGGTGAAGTGTGGTTGGGTTGGGGGTGCAGTGTGGCTGGGTTGGGGTTGCAGTGTGGTTGGGTTGGGGATGCAGTGGGTTGGGTTGGGGATGCAGTATGGTTGGGTTGGGGGTGCCGTGTGGTTGGGTTGGGGATGCAGTGTGGTAGGGGTTGTGGGAGCGAGTGCAACTCACAGCACGGTGAGGGTGGTGAGCATGTTGTTGGTGTAAGGGCCTAATAAACTCAAGCTATTAAGACTTTATCAAACTTAAAACCTCTCCTCGGGGTCACCTCCAAGGGTCCTTGGGTGCCTGGTACAAGACCAGCCCCTATCCTCGGGTCCGAGTTTGTAGAGAGAGGGATCAAGAGGGACTTAGCCAAAACAGCAAGAGTACCTTGAACGTCGCGCAGCGTATCGTGCAGACCGTCGACCGGATTAAGCTGAGAATTTCCTATATCGAAGCTCGCTCCAATAGCTTTAAAACGAACCAAGTTGCCTCGCGAAAATTTCTGCCATTACGAAGTTATGGCTCGGGCAGCGTTTGCCTAGTGTTGGAGTGCTAGCGTACTAGCGTTGACTCGGGTAGCATTCCGCCGTCGCACCGCGTAGAAACGAAATTCCAGCAAGGAAGGAATTCGCTTGGATCAATTTCACTATATTCAGGTACAAACAGAGAAATAATAAATATTTCTAGCTAGCAAGTGTCAGAACATATAGCTTACTTGTTTCTGTAGGCTATAGTGGGGTATCCCATAGGGGGTACAACCCAATTAGGGTTTCCTATTTGTACCCACTTCATTTCATAGTCATCCACTCCCGTTCATTCAGTTTCACATGGTATAGAGCGGGTCCCTTCTAAGGACCGTTCTTTTTTGGGCCCACCCACGATCTTTTTTTTCCTGCCCGGAGCGCGCCCTATTCTCCTCGAGGCGCGCTCCCCCTAGTGCGCGTCGAGCTGCCCTTGTGGCGCCCCGAGAGTCGCGCGCGCGACTCATTTTTTTTTCGCGCGCGCGGCCCGGGCCCCACTTCGCGCGGCCCTTACAGCCGCGCCGCGCCGCCCTCTCGGCTCTGCCGCGCCGCGCCGCCCTCAAGACGGCCGCGCGGCCTCTTCGTCGCTACGGCACGCCCCCCCCCCCCCCCCCCCCCCCCCGCTGCACCTCTGTCGGCCCCGCCGCCGCCTTACCTGACGGCCGCCGCCTCACCTGACGGCCCGCCGCCTCGCCCTCTGGCCCGCCACCTCACCAGACGGCCCTGCCGCCTCACCTGACGGCCCACCGTCTCACCTGCTGGCCCGCCACCTTACCTGACGGCCCCGCCGCCTCACCTGACGGCCCGCCGCCACCTTACCTGACGGCCCCGCCGCCTAACCTGACGGCCCGCCGCCTCACCTACTGGCCCGCCACCTGACCTGACGGCCCCGCCGCCTCACCTGACGGCCCGCCGCCTGACCTGCTGGCCCGCCACCTCGCTGACGGCCCGCCGCCTCCCCCGCTGGCCCGCCACCTGATCTGACGGCCCCGCCGCCTCACCTGACGGCTCGCCGCCTCACCTGCTGGCCCGCCACCTGACCTGACGGCCCCGCCGCCTCACCTACCGGCTCGCCACCTCACCTGCTGGCCCGCTGCACCCTGACGGCCCCACCGTCCCCTGTCCCGGCCCCGCCGCTGCACCCTGACGGCCCCGCCGTCCCCTGTCCCAGCCCCGCCGCTGCACCCTGACGGCCCCGCCGTCCCTTGTCCCGGCCCCGCCACTACACTGCAGCCGAGCCGCCCAGCAGCAGCCGAGCCGCTCAGCAGCAGCCGAGCCGCCCAGCAGCAGCCGAGCCGCCCAGCAGCAGGCGAGCCGCCCAGCAGCAGCCGAGCCGCCCGGTACCCGAGCCGCCCGAGCCGCCCGAGCCGCCCGAGCCGCCCGAGCCGCCCGAGCCGCCCCACCAGCCCGAGCCGCCTGCTGCTGTCCTACCCGACTCTCCTAGCCCGGTGAGACTTTCAGCTGCTGCCATGGCCACCCCCAATGTTCTTACTTTTGACGCTGAGGGGAGGGCCATTGACTTTGCCGTCTGGATTGAAGACCTGCAGCTGTACTTACTGTGTGATGCGATAGATGAGGTCTCTCTCTTTGACTTTGTCTCTGGCGCTGTCCCTGCCCCGCCTGCTGATGCTGACTCTGCTGCTCGCTCCAAGTGGGCGACCCGCGATGCTGCTGCACGTCTTGCTGTGCGTCGCCACCTCCCTTCCTCAGAGCGTGCCCACTTTAGTCAGTGCAAGACCGCTCAGGCCTTGTACGACGCTGTAGTTGCACGCTACTCCTCCCCTTCCTCCGCTACCCTTAGCCGCCTCATGCTACCGTTTCTCTTCCCTGACCTCGCTTCCTTTCCCACTGTTGCTGACCTAGTTACCCACCTCCGCGCTAGTGACACCCGCTACCGTGCTGCCCTTCCTGCTGAGTTCCGCGCTGCGAACCCTCCTCCCATGTACATCACTCTCTACTTTCTCGTCACCCGTCTCCCTGAGTCCCTTCGTGTCGTTAGGGACCAGTTTCTCTCTGTCTGTCCCACCACTCTCACTGTCGACCTCCTTGAGGAGTCCCTGCTAGCGGCTGAGAAGAGTATTGTCGCTGTAGGGGCCTCTCGGGGTGACCCTCGCACCCCCATCTTTGAGGGGTGTGGTCCTTCCCCCCTGCTGCCCTCTGTCGCCTCTGCCGCTGCGGCCGACCTCGCTGGTTTTGAGTCGGTCGGCGCGGCGTCTGCCCCCAGCGGCAGACGCCGCTCTGGCAAGGGCAAGGGGGGCAAGGGGGCGGGTGGAGCTAGAGGGGGCGGTGGAGGAGGCGGTGGGGGTGGAGGGGGGAGTGGGGGTGGCGGTGGGGGTGGTGGCGGGAGTGGAGGTACTAGTGGCGGCGGTGGAGGCGGAGGTGGCGGCGGAGGTGGTAGCGGAGGAGGCGGTGGGAGCGGTGGGAGCGACGGTCCTGGTGGGGGAGGTGGCGGTGGAGACGGGGGTGGCGGTGGAGGCGGGGGTGGCGGTGGACGCGGGGGTCGGAGTGGCTCGTCCCAGCGGAGCAGCTCTGGGGGTGGTCAGCGCCAGCAGCAGCAGCAGCAGCAGCAGCAGCCGCAGCAGCAGCAGCGCTCTCGCACCGTCCCCGGCCCTCAGCAGCTCCGTGAGTGGTACTTGCAGCGTCAGCGCGGTGGTGCGCTTGGTCCCTGCCCCTACGTTCTTCGCACCGGTGACCGTGCGGGGGAGAGGTGTGGAGGCGCCCTAACAGCCCGTCGCTGCTTTGGCCGCCTGACCGACGCCTGGCGTCAGCAGTTTCCGGAGGCCGCTGAGATCCCCCGCTGGGGAGAGCTGTCTAGGGCTGGAGTAGCTATTTATGATCTTGACTTTGATGCTATTCTTTCTGCTATGTATGCTGTGACTGGTAGTGATGAGGATGACTGTTACGGGTGTTTCCCGCCCGACCCGGGCATTGGTACTGCCGCGTCAGGTACTAGTGAGGCTGCAGCTCTAGGTGCCAGTGCGTCTGTGCTCTCAGGTGCTGGTGAGTCCGCCCTCTCAGGTACTGTGTCGGCTTCGGCCTCTCACACCTTCACCCTTGACTCTGGAGCGTCTCGCTCCTTCTTTAGGGACCGCACCACTCTCACGCCGCTGAGTCGGCCGGTTGCGGTGTCCCTGGCTGACCCCTCTGGGGGACCTGTCCTGTCTCGCTTCTCCACTGTCCTCCCGTGTCCAGCGGCCCCCTCTGGCACCCTGACTGGTCTCTACCTCCCCTCGTTCTCGACGAACTTGGTGAGTGGTGCTGACCTCCAGGATGCAGGTGTCCACCAGTTCACCCCTGCTCGTCAGCGGGTGACCCACTGTACCGAGGCGGATACAGGTCGTCACCTGGCTACGTTTACACGTCGGCCAGGGTCGAGCCTGTACACACTGACCACTGCTTCTCCTCCAGGTGCTGCGTCTGGTAGAGTCCCGTCGTCTGGTCAGGTGTTTGCTGCAGCGTCCAGGTCTGGTCCTGAGTCTGCCCCCTGTTCGTGTCGTCGTCTGTCTCACGAGACCCTCCTCTGGCACCACCGCCTTGGCCACCCCTCTCTGCTTCGGCTCAGAGGCATGGCCTCGCGGGTCCTTGTGTCTGGTCTTCCCCGGTCCCTCCCTCCCCTTCCTCCGGGCCCTGGCCCTGCCTGTGTCCCCTGTGTCGAGGGGCGCCAGCGTGCTGCCCCTCACTCCTCCCAGTTTCCTCCGACAGAGGCCCCGTTGCAGACGCTTCACATGGACGTGTGGGGCCCAGCCCGCGTCCGTGGACAGGGTCAGGAGCGCTACTTCCTGCTGGTGGTTGACGACTACTCGCGTTACACCACAGTCTTCCCCTTGCGCAGCAAGGGTGAGGTCACTGAGGTGTTGATCGACTGGATCCGCGCAGCTCGTCTTCAGCTTCGGAGGAGCTTTGGCTCTGACTTCCCTGTTTTGCGTCTGCACTCGGACAGAGGCGGAGAGTTCTCCTCTGGCCTCCTGAGTGCCTACTGTCGTGTGCGAGGCATCCGTCAGACCTTCACGCTTCCGGACTCACCACAGCAGAATGGGATTGCTGAGCGCCGCATTGGCATGGTCATGGACGTCGCTCGTACGTCCATGATGCATGCGGCTGCTCCCCATTTTCTGTGGCCGTTTGCGGTCAGGTACGCTGCGCACCAGATCAACCTCCACCCCAGGGTCTCTCGACCAGAGACCTCCCCAGCCCTGCTGTGGACGGGGAAGGTTGGCGATGCGTCGGCGTTCCGGGTCTGGGGATCTCGGGCGTTTGTTCGCGACCTGTCTGCGGACAAGCTGTCCCCTCGTGCTTCTCCCTGCGTCTTCCTGGGGTTCCCCCCCGACGCCCCTGGGTGGCAGTTTTACCACCCCACCTCTCGACGTGTTCTGTCCTCCCAGGACGTCACGTTCGACGAGTCGGTACCCTACTACCGCCTCTTCCCCTACCGCACTCCGTCCCTCCCCCCGCCCCCGCTCTTCTTGGTACCAGGTCCCCCCCCGGTAGTCCCCCTCCCCCCTCAGGGTCCTGCCCCTTCAGGTGTGTCCCAGGTAGACGCGGTCGAGCCTGTCGAGGTCACTGGTGACTCTGGTGCTGCTGCCGGAGCTGAGCCTGAGGGTGCGGAGTCTGGGGGTGCTGAGCCTGGGGGTACTGTGCCTGGGGGTGCTGAGCCTGGAGGTGTCGAGCCTGGGGGTGCTGTGCCTGGGGGTGCTGAGCCTGGGGGTGCTGAGCCTGGGGGTGCTGAGCCTGGGGGTGCTGAGCCTGGGGGTGCTGAGCCTGGGGGTGCTGTGCCTTGGGGTGCTGAGCCTGGGGGTGCTGAGCCTGGGGGTGCTGTGCCTGGGGGTGCTTCGTGTGCCGAGAGCCACTCCCCCCACAGGAGCTGCGTGAGTGGTTTGCCCGGCGCTGGAGGCGTGCTGCTGGTGCTGGTGGTTCTTCGGCTACAGAGGGTACTGCTGCCACGCGTCCTGGCGGTGCTCGTACTGTGGGTGCTGGAGCTGCTGGGGCTGAGAGTTCTCCTGGAGCTGGTCCTACTGAGGGTGTTGGCGCTGAGCCTGCGGTTGGCGGTCCGACTGACAGTGTTCCTCGTGCTGCTGCTGGAGGTTCTGGAGCTTCTGGTGGTTCTGCTGGAGGTGCTGCTGGAGTGGGTGCTCCGGACGGGGCTGCTGCTGCTGTTCCTGCTGTTTCTGGTGTCGCCGCGCGGCCCCGACCGTACTTCGTTCCGCTCCTGCAGCAGGTTCTTGGTCTTGCACCTCCTCCTGCTCCCTTAGAGGGTCCGCAGCCTGTTCGGTCACAGCCACAGCTACAGCCTGCCTCCCCTTTGCCTACTCCTTCTCCCTACGCTGGTCCGACTGGAGGTCTTACTGAGCGTCGTGAGCCTGCGTCTCGTCCTGCGTCGCCTGTTCGTACTGAGCGCGCTAGTGGTCGTGGTTCGCGTCAGCGTCCTCCTCCTGTCCCTGGCACGCACCGGATGTCACTGCGTCCGTCCACTGCTCCTCTGCGTGCCCCTTTGCCTTCTCCTCCTGCTTCCTCTCTTCCTGCTCTTGCCGACCCTGAGTCGGACTCTCTTCGCGCTGCCAGTCCTACTGTCACGCGTCTCCTTGCTACTGCTGTCACTGACCCTTCCTTCGAGTCGTCTGCTGCGTCTGCCCTTGTCACTGAGCTTGTCGACTTTGCTGCGCGCTGTCGTCTAGACTACGCTGCTCGTCTTGTCACTGAGTCTGAGTCCGCCTGTCCTCCGTCCGTCGGGGGTGAGTGTGCCCTTGGCACGGACGTCCTTGAGGACAGGCAGGAGGAGTTCCAGTGTCTAGCCGCTGCTTCACCTCGTCTTGCGTCTGTACTGCTAGCCCTTGAGGGAGACCCGGATGCACCAGACATCCCGACTCCGCGCTCTTACGCGGAGGCGATAGAGGGTCCCTACTCCTCTCAGTGGCAGGCAGCTATGGATGCAGAGATGGCTTCCTGGAAGTCCACAGGCACCTACGTTGACGCTGTTCCCCCTCCTGGGGCGAACATCGTCAGTGGCATGTGGATTTTCAGGGTGAAGCGGCCGCCGGGTTCTCCGCCTGTCTTCAAGGCGCGTTACGTGGCTCGTGGCTTCAGTCAGCGGCAGGGGGTTGACTACTTTCAGACCTTCTCCCCCACCCCGAAGATGACCACTCTTCGGGTTCTTCTGCACGTTGCTGCTCACCGTGACTACGAGCTGCACTCTCTTGACTTCAGCACTGCCTTCTTGCAGGGCAGCCTGCACGAGGAGATCTGGCTGCGTCGCCCACCTGGCTTCACTGGGTCTTTCCCTCCTGGTACCCAGTGGAGTCTCCGGCGTCCAGTCTACGGTCTCTGCCAGGCGCCACGTGAGTGGCACGACACACTGAGGACTACGCTCGCGGCACTTGGGTTTGCTCCTTCTACTGCCGACCCGTCGCTGTTTCTTCGCACCGACACCTCTCTGCCGCCGTTCTACATCCTCGTGTACGTCGACGACTTGGTCTTTGCCACAGCTGACACTGCTCGACTCACCTACGTGAAGTCCGAGCTGCAGAAGAGACACACGTGCACTGACCTGGGTGAACTGCGCAGCTACCTTGGCTTGCAGATCACCCGGGACAGAGCACGCCGCACCATTACCCTGACTCAGTCACACATGGTGCAGCAGGTCCTTCAGCGCTTCGGCTTCACGTACTCCTCGCCTCAGGCCACTCCTCTGCCTACTCGCCACTCGCTCTCAGCTCTGCCTTCGGATGAGTCCGTAGAGTCGAGTGGCCCGTTTGCAGAGCTTGTTGGCTGCCTCATGTACCTGATGACCTGCACACGACCTGACCTCGCATACCCTCTTAGCATTCTCGCACGCTTTGTTGCTCCTGGGAGACACCGACCAGAGCACATGGCTGCAGCGAAGAGGGTGTTGCGCTACTTGTGCAGTACGTCGGGCATGGGGCTAGTGCTTGGAGGGCGCAGTCCAGTGGTCCTCACTGGACACGCAGACGCTTCTTGGGCTGACGACCAGGCTACGCAGCGGTCGTCACAGGGTTACACCTTCAGCCTAGGTTCCGGCTCTGTCTCGTGGCGGGCTACCCGCTCGTCTTCTGTTCTCGGCTCCAGTTGTGAGGCTGAGATCTACGCTGGGGCTATGGCTGCACAAGAGTTACGCTGGCTCACCTACCTGCTGACCGACCTTGGAGAGCAGCCTCGTTCTCCTCCAGTCCTGTACGTAGACAACAAGGCCATGCTGGCCTTGTGTCGAGAGCAGCGACTGGAGCACAGAACGAAGCACATTGCTCTCCGCTACTTTCTTGCTCGTGAGCTACAGCAGCGTGGACAGCTACGACTTGCGTACGTGGCCTCTGAGGCCAACACTGCTGATGTGTTCACCAAGGCACTTGCGCCTTGTGATCATCAGCGTTGTTGCACGCAGTTGGGTCTTGTGGCTGTCTTGCCTCACTTGCTCTCCTCTTGACCTTGCTTGTACCTTCGCATATATATATACTCTTGCTCTTGCTTGCTTGATTCTTGTATATCTCTATATATGATCTTGCATGTAAACTGGCCTTCTGGCCTTTGAACTTGTGCTCGGAATGCGTGGTGACTTTGTGATCCACCCTGAGCTTTGCTTTGCTTTGCTTGACTGGTCTTGTGACCCCTTGTTCTCCCCCACTTTGCCTATGGGGGTGTGTCAGAACATATAGCTTACTTGTTTCTGTAGGCTATAGTGGGGTATCCCATAGGGGGTACAACCCAATTAGGGTTTCCTATTTGTACCCACTTCATTTCATAGTCATCCACTCCCGTTCATTCAGTTTCACAGCAAGGACCTTGGGAATAAATCTGGGAACAACCAAGGATGATCCCAAATAATTCCAAGCAACACAACCAATCTGGCTGGACAAAACAGCAGGTGGTAGGTTGGTAAACAACCTCTGGTTCTGTTTTTCCAACCTGGGAAAACAACAACCAGGTTCAGGTCCTAAAAACAGAACCTGTTTTGTCTTTGCCCAACCAGCCAAATGCTGGTTCCGCTGGTTTCCCCTGGCTCTGTAGCAAGCAAATA
This sequence comes from Closterium sp. NIES-65, assembly GCA_948144175.1. Taxonomy (NCBI): domain Eukaryota; kingdom Viridiplantae; phylum Streptophyta; class Zygnematophyceae; order Desmidiales; family Closteriaceae; genus Closterium; species Closterium sp. NIES-65. The sequence goes on from CANXME010002388.1 coordinate 194,716, forward strand.
CAGACAAACAATATCCAACCTTCACCTAAATTGTACCCCTATAGTGCCTGCCCAGCTACACTATAGTCAACCAAACAAAACAGTACAATTTCGAGTTGGATAGAACTGAATCTGCGCAATCAAGTAAGCTGAACCGCAAAGCTTCCATCTTGGGTTCCTTTGCGAGCTCGTCCTTTCTGCTTGTACTAATCATAGCGCGTACAATGTTATGCCGAAGCGCACAATGCGTGAGTACCTGCAAATGCTTCAAGCGAAAATTGCGAAAGCAAACAAACACACGAACATTTCATTCATACCCAAATGCATTCGCACAGGCATACTCGTACAAACAGACAAAAGGATGTTGTGCAATGTGAATTTGCACCCAATACACTCCCCCTCAGCCTGCCAGCTGCATCCCCATCATTCCATACTAGTTCATGCTCATTCCACTCATGCGCACACAACGCCAATGAGGCTCATCTGCAAGCCTCTTGGTGAGGAAGTCTGCTGGCTGCTGGTGAGTCTTGATGTAGATCGGATTCACTGTCCCCCTTTTCACGTCCTTACGCAGCCAGTGCCACTTGATACGCATGTGCTTATTGAGCCCATGAAGCACAGCGTTCCTGGCCATTCCAAGAGCTCCCTTGCTATCACAAAACAGTGGCGTAGCAACCTTTTGCTCATGGCCAATCTCCTCCAACAGCCTCCTCAGCCAAATCACCTCCTTCACCCCATGAAACATTGCCATGTACTATGACTCCACGGAAGAGAGTGCTATCTCCGTCTGCTTCTTTGACCTCCAACTAACCGGTCCTCCCTCAACTACGCAGATGTATCCTCCCACAGATGACGAGGTCAGTCAGCATGTAGGTGAGCCAGCGAAGCTCCTGAGCAGCCATGGCCCCTGCGTAGATCTCAGCCTCACAACTGGAGCCGAGAATAGAAGACGAGCGAGTAGCCCGCCACGAAACAGAGCCGGAACCAAGACTGAAGGTGTAACCATGTGACGACCGCTGCGTAGCCTGGTCGTCAGCCCAAGAAGCGTCTGCGTGCCCAGTGAGGACCACTGGACTCCGCCCTCCAAGCACTAGTCCCATGCCCGACGTACTGCACAAGTAGCGCAACACCCTCTTCGCTGCAGCCATGTGCTCTGGTCGGTGTCTCCCAGGAGCAACATAGCGTGCAAGAATGCTAAGAGGGTATGCAAGGTCAGGTCGTGTTCAGGTCATCAGGTACATGAGACAGCCAACAAGCTCTGGGTACGGGCCACTCGACTCTACGGACTCATCCGAAGGCAGAGCTGAGAGCGAGTGGCGAGTAGACAGAGGAGTGGCCTGAGGCGAGGAGTACGTGAAGCCGAAGCGCTGAAGGACCTGCTGCACCATGTGTGACTGAGTCAGGGTAATGGTGCGGCGTGCTCTGTCCCGGGTGATCTGCAAGCCAAGGTAGCTGCGCAGTTCACCCAGGTCAGTGCACGTGTGTCTCTTCTGCAGCTCGGACTTCACGAAGGCGAGTCTAGTAGTGTCAGCTGTGGCAAAGACCAAGTCGTCGACGTACACGAGGATGTAGAACGGCGGCAGAGAGGTGTCGGTGCGCAGAAACAGCGACGGGTCGGCAGTAGAAGGAGCGAGCCCAGGAGCCGCAAGCGTAGTCCTCAGTGTGTCGTGCCACTCACGTGGCGCCTGGCGGAGACCGTAGACTGGACGCCGGAGACTCCACTGGGTACCAGAAGGGAAAGACCCGGTGAAGCCAGGTGGGCGGCGCAGCCAGATCTCCTCGTGCAGGCTGCCCTGCAAGAAAGCTGTGCTGAAGTCGAGAGAGTGCAGCTCGTAGTCCCGGTGAGCAGCAACGTGCAGCAGTACCCGAAGAGTGGTCATCTTCGGGGTGGGGGAGAAGGTCTGAAAGTAGTCAACTCCCTGCCGCTGACTGAAGCCACGAGCCACGTAACGCGCCTTGAAGAGAGGCGGAGAACCCGGCGGCCGCTTCACCCTGAAGATCCACATGCCACTGACGATGTTCGCCCTAGGAGGGGGGACAGCGTCAACGTAGGTGCCTGTGGACTTCCAGGAAGCCATCTCTGCATCCATAGCTGCCTGCCACTGAGAGGAGTAGGGACCCTCTATCGCCTCCGCGTAAGAGCGCGGAGTCGGGATGTCAAGTGCATCCGGGTCTCCCTCAGGGGTAAGCAGTACGGACACGAGATGAGGTGAAGCAGCGGCCAAGCACTGGAACTCCTCCTGCCTGTCCTCAAGGACGTCCGTGCCAAGGGCACACGCACCCCCGACGGACGGAGGACAGACAGACTCAGACTCAGCGACAAGACTCGCAGCGTAGTCTAGGCAACAGCGAGTAGCAAAATCGACGAGCTCAGTAACGAGGGCACACGCAGCAGTAGACTCGAAAGAAGGGTCAGTGACGGCAGTAGCAAGGAGACGCGTGACAGTAGGACTGGCAGCACGAAGAGAGTCCGACGCAGGGTCGGCGAGAGCAGGAAGAGAGGACGCAGGAGGAGAAGGCAAAGGGGCACGCAGAGGAGCAGTAGACAGACTTAGAGACATCCGGTGCGTGCTAGGGGCAGGAGGAGGACGCTGGCGCGAACTACGAGCACTAGCGCTAGCAGGACGGACAGGCGACGCAGGACGAGACGCAGACTCACGATGCTCAGTAAGACCGCCAGTAGGACCAGTGTAAGGAGAAGGAGCAGGTAGTGGGGAGGCCGGCTGCAACTGTAACTGTGACGGGACAGGCTGTGAACACGTTAAGGGAGGAGGACCAGGAGGAGGCGAGAGACCAAGAACCTGCTGAAGGAGTGGAACGAAGTACAGCTGAGGGCGCGCGGCGACTCCAGACACAGCAGGGACAGCACCTGTACCCCCAGCGTCAGTACCAGAACCAGCAGCAGCTCCAACGCCTAGGTCCTCAGTACTAGCCTCAGCACCAACGCCCAAGTCCTCAGCACCAGCAGTGGCTCCAACACTAGGGTCCACAGCACCTGCCGCAGCTCCAACGCCCGGGTCCTCAGCACCAGCAGGGACTCCAACACTAGGGTCCACAGCACCAGCCGCAGCTCCAACGCTCGGGTCCTCAGCACCAGTTGTCAGAATATTATCTTATTGTTCTAGCCTGTAGTGGGGTGCTCTATAGCGAGTACAACCCTTCTAGGGTTTGCTATTTGTATCCTCATTCTTGCTAGTTCAATCCTCTTTCTTTCTTCAAACTTTTGACACCAGTAGCACCTCCAACTCCCGGGTCCGCAGCACCAGTAGCAGCTCCAACGCCAGGGTCCGCAGCACCAGCAGCAGCTCCAACGCCCGGGTCTGTAGCACCAGCAGCAGCCGGGTCCGTGAGACGAGGCGCACCACTCCGAAGTGTGCAACGGCGCTCGTACCACTCACGGATCCGCTCACGAGAGGGGAGCTCCCGACTAGGAGGAGAAGTACCAGCACCACTCCCTGTAGTGCGTCTGGTCCCAGAGGTACCTCTCCGGAGGCTGCAGTACTGTAAGTACCACTCACGCAACTGCTCTGAGGAGAGGTCTCGTCCAGGTGTAGTACCCTCAGGCCCAGCACCGCCAGAGGCAGAACTCCCAGACCCAGCACCCCCAGGCTCAGCACCCCCAGTCACCGCACCCCCAGGCTCAGCACCTCCAGTCACCGCACCCCCAGGCTCAGCACCCCCAGGCTCAGTACCCCCAGTGTCCGCATCCCCAGGCTCAGCACCCTCAGAGTCCGCACCCCCAGGCTCAGCACCCCCAGAGTCCGCACCCCCAGGCTCAGCACCCCCAGCAGGACGAGAGTCGACAGCAACCTCAACAGGCTCGACCGGGTCTACCTGAGACACACCTGAGGGAGTGGCACCCTGAGGGGGGAGGGGGTCTACGACATCAGCACCTGGCGCGAGGAAGAGAGGCGGGGGTGGGAGCGGGGCAGTACGGTAGGGGAAGAGGCGGTAGTAGGGGACAGACTCGTCAAAAGTGACGTCCTGAGAGGGCAAGACCGGGCGCGAGGTGGCGTGGTAAAACTGCCAACCAGGCGCGTCCGGAACAAAGCCGAGGAAGATGCAAGGAACAACACGAGAGGAGAGCTTGTCCGCAGACGAATCGCGGACAAACGCTCGAGATCCCCAGACCCAGAAACGCGACGCATCGCCAACCTCCCCCGTCCACAGCAGTGTGGGCGAGGTCTCCGGCAAGGAGACACGGGGCCAGAGGTTGAGCTGATGCGCAGCGTACTGGACCGCAAACGGCCACAGAAAGTGGGGGGCAGCCGCATGGATCAAGGAGGTACGAGCGACCTCCATGACCAGGCCAATGCGGTGCTCCGCAACCCCATTCTGCTGTGGAGAGGCCGGAAGCGTGAACGACTGCTCAATGCCGTGCTTAGCACAGTAGGCTGCCAAGAGGTCGGAGGAGAACTCACCACCTCTGTCAGAGTGCAAGCGCAGGACAGGAAAGTCCGAGCGGAAACGCTCGCTGAGCTGGAGACGAGCTTTGCGGATCCAAGGGATCAAAACATCACGGACCTCACCCTTGGTGCGCAAGGGGAAGACCGTGGTGTAGCGCGAGTAGTCGTCAACAACGATCAGGAAGTACCTCTCCTGACCCTGACCACGGACGCGGGCTGGGCCCCACACGTCCATGTGGAGCGTCTGCAAAGGAGCAGTCGTCGGGGGAAACGAGGAGGAGTGAGGAGCGGCGCGCTGCCGCCCCTCGACACAGGGAAGACAGGGAGGAGCAGGCGAGGGTGGGAGGGGAGGGAGGACCCTGGGAAGACCAGAGACAAGGTACCGGGAGTGCATGGCACGAAGGCGCTGCACAGACGGGTGGCCAAGTCGGTGGTGCCAGAGGACAGTCTCGTGCGCTAGAGAGCGACACGAGCAGGGGGCAGACAGCTGACCTGACGCGGACGCAAACGCAGACGCAGACGCAGCGACCTGAGGGGAGGCAGTAGTCAGTGTGTACAGGTCCGACCCCGGCTGCCGGGTGAAGGTAGCCAAGTGGCGGCCCGTACGAGCACACGTGCAGTGTGTCACACGCTCGTAGGCAGGGGTGAACTGGTGAACACCCGCGTCCTGGAGTGCACAACCTGCCACCAAGTTCGTAGAGAACGAGGGGAGGTGGAGACCTGATAGTGTGCCCGACGGGACCGCAGGACAGGGAAGGACAGTGGAGGAGGTCGCAATGACCGGACCCCCAGAGGGGTCAGCGAGGGAGACAGCTACTGGCCGAGCAAGGGGCTCAAGGGCAGTGCGGTCACGAAAGAAACAGCGAGAGGCACCTGAATCCAGCGTGAAGATGTGCAGTGCTGCAGTCGACACAGTACTAGGGGGGGCAGACGTACAAGCACCTAGAGTAGCAGCCTCACCAGCACCTGGGGTAGCAGACACGCGAGCACCTGGAGCGGCAGACGCACAAGTCCTAATGCCCGGGTCGGGCGGGACACTCAGGTACTCAGCACCCTCTCCACTTGTAGACTTTGATGGCAGTGAGAATAGCATCAAAGTCTAGAGCATAGATATCAATCCCCTTCTTCAGGAGATCAACCCAGCGGGGCAGCTCAGTGGCCTGAGGGAACTGAACACGCCAAGCGTTGTTCAGACGAGCGAAGCAACGCTGTGTGGCGTGCGGTCCCCCACACGGCTGGCCAGTGCGGTCACCAGTGCGAATGACGTACGTGCAGCTAAGGCCACCCCCCCCCCCCCCCCGTGCTGAGAGTACCACTCACGGACCTCCTGGGGCGACGGAGTGTGGTGCTGGCCCTGGCCACCGCTAGTGCCCCCACGACCACCACCGCCGCCACCACCTCCCCGACCACCCCAACCCCGGCCGCTGCCTCGTCCACTGCCACCCCCACCACCTCCTCCGCCCCGGCCACCTCCCCCGCCGCTGCCGCCACCCCCACCACTGCTGCCACCTCCCCCACCCGCGCCACCCCCCCCGCCACCACCACCTCCCCCACCACCGCCACCCCCGCTGTCACCACCACCGCCCTTGCCCCCTTTGCCCTTGCCGCTGCGGCGCCCACTCGAAGCAGACGCAGTCCCGACCTTCTCAGCACCAAGGACGTCGACAGCAGCAGCAGAGGCGACAGAGGGAAGAAGGGGGGAGGGAGAACACCCCTCAAAGAACGGGGTGCGGGGGTCACCGCGAGAGGAACCTACAGCGACTATGCTAGTCTCGGCTGCAAGGAGTTCCTTCTCGAGGAGGGCAATGGTGAGCTCGGTGGGGCAGCGAGCGAGGAAGTGGTCCCTGACTGAGCGCAGCGAGTCAGGGAGGCGCGTGACTAGGTGGTAGAGAGTGATCCAGAGCGGGGGTGGGTTCGTGGCGAGGAACCCATCAGGCATAGCGGCGCGGAAGCGAGCCTCACTAGTGCGGAGGTGGGTAATGAGGTCAGCGACAGTGTGAAAGGAAGCTAAGTCGGGGAACAGGTAGGGAAGAGAGAGACGGCCTAGAGCAGCAGAGGTCGGTGTGGAGTAGCGGGCAACGACAGCAGTGTACAGTGCCTGTGCAGTCTTGTGCTGCCCAAAGTGCTCGCGCTCATCTATCGGCAGAGAGTTGCGGATAGCAAAGCGAGCATGGGCGTCACGAGTCTGCCACTGTGAGCGAGCAGTGCTGTCGGCAGTAGCAGCAGGAGCAGTAGCGTGGCCTAGGGCGTGATCGTACAGCGAGATGTCTTCCTTGGCAGTGAGCTGTAGGAAGAGGTGTAGGTCATCAAGCCAGGTGTCGAACTTCACTGGGCGCCCCTCAGCATCGAAGGCTAGTACTGGAGGGCTAGCCATGGTAGCAGCAGTAGTAAAAGCAGTAGGAGCAGTAGGTAGGTAGGGTGGCGCGGCTCGGTACAGGTAGGGCGGCGCGGCTCGGTATAGGTAGGGCGGCGCGGCTAGGGTCGGGCGGCGCGGCTCGGTTAGGGCGGCTCGGGTCGGGCGGCGCGGCTCGGGTCAGGCGGCTCGGTTCGGGCGGCTCGGTTCCGTTAGGGCCGGGCTGTTCGGTGCGGGCGGCGCGGTCTAGGTGGGGCCGTTCGAGGCGACAGAGGGAAGAAGGGGGGAGGGAGAACACCCCTCAAAGAACGGGGTACGGGGGTCACCGCGTGAGGCACCTACAGCGACTATGCTAGTCTCAGCTGCAAGGAGTTCCTTCTCGAGGAGGTCAATGGTGAGCTCGGTGGGGCAGCGAGCTAGAAAGTGGTCCCTGACTGAGCGCAGCGTGTCAGGGAGGCGGGTGACTAGGTGGTAGAGAGTGAGCCAGAGCGGGGGTGGGTTCTTGGCAAGGAACTCATCAGGCATAGCGGCGCGGAAGCGAGCCTCACTAGTGCGGAGGTGGGTAATGAGATCAGCGACAGTGTGGAAGGAAGCTAAGTCGGGGAACATGTAGGGAAGAGAGAGACGGCCTAGAGCGGCAGAGGTCGGTGAGGAGTAGCGGGGAACGACAGCAGTGTACAGTGCCTGCGCAGTCTTGTGCTGCCCAAAGTGCTCGCGCTCATCTATCGGCAGAGAGTTGCGAATAGTGAAGCGAGCATGGGCGTCACGAGTCTGCCACTGTGAGCGGGCAGTGCTATCAGCAGTAGCAGCAGGAGCAGTAGCGTGGCCTAAGGCGTGATCGTACAGTGAGATGTCTTCATTGGCAGTGAGCTATAGGAAGAGGTGTAGGTCATCAAGCCAGGTGTCAAACTTCACTAGGCGGCCCTCAGCATCGAAGGCTAGCACAGGAGGGCTAGCCATGGTAGCAGCAGTAGGAAAAACAGTAGGAGCAGTCAAAGGGTAGGTAGGGCGGCGCGGCTCGGTACAGGTAGGGCGGCGCGGCTCGGGTCGGGCGGCGCGGCTCGGTTCCGGCGGCTCGGCTCGGTTAGGGCTGGGCGGCTCGGGTCGGGCGGCTCGGTTCCGTTAGGGCTGGGCGGCTCAGGTCGGCTCGGTTCGGGCTGCTCGGTTCGGGCGGCTCGTTCTGGGTGGGGCCGTTTGGGGCCGCTAAGGGCGAGCGCGGGGAGCCGGTGGGGCCGTTAGGGACAAGCGCGGGGCCGACGTGGGCCTCTAAGGGCGAGCGCGGGGCCTATCGGGGCCGTGAGGGACGAGCGCGGGGCCGATCGGGGCCGTAAGGGACGAGCGCGGGGCCTGAAGGGCAAACGCGGGGCCACCCGGAGCCTAAGGGACGAGCGCGGGGCCGATTCGGGGCCGTAAGGGTGAGCGCGGGGCCGTTCAAGGCCGCTAAGGGCGAGCGCGAGGCCGACGTGGGCCGCTAAGGGCAAACGCGGGGCCGATCGGGGCCGTTAAGGACGAGCGCGGGGCCGACGCGGGCCTCTAGGGGTAAGCGCGGGGCCAATTCGGGGCCTCTAAAAGCGAGCGCGGGGCCGAGCGAGGCCTCTAGGTGCGAGAGCGCGGGGCCGACGAGGCCTCTAGGGGCGTGAACGCCGAGGCGCCCTAGGGCGTAGGTAGGTAGGTAGGTAGGTAGTGTTGGGCCCTAAAAAAAATCGATCCTAGGAAGGACCTGCTCTATACCATGTTGAACAAGGATGAATGAACTAACAGTGAAATGAGTACAAGTATGAAAACCTAGAAATGTGTACCCCCTATAGGCTAACCCACTGTAGCCTAAACAACTACAACAACATATATAATGTTTGACATAGCCAGCTGCCCAACCGAGAAAGAGATGTCGGGCCTCGTGTGAACTGCTGCATACAAGAGGCTGCCCACCAAGGAATGAAATTGCTGCTGCTCCTCGGCTTCAACCCCTTCATCCTCTGCAGCTTTCACAAGCTTGAATTCTGCTGGCAGGGGAGTTGCAACCTTGCGCTCATTCTCAATCCCGTACTTCTCCCCCAGCTCCTTGATGAACTTCTCCTGGTGCAGCTTCAACCACCTGTGATCCAGATCCCTCTCCACGTGCATCCCGAGGTAGTACTTTACCTCTCCAAGGTTCTTGCACTTGAAGTTCTCCATCAGCTGCTGCTGCACATTCTGGATCTCCTTCATGCTGCTACTAAAGAGAAGAATGTCGTCCACATAGACCAGAAAGAGCACCACCTTCTCCCCCTCCCCCTTGAGAAAGAGGCTCTCATCACAGCTGCTGGTCCTGAATTCCATCTCCTCTAAAACAGCTGCCAACTTCTGGTACCAGCAGCGTGGCGCCTGCTTCAACCCGTAGATGGACTTTTTCAGCTTGCACACCCTGCCCCTACCATCCTCATACCCAGGCGGCTGCGTCATGAACACCTCCTCCTCTAAAATCCCGTTGAGGAATGCCGTAGATATGTCCATCTGGATAATGAACTTCCCACTAACGGCTGCATCTGCCAACAAGACACGAAGGGTAGGGGGTTTGGCAGTGGGAGCAAAGATCTCATTGAAATTCCGCTTCTCCTTCTGCATAAACCCCTTAGCCACCAGCCTACTCTTGTAGATGGTGACCTGTCCCTTGTCGTCAGTCTTGATCCTTAGCACCCACTTGCATTGTACCGCTTTCTTTCCCTCAGGCAGCACCACTAGTTCCCAAGTCCCATTCTCCAGCAGGCTCTGGAACTCAGCATCCCTAGAAGCCAGCCATTTGTCCCTATCTGGTCCAGCTAATGCCTCCTCCATGCTAGCTGGTTCCTCTGGTGCAGGGGCAAGAAAACAGTACGCAGGCTCATCCTCCTCATCCGGGCCATAGCCATGCCGTAGAATCAGCAATGCCTCCTCGGTCCCAAGCTGCTGCTCCGCTACATCAGCTCCTGCAGTCAGCTTCTTAGTCACCATACGGGTACGTCCTGGCCTGGAGACGGGTGTCTCCCATCCCTTCATAACGACACCCTTCAGCTTTTTAGTTTTCCCGTGCTGCTGCTCTCTCCCCTCAGATCGAGCAGCTCCACTAGTGCTAGTCTCCACATCATTTTCTCCACCAGCAGGTGCCTCCTGTACCTTCTTTCCATCACCACCCTCTGCAGCTGCCTCTTCTCCCTCCTCCCACACACTAGGAGTCAGGTCCAGCTGCATGGTGATCTGCTCCATTTGCTGGGACACCCTGGCCTCCAGCTGTTTCTCCCAGCTCCCATACATCATGCCCTCAACAAACTTCACATCCCTGCTGTCAAACAACACACCCTTGCAAGGTTCCCACAGCAGCCATCCCTTGCTCTCAACAGCCAGCCCCAAATGCACACACCAGATTGCACTCGCCCCCAACTTACTGCGGTAGGTCTTGGGGACATGGGCGACTGCCATGCAACCGAACACCCTCAGCATGTCCACCGGCGGCTTCCTCCCAAGCCACCTCTCCAACGGCACCCACGAGTCATCCCCAACCTTTGTGAGTACCCTGTTCCTAGCGACGGTAGCGTGCCGAACAGCATGGGGCCACATCAAGTTGCCCAGCCCAGATTCTATGAGCAGCACCCTAGCTGTCTCCAGAATTGTCCGGTTCGCCCGTTCTGCTACACCGTTGGACTGTGGGGTGTAAGTCGTGGTCAGCTCCCTCTGGATGCCCTGCTTCTTGAGCCATGCCGTCATCTCAGCTCCAAGGAACTCACCACCCCGATCTGTCCTAATCCGCTTCACCACACACTCCGCTTGCTTCTCCACGAATGGCAGCCAATCTTCCCGTATTGTAGAGGCGGCATGGTCCTTTTGCTTCAGCGGATATGCCCACATTAGCCTGCTCCAGTCATCCACTATGGTTAGGAAGTACCGCTCCCCCTTGTGCCCTTGCACCGGCAGCGGCCCCACCAAGTCCATGTGGACCAGCTCAAATTGCTTCTTGCTCCTGCCAGCCACACTATGGAAGGGGAAACGGGTAAACTTTGAGAGCAAACAGATTTCACAATTCTCATCAGGTGGCTGTCCGTTCAGCTTCAAACCCTTAACGGCTCCATCTTTCTCCAACTGCTTCAACATGGGCATTACCACATGCCCCAAGCGTCGGTGTGCCTTGCCCAATCCGTCTCCCCAGATCTGGCCGACACTTTCACACCAACCCCTCCAACGGCGTTGCACTCCCCCTGGGATGCAGACCCCTCTCCAGCCTGCCCCCCACCATGCCACGCCAACGCCGGCACCTGCCACATGGATCTGTACACGTCCGTACTCTCGTGCAGATCCCAAAGCACCCGATTGCCCAGCTGCCCCTTGTAAGTGCGTGCCTCGTCCGTGCTAGTGCTCACCCCAGACTTGCCAAGCTTACGGAGGGAGATGAGGTTGGCCTTGAGTTCAGGAACAAGGAGAACGTCGTGCAGCACCACCGGCTTGCCATCCACTCCCTTAAACGCAGCTCGTCCCGCATCAGCCACCTTCAGCGCGTGTCCAGAGGTAGAGCACACCTCGTTAATTCATGCAGCACGTACGTCGTCCAGCAGGTCCTTGCGCGGCGTCATTGTCCAAGCAGCGCCTCTGTCCAACACCCAATAGTCCAGGGGGTGCAGCTCTGCTCCAACCTTAGCAGATGCGTCTCCTTGCTCCCCCTTGTCTCCCACATGGAAGAATTGGCCCGCGGTGCGCTCCTTCTTCTTCTCCGCACCGCCTTTGCCCTTCGGGTTGTTGTCGGACGAATCAGCGACCATGTTGGCACCGTTTTTCTGGTTCCTCCGCGCGCCGCCATCCTGGTGACGATTCAGGGGGGTCCATCCATCGGGTTTCTTATAGCACAAAAACCAGGGGTGCTCTTCCTTCTCACAATACCAGCATCTCCCTTTCATTTTGCCACCAGCACCCGACTTGCCCCCACGTCCAGATTTCGCACCGCGACCCCAACCGGTACCTCCTTGTTGGTCGTAGGAGTCGTCGTCTTTCTTTGCACCGCATCCAGCACCACCGAAGCCACGTCCTCTGCCACGTCGGCTCCCTTGCATTCCGTAGCCGCTTCTGCCGTCGTCTCCACCCTTCAGTTGGCGGCGATGGAAGTCCTCCTCCAGAATCTTCGTCCGCACCCACTCGAGCGTCCACAAGCTTTGGTTCTACGGCAGGCTCAATCCGCTCGTGAATTGAAGCCACGATTCCGGCAGCAGCGAGAGCATCTTCAGGCACTTGGTCTGCTCCGGTTAGGTGATTCCCGCAATCCCCAACTTCACGTAGAGATCACGCATCTTGTCCAGGATGGGCTGCACTGGCTCTCCCTCGCTTAGGCGCAACGCGGACAGCTCCCTCTCCATCATGAGCGTCGCAGCGACGGAGGTAGGGGCGTGCAACTCCTTCAACACCGTCCACCGCCGAGGTATTGCCCGCCATAGCTACCTATAACGAGGATCACTATAACGCAGCTCTGATACCAGCTTGTTGGTATAAGGGCCTAATAAAATCAAGCTATTAAGACTTTATCAAACTTAAAACCTCTCCTCGGGGTCACCTCCAAGGGTCCTTGGGTGCCTGGTACAAGACCAGCCCCTATCCTCGGGTCTGAGTTTGTAGAGAGAGGGATCAAGAGGGACTTAGTCAAAACAGCAAGAGTACCTTGAACGTCGCGCAGCGTATTGTGCAGACCGTCGACCGGATTAAGCTGAGAATTTACTATATCGAAGCTCGCTCCAAGAGCTTTAAAATGAACCAAGTTGCCTCGCGGAAAGCTCTGCCATTACGAGGTTATGGCTCGGACAGCGTTTGCCTAGTGTTGGAGTGCTAGCGTACTAGCGTTGACTCGGGTAGCGTTCCGCCGTCACACCATGTAGAAACGAAATTCCAGCAAGGAAGGAATTTGCTTGAATCAATTTCACTATATCCAGGTACAAACAGAGAAAGAATAAATAGTTCTAGCTAGCAAGGACCTTGGGAATAAATCTGGGAACAACTAAGGATGACTCCAAATAATTCCAAGCAACAGAACCAACCTGGCTGGACAAAACAGCAGGTGGTAGGTTGGTAAACAACCTCTGGTTCTGTTTTTCCAACCTGGGAAAACAACAACCAGGTTCAGGTCCTAAAAACAGAACCTGTTTTGTCTTTGCCCAACCAGCCAAATGCTGGTTCCGCTGGTTTCCCCTGGCCCTGTAGCATGCAGATACAGACAAACATCCAACCTTCACCTAAATTGTACCCCTATAGTGCCTGCCCTCCTACACTATAGTCAACCAAACAAAACAGTACAATTTCGAGTTGGATAGATTTGAATCTGCGCAATCAAATAAGCCGAACCGCAAAGCCTCCATCTTGGGTTCCTTTGCGAGCTCGTCCTTTCTGCTTGTACTGTTCATAGCACGTACAATGTTATGCCGAAGGGCACAATGCGTGAGTACCTGCAAATGCTTCAAGCGAAAATTGCGAAAGCAAACAAACACACGAACATTTCATTCATACCCAAATGCATTCGCACACGCATACTCGTACAAACAGACGGCAGGATGTCGTGCAATGTGAATTTGCACCCAACACATGTGCACTTACAGCACGGTGAGGGTGGTGAGCATCTGTACTCACAGCACCGTGAGGGTGGTGAGCATGTGTAGTCACAGCACGGTGAGGGTGGTGAGCATGTGTACTCACAGCACGGTGAGGGTGGTGAGCATGTGTACTCACAGCACGGTGAGGGTGGTGAGCATGTGTACTTACAGCACGGTGAGGGTGGTGAGCATGTGTACTCACAGCACGGTGAGGGTGGTGATCATGTGTACTCACAGCACGGTGAGGGTGGTGAGCATGTGTGCTCACAGCACGGTGAGGGTGGTGAGCATGTGTTCTCACAGCATGTTGAGGGTGGTGAGCATGTGTACTCACAGCACGGTGAGGGTGGTGAGCATGTGCACTCACAGCACGGTGAGGGTGGTGAGCTTGGAGATCTCTGAATGGATGCTCTCTGTGAGGCCCTGCCCCTTGAGCGACCTGCGAGTCGTGATCGATTGCCGTGCACACGGGGAGGGCAGCAGAACACGGAGGGTAGAACACACAGGGAATGCAGAACTCAAGCAGCAGACCTGAGGAGGGGAGAAGATGTATCATGTAGCGAAGGCAGCACATGTGATAGAAACAAGAAGCAGCAACTTAGACAAATATATGGAATACAGAATGTGCATGGCAACCAACCACATGCTTGCCACTTGGATAGGAGTAGGGAGGAGAAAAGACAGAAGAGGCCCTGATGCTGGAAGTCAGCAACTTCCTGCAAGTCTCAGTAGTATGACCATACACAGCAAGCACAGAAGCAGGCAGGGCACTCACCCTTGGAGCACTTTCCCGGAATCATCACACGCAACGCCATTCCATGAGTTGGGGGCCAAAAATGGCGAGCCCACCAAGGTGCAGAGGGCATCGACCCGCCAGTCTGGAAACTACACTCCCAGCGCCACCTTCACATTCATCAGCGCAGCGGCTTGAGTGGCATCCATGGGCACACTTGCAGCACTGGAGCAGGACAGAGGGAGCACGGGCGATGAGGCACTGTTGAGTGTGGCTGGTGGGAGCAGGAGCGAGGGAGGAGGAGTGACGCTGCAGATCCCACCACTGATGATGTTGTTGCATAGCTTGCCCTGAGCGTTCGTGGTGTTGCAGATGGCACAGGCGACTGATGCGCGCGGGATCTCAACGGGCCTTGTGGGGTGCTTGCAGTTGGCGGTGGAAGCAAAGCATGCGGGCGGAGTAGAAGGCGAGGCCGAGGGCGGGGAAGGAGCCGGCAAGGAAGTTGAACTGCACGTCCAGAGCCTTGAGAGGCTCCGCTATGCTGTCAGGCAGCGACCCCGTCAGGTAGTTAAAGCCCAGCACGCTAGTGGGGGGTGGCGAGGGGAGGACGTTTTATTTTAAATGATGATCCCAACCGTTGAGAGGTGGATGTGATGTGGATGCAAGGAGATGGGACGGCATGCGAGGAGTGGGAAGTGAAATCGATGACGTGAGGGGATGTTAGGTGAAAGAAAAAGATGGCACCACATTAGGTAGGTATGGTATCTCACAGGTTTTAGAGATTGGGGAGAGCGAGCAGGTATCCAGGGACAGTGTGAGAGAACCAATTGAATGAGACGTTACTGCACGTCGAAGGGGAAGGTTGGGTAGAGGAAGCAAGTAGATCGAATAGAAAATGCAGAAGAATGAGAATGGAAGGGGGTCAACTCAACATCATGGCGCATGAATGCCAGTACAACTCAAGGTGTGCAAGGCTGTGTGGGAACTAGTGATGTCCTTCAGGGCAGCATGCCTTTGCACAAGTGCAAGAGACAAACGACCTCTGTATCTGGCGGCACAGATGCTGGTAGAGAATCTGAGAAATATCACGAATACTTGCAGCACAGGTGGTGAGCGCAACGCACATGGACTGGAGGGCGGTAAGAAGGCGAAGGTGTGTGACGACCTCGTCCAGGCGGCCCTGAAAGAGATTGCCGCTCAGATCACTGGTAGCGAGGGAGAGATGTGTTAGGAAGAGATGGAGAGTGTGCAAGAATGAGACTACTTAGGGAATGTCATATTATATGGGACAGCATAGCTGGTGAGCAAGGCATGCTTACAAGGAAATGAGAGCCGTGAGGTCGGTGACTGCACGAGGGAGTGTGCTTGCTAGGTTGAGACGCCCTTGTTGCCTGGAAGGATCAAAGTGGATAAGGAAGACTTGTGGTGGCAGCTGGTTGAAGAGGTGAGGAAAAGTGGCAAGAACGGTAGGTGGGAGAGCAGCCATAGTAGCATGGCTTCAAAACAATATGATAATATTTACCAGAAGTGGGAAACAGCTTCTGCAGCAGCAGCAGTTCAAAAAAAGCAGACTCGCAAGCAGTGGTGAAGACTCTCAAGCAATAGTGAGGTCTCACAAGGTGCGAACTCTGCCGGAAGGGTTACAGGACACAGCAGTGAGGGTGCCTTCAATAGCCGGCCCGACAGAAGCCGTGGTACACGGCTAGTCAAGCCCCCATGTTTTGAAGGTCACCCCCAACGCGCCCTTCACTGCCAGCAGCGCTTGCGCTATGCGAGTTGGGGTGAGGAGGGTTGAATGGGAGAGAGGAAGGGGCAGGGACGGGGGGAAGGAGAAGGTTGAGTAACAGAAATTGTGGGTGGCTGGGCAAAGAAGAGAGTTGGCCGAATGAAGTGGCTGGCTAAACCTAATTGCCGACCCGAGGAATTTCGGCTAGGTTTGGGGGATTGGAAACTACTGTAGTGCCAAATGCTAAGAAGTGTTCTGTTGTTTCTGCTGTACTGCACGGTACTAGTGGGCAGTCCTCTCTGGTGCGTTGTGGTGCTTTCGTGTATCGTAAGGCACTCTGTTTTGGCTTTACTAGAACAGTGGGGCCTCTTGTCTGTACGCTGTTCTGTGGCATCTTGAACCGCTTCGTTGGTTCAGAAAGAAGTAGGCGATATGAACGCGTTTCAGTCAAGTGCATCCCAGGTAGAGCTTGAGCGTACACTGTACTTCGTGTATCAATGTGGATTCTGCGGCTTTTCTGTTGAGTGATTCACGTGGCCAAATATTGTTGTGTGCAGCTTTCGTCTCCTGAACGGCACACTTGTATTTGCTCGTGTATTGTACAGCCACAGCCACACCATCAATCGCGCCATCTTTGTGGGCACCTAACGGACTACCGTAAACAAACACCTTTGTTACGTATATATAAAATTTTCTACAAAATTGGGTGGCTATATCTGTTGTACATCTAAAGTGAGTGGTGCCAAAGCGATGTCGGAGTTTCCCAACCACTCCTTGTTGGAAATCCGAATCTTAGCGAGCCGCGAGTTCTTATAGATTATGTGCGTTTACACTTGCTCAAATGTTATCGAACAACGACAAGCATGAGACAAGCAAGATGCAACGGGATTGATTGAGCATCAAATGTATTGGAATTTTGGGGCCTCGTGCTTTTAGTACAGTGCACTGTTCACTGGCGTCGCGAGCCACACACATATGCAGAAAAAAAAAAGGTTCAATTCAAAATCCACCAAAATATCATTAGGAAAACCGGAGTAGTCATATGAGTGGCTTCTGGAAGTGGTGTTTCCCGAAAATCCTTTTCGGGACTATTTGGAAGTGCCGTGTCCCCAATCTATAACTAGCAGCAACCAACCATCAGCTCACGGGTAGCCAATCTTATTGGCTCCTTAATATCTCACGATGTTTGGAACAGCATCAGCCTCCTCGATCTTTACAGTTTGGTTTGGTGAAATATGCTGATGCGAAGGCAGATTTCGGTTAACACGGCTATAGAAAAAATAATGGAGAAATATCAATTGGGGTATATGTAGTGTTACAATCCTAAACGGGGCTTAGCCAGGGATCTGCTCAGAGTTGTTCGCAGGTAAATTATACAGCGGAGGTTGTGACCTTAGATCAGAGTGGATGTAAATGACTGAGACGATACTGTCATAATTATATTCTCATTGTACCTGCATGTAGTTCTAGCTGTAGTGTAGTTATTAACTTTGTAGGTGGTGCACCTCTTCATTTGTTTGCTATATGTACTCTTGTGCTATAGTGAAACCCCAATCATTCCCAATTCTCTCGACACCCTTGGCACAACCAACTCGATCTTCCTTGGCCTAGGCTACTAAGCCTAGGCCGAACTATTCTCCTTACCACCTACTGTCCTAGATTTTCGACATGCTATCCGAGCGAGTTTCGTCCTGGCCTGTGGGCCCGCCGTATGCTTCCGCTGCTGTTCTTTGCCGGTCGCGCGCCTAGGTCGCGTGGCGATTTCTCATTAATGTCCCGCCCTAGGATGGCGAGTGACATCTACCCTGCCCGTCGTGCGCCCCGTGGCGTGCGACGGGGAACTACACTACCTACCTACCTGAACTGCCCGCCGCGTGCCCCGTGGCACACGACGGTGCCCTGCCCGTCGTACGCCCCATGCCACGCGACAGTGCCCTACCCGTCGTGCGCCCCGTGGCGTGCGACGGTGCACTACCTACCTACCTACCTGAGCCGCCGTGTACCAGCCCCTGGCGCACTCGGCGGCGTCTCACTCGCGCCTGCACTTGCTGCAGCCGCCCCTGCATCACCCGGCGCCTGCCCTTGGAGCAGTCGCCTTCGCTCCTGCACTCGGTGTAGCCGCCATTACCCCACCCCGCACCTACACTCCCTGAAGCTGCCCCTGACCTACCCGCGCCAACCATCAGTAGCCGCTCTGCGGCTTTCTCCCCGCCCACCCCCTCCTCCTTCGTTTCCCTGCAGCCGTGGGGGGGAGGGTATGGGGGTGGCGGGTGTGGGGTGATGGGTGGTGTGCTCCCCTTTCCCTCCTCCTCCTTTCGTTCCCACTGCTGCAGCTGCCGCTGGGGGGAGGGTGTGAGGGTGTGGGGGGAGCCGGGGTAGTGGCACCGGGGTGGCGGGTGTGAGACCAACCAGCCGCCCTTCCTGAAGTTGGGGTGGGGGGAGAGAAAAGGGGTGGCAGGAGTGCCTGCCCCTTTCCTGCTGTACCTACTGTTGCTGTTTTCTCTATCTGTGGTGTACCCTTGCTGGTTGTATTCTGCACTTAGCTATTCCTGCATGCAGTTACGGGGGGGTGTCAGAATTATATTCTTATTGTACCTGCATGTAGTTCTAGCTGTAGTGTAGTTATTAACTTTGTAGGTGGTGCACCTCTTCATTTGTTTGCTATATGTACTCTTGTGCTATAGTGAAACCCCAATCATTCCCAATTCTCTCGACACCTTTGGCACAACCAACTCGATCTTCCTTGGCCTAGGCTACTAAGCCTAGGCCGAACTATTCTCCTTACCACCTACTGTCCTAGATTCTCGACAGATACTAGCAATGCATACATCGAGTTATGTAGGTAATACAAAGGAAAGCGAGACGTTATAGCTAGCCATATACTATAAATGGTATTACAGCGGAATTCAAACCATGCAGCGCGGATACCCAATTCAAACCTGTTCCAGCCTTTTCCACCTCAAATGTTTTTACCTGGATCGGTATCGATTTGACGGTTGCTGGTGTCGCTTCGAATCTTTTGACCCGTGTCTTTGTACTTGGTAAGGTCGGCTCCTATAGGGTACAGGAATGCTTTCTGATGAAAGTTTATATCTCAACACCCCCCTTCATTCCTGGGCGTGTCGGGAGCTGACTCGCTTGACTACTTCGGTGAGGTTGGAACAGTGTTGGTACTGCTGACGTGGCAGTCACTTGGTGAGGAAGTCGGCTGCCATCTTGGTAGTAGGGAAGTACGTCAGGTCAACTTTACCTTGGCCAGATTTGTCCTTGACGAAAAATTATCGTAGGGCGATGTGCTTAGTTCGGTTCATGAAGCCCAGCTTGTTCGCGGTTTTGATCGCGCTCTGGTTGCCGCAATGGAGGCGAAAAGTGGGCGAAGTTGGGATTTTTGCCTCCTTTAGGAGCTTCTGCAGGTAGAGTTCTTCGCAAACTACAGCGGTTGCGGCGATATACTATGCTTCAACTGACAACACAGAAACCATCTCCTGCTTCTTGGGATTCTAGGAGATTGGGCCCGTTGGTTTGAGGCGGAAAACGAACCTCGTTCGTGACCTTCGATATGCAATATCAGCGGCGTGGACTGCGCATACGTGACCAGTGAGATTAAAGGATGTTGTTGTCAGCGTGGAGTAGGAGAGCCCTATGTCAGGCGTGGAGATGAAGTTTTTTAGAGCGCACTCTAGGTCCAGCTGGTTCTCTGCTACTGGCTTGCGTGAGTACTATGTCAGTTGGCTGGCGATGTACGAAAGGTCGGGTCGGCAGGTGACAGAGGCAAACAGTAGGCACCCCAGTTGCTGCTGATAGAGTCGGAGTCCAGCAGGTCACAGAGGTTTGTTGTCCGGTTTGTGTTTATCCACATGGGTGTTTATAAGTGCACATATTTGGGTCAGCAAAGGCAGTTGTTACAAGTGAAATTTGAAGTCACATTTTAACAAGAGGAGGTTAAAGCCAAATGCTCAAGGAGTTGAGCAACAGTTTTCAAGTACATCATGGCAAACTTATGTGATATAGAACTGTTTTATGCCTGCCCTTGCATTTGCGTAGTATTTATATAATGGTACCTCTTGGAACAATGCATTTGCTTTTCATATTCAGGCTTGAATTCTACTACTTTGTACTGACGAGGGTAGAAACGTTAACTTGGTGATTCCGAAGTTTTGCTAAACCATATTACTAGTCATACAAGTTAAAAGAAGAAAAAAAATCACTGCCGAGTCCAGGCATATAAAGGCTATCTATGGCCTCAAGCAAGCACTTAGGTGCTGGTATGAGAAGGTGGTAATGGATGGAGGCTTAGAAACATTCCAAAAATATCACAGCACGTTCCTACTTAATGAGGGGGAGAATCAACTCTAAGTGCTGGTATATGTGGTTAACATACCGCTGCTCTCATATTCAATGGAGCAGATTGAGAGGACTCAAAGGCTGATGAGTAATAGTTTCAATTGCAAATTGAGATAGTTATCAAAATGAAGTGGCAAAAAGTGCATTAGTCACAGTACATCTCTTGAATGATGCATCGTTATGGTGTGACTGAAAGTCACAATATTATAATGGAGTTGCTTATAAGCTTCCAGTTATATAAGGTAGCTATGCATGACAATGTGCTTACGAATGAGCTGCATAATACGTGGCAGTCACTCGTTGGTGCAGCGTTATGGTGTGACAAGGAGTCATAATAATATGATGCAGTTTCCTGCAGGCTTCAAGCTAAAAAATGTTGGATGCACGTCATTCTGAGTGCATGTTATCCTATTGTCCTGCCGAGTGCTAGTGGTATTTGTGCTTGCATGATTTGCATGAGTATATGTCATTGTGGCTGTTGGAATTTATCATATATGTGTTTCTTCTCAAAGTCTACATGCTTGATCATGCAGGGGAAATCCAGAGCTTCCCAACAACACCAAGATTGCCTTATTCTGACCAATATCGCCCAAATTACAAGATTTCCAAGTTTTGGGAATTCTGTCTCATTTTGTGATAGTATCTACTTTGAGAGATCACTTGGACATGAGTAGAAAGGGATCTTTGATTGGATGGTTAGGAAGGCAACTTTGACTTTTGGATTGGAGTGGCTAGAAGTTTCTAGCATGGGTTTCAAATGTTGCAACACTTAGGCATGACCTAACTAGGTTGGATTCTGCACGTGACACATCAAGGACCTCATAACGAGGGTTGCATCCTTGCTGCTAGGAAGGTTCCTACCATCCTTCCATATCTTTTGGAAAATTCCTTCCCATTCATGGTTCTCTTGTACGTCCTCAACTATTCTAGTAATGCAGCTGCTGGACGTTTTCAATTGGTTCTCACTCCTTAGACCATCATTTTAAGTGATTCGAGTTGGAGATGGTAGCTAAGCTTAAGGCTCAACATCCTACTGAGCAGATTTGCATTTAGCTAAGTAATGAATTCGCCGTGGGTTCCCAACGTAACGGATCCTGAACAACAAGAAATGTACCTGCGGATGTTGATATGCTTAAGCAAGAGCCACAAAATTAGTGCCAGTCACTCATTGGCAGTCTAATATATGCAGCAATATACACAAGACTCAACAGCCCACTAAGGGGCAGCCAGAGGTGGCAAAGCGTATGGCCTCGGATAAACGGCATCCACTGGTGTTTAATTTTGATCGCTGGGCAGCCGAAGCAAAGAGGATCACATGGGGTGTTACCTAGAAGTCCTAAGCCTTCATGTTGTTATTGATGGAAAGCGAGCAAATCTGGAGAGCGTACAAGAGATTAAGTCCGCCGACTTCGACGGAACATTGCGTGCAGCTTACATAACCTTAGACTATGAGTAGGAACATTGCGTGCAGCTCACGTAACCTTAGACTATGAGCAGGTACGCGTTGGAAAGGGCTTAATCTCTAGTTTCCAGAATGGTAACGCACGCCTTCATCCAAGATCTAGGCCGAGCGCTATCGCGATTTAAGTGTGACGGGGTATCCTGGTGAAATTACTTGGCAGCCATGGATTAGATCAAGAAAGTAGCTTTAGCAAGAGTTCAGATCTGCAAAAATGACGAGTTGTTTAAACCCTACCAACCCAACCCTCGCCCTACTACAATCCCCAACAACCCAAAGTGCTAAACTAGCAACACCAAAGGTGTTGTAATGAATAGCAAAGGTTTGTTGGTGCTTGTTGGGTGCGAGATCAATTCCAGCCTGCAACAAGTCTAACCACCACATTTTGCCCACACCCTTAGCCCACAACCAGCTAGAGCAAAATACCACAATTACCTACACAATCAACACTCCCCCTTGCTCGTGCTGGAGGTGGCTGAACACCACAGGGCGAAATCCTTCACTTCACTCCCCCTTGCCCAGGGAGGGGCGCCATCCACAGCATGAGGTCGTCAAGGTAGAGAATCACCAGTCCTCCCACACCCTGCTCAGGCACCATGCTGATATGGAGCTGCATCCCCATCAAGGACATGCACACACCATGCCGCTCAAAAGGGAGGGGTTTGGTGAGTATATGTGCTGCTTGACGGTTGGTGGGGCACCACTGGAGGATCACCTCACCGCACGCCACCATCTCCCTGATGAAATGCCACCGAACCTGCATGTGCTTGGTGCGGCCATGCAAGCATGCATTCTGTGCAAGGGCAATGGCAGACTGGTTGTCCACAAACACAAGCACACCACCAGCAAACTCATGCCCAAACTCCCCAAACAAACGCTTCAGCCACACACCCTCCTGAATGCACTGACAGAGACTAATGTACTCACTCTCAGTGGTGGACAATGCAACCACTAGCTACTTCTTGCTCTGCCAAGAGATGGCTGCACTATTAAGGCAATAGACATAGCCGGTGTGACTCTTGCGATCAGCTGAATCTCCAGCATAATCAGCATCACTTAAGCCCAACAATTCAACCTGAGGCTTGCTGTGTGCGGGGTAGAAGATACCTGACTTGACACAGCCTTTCAGGTACCTTAGCACTCTCTTAGCAGCCTGGAAGTGAAATGCCTTGGGACAAGACACCACCTTGGACAGCTGTGACACTGCATAAGCAATCTGGGGCTGTGTGGTCGTGCTTGCATACATGAGAGACCCCACAATGCTTTGATAGAGCTGGACCAGCTCATCTCGCAGCAAGGGCTCCTCAGCATGTGCATGCACGTTGAACCCTGTAGGGAGAGGGGTACGCACGGGGTTAGCCTCAAAAAGGTCAAAGGACTCAAGCATGTTGAGAATATACCTCTCCTGGTGAATCAAGATGCCACTCTCATCGCGCTCAATCTGCACCCCCAAATAGTACTTAGCCTCCCCCAAGTCCTTCATGCGGAAACGAGATGACAAGAGACCCTTCACCTCGTCCAGCAAGACCATGCTCGAAGACATGAGCAGAATGTCATCCACACAAAGGTAGAGGAACAGCCTACCCTCACGCCTAAGTGGTACATGGCGGGGTCACACTCCGACCTCTCAAACCCAAAATCCATCAGCGCCTCATCAAACTTGAGGTGCCACTGCCTTGGAGCTTGCTTTAGCCCATAGATTGATTTCTTGAGTCAGTAAACTCTACCAGACCCATCATCAAAACCAGGTGGCTGCCTTATGTAAAGCTCCTCCTTCAAGACCCCATGAAGATAGGCAGTGGTCACATCCATATGATGGATATGATACCCCGAGGATGCTGCCATCCCAAGGGAGCCTCTCAGGGTGGTAGGTTTACCCACCGGGGTATATATCTGGTCATAGTGAACGCCTCGTGTTTGACTGTTCCCTATGGCCACCAACCTGGACATAGGCCTCTCAATACTCCCACCAGCCATGTGCTTATACTTCCACACCTACTGACACCTCAAGACCTCCATTCCAGGTGGCAAACAAGCTGGATCAACCAGCTCAAAAGACTCGTTCACCCTTTGAGACTCAAGCTCCTCACGCATGGACTCGACCCACTCAGGACGGGACAAGGCCTCCTTGACCGACTAAGGTTCATGCACCTGACCCATGAGACAGAAATCAAGCCCAAGCTCACCCCCCTCATCATCCACAAACATGCACTCCTCCAAATCATGCACCTCATTATCATATATGCAAGCATACTGTGCACTTGGTGTGAACCCCCCTACTCCAAACTTTGCAGCTTCTCCTTCAAAGTCACTCTCTTCATGGGGGACCGAGGTGACTTGGATAGCTGCTGCTGCAGTAGTTGCTGCCAACTACCCACAGGAACAGGCGGTGTATGCTCCTGTGGTGGCTGCTGCAGCTTCTCTTGTTGCTCCTGCTGCACCTGTGGCTGCTCCGGGTCATGGGCTGGTGCGTTAGGGTCATGGGTAGAACCAGCAGTTGGTGACTCCTCGTGGTGAGGTGCAGCTGCCTTTTGTTCCTCTTGCTGCTTCTCTACCTCCTCTCCAGGGTCCTCCCATGCCCCCTCAAAGATGGAAGAGGTGTAGGGATCCTGGAGGGAGCTCCCAACTGTACTAGCACCATGCTCCTTCCACCCTTTGTAGCTCAGCCCCTCGTGGAAAACCACGTCCCTGCTTTCCACCACCCGCTGATCCGCCACACTCCACAACATCCAAGCTTTGCTCCTCTCCGACACCCCGAGAAAAATGCCCCATTGTGCCTCAGGATCCAGCTTCCTCCGTTGCTGGTCGGGCACTTTGTACTGCGCCATGCATCCCCACACTCGTGCCATGGACACACTAGGCACCTTCCTGGTCCACATGAAGTAAGGGCTCTTGCCCCCTAGCCCCTTGCTGCCCATTCTGTTCTTAACCCAGTTGGCATATTGCACTGCTGCCCCCCGCCAAGTATGGTCCAGCTGCGTATGAGGAAGCATGGCTCGGGCAAGGTCAATGAGGGTCCAGTTTAGCCGCTCCGCTGCCCCATTTTGCTGCGGCGTGTAGGCAACTGAAAGCTTGTGGGTGATGCCCTTGTCTTCAAGGAAAGACTCCAGATCCTTCCCCATGTACTCCCCACCCCGATCAGACCTTAGTATCTTCACCTTCACCCCGGCTTCCCTCTCCGCATAGCGTATCCAACACTTGAAGAAGTTGGCCACCTCATCCTTGGTTTTCACCAAGGTAACCCAACTTAGGTGGCTGAAGTCATCCAAGAAGGTGATGAAGTATTTGCTGCCCTCCTCCCTATCTGGTGTTTGCTTGGGGCCATACACATCCGTGTGCACGAACTCAACAGGTGCGGAGGCTCTAGTGGTGGAGGTAGGGAAAGAGGTCCTTGGCAGCTTCCCGGTCGTGCAATCAGGGCACTTGCTTGGCTGCCCACCACCCTCCTTGATCTCCACACCCTTCAGCTCCTCCTTCTTCACACACTCCACAAGTTGCTGCCTTCCTGCATGCCCCATGCGTAGGTGCAGCAAATCTGCCGTCACCTGCTCCACATCCCTCCAACAGGTGCTACAAGCGGCATCTTCGGCTTCAACACCATGTGCCCTCTCCACCTGAGGCACACAAACTGGAACAAGGTATAGACCCTTCTCTAATTTGGCCTCCATCACCACAACTCCACCCTTGCGAACCGTGCCAGCTTCGATGGCGAAGGTGCATATGTATTCTTGCCTCGCAAGGTGAGAGCATGAGAGAAGGTTGGCTGCCAATTCAGGAACATGAAGCACACCCTTCACATTCAACACCTTCCCCTCCTTCCCCATGACGGTGATGGTGCCGATGCCGATTGCTTGCGCTGTATCTCCGCTCCCCACAATCACATTTCTGGAGTTAGGTGGGAGGGAGTGATAGGTGGTGAAGAGGTCGCGACGAGGTACCATTCCACAGGTTGCTCCAGGGTCTAGAATGAGCTGGTTGAGGTCAGCCAACGTACAACCAGCATGTGTCGTCTCCTTCTCTAAGGACAAGAAGGAGAAGCCATCATCTGATAAGTCCTCCTTTCACTTCTTATCCTCATTTGCCGCCGCTTCTGCCGCTTTCTCTTTGCTGCCCTTCTTGTTCCATGCTCTATTCTTCATCCTCCTCTCCACCCACTCAGGTCTAGTGACAGGTGAAGCCTCTCCTGGGTACCCTTGAGGCTTCCACCCATCTGGTTGGCTCTAGCACTCCTTCCAAGAGTGCTTCCGGTTGCATCCAGGGATGAGGCACTTGTCGAGCTCCTTCTTCTTCCCCCCACCTCCGTGCTGCTGCTGGAATTTCTTGGAGGCAGCCCTATCACAAGCCCCAATCCCCCTTCAACTCCTCTACCAGCATCCCGTTTGCGAGCCTCAGCAGAGACCAACACCTCTCATATCCAGGCCTTGGTCCATTTCTGTTGCTCAAGGTGAAGGTACTGCAGTAGGGTCTCGTTCGCCTCTTGATCCAACCTCTGAAGTGCGATGTAGATGATCTCCTTCTCATCTACTTCGTAGTTCAACTCCTCTAATTTTCTCACTACTCATCCACCCTCTGGAGATACTGCACCATGGTCTCCCCATCCCCATAGTTGCGTTCCATGGTGTAAAACCGCTTCCTCCAGGTGAGTATGCTTAGCAGCCCTTTTTGCAAGTGCCGATCTTGAACTCTCTTCCATACTTGGGCAGCTGCTCCTTGCTTCCCCTTCAGGTCAATCAGCATCTTTAGGAGCTCTAGTTGGCCTTCAAGGCCCAACACAGGTACTGGAAAGCTTGCTTGTCCTTGCGGTCCCATGCTTCCTGTGCCTTAACAATCTCCTTCGTACTAGGCCGTTGCCTTCCGGTTCGC
Organism: Closterium sp. NIES-65; assembly: GCA_948144175.1. Lineage (NCBI taxonomy): Eukaryota > Viridiplantae > Streptophyta > Zygnematophyceae > Desmidiales > Closteriaceae > Closterium > Closterium sp. NIES-65. Next base: position 221,154 of record CANXME010002388.1, read on the forward strand.
GGTGCTGCTAATCCACCTCCACTTCCCTCAGTTATTGATAAGCTGGAGGCTCCTCCAGCCCCTTCTCCCACTTGGCTAGAGACTCCAGTAGATGCCTTTCCTTCATCAGCTTCAGGCCTTTGCTCTGATCCCTCCAAAACGCCCTCTAGGTCTATAATACCTAGCCAAAGTGTAAACTGGAACCGCCATAGCGAAAAATCCGAGCCCGTGAACCTAGGAGGGCCATATAATTTATGGGCCATAACCGACCCTAGATCTGGAGGTTCTTAAGCCAATTCGGAATATAATAATAGGAGGGAATGTCGCAGGCCTAACCAGCTCTGATACCACTGATGGAAAGCGAGCGAATCTAGAGAGCATACAAGAGATTAAGCCGCCAACTTCGACGGAACATTGCGTGCAGCTCACGTAACCTTGGACTATGAGCAGGTACGTGTTGGAAATGGCTTAATCTCTACTTTTCCGAATGGTAACGAACGCCTTCAATCAAGACCTATGCCGACCGCTATCGCAATTTAAGTGCGACGGGGTATCCTGGCGAAATTACTTGGCAGCCATGGATTAGATCAAGAAAGTAGCTTTAGCAAGAGTTCAGATCTGCAAAAAGGACGAGTTTTTTTAACCCTACCAACCCAACCCTCGCCCTACAACAATCCCCAACAACCCAAAGGGCTAAACTAGCAACACCAAAGGTGTTGTAGTGAATAGCAAAGGTTTGTTGGTGCTTGTTGGGTGCGAGATCAATTCCAGCCCGCAACAAGTCTAACCATCACATTTTGCCCAAACCCTTGGCCCACAACCAGCTAGAGCAAAATACCACAACCACCTACACAATCCACAGTCATGTGATGCCACTATTTGCATCCACATCTTTGTGTCTCCCATCCTGTCTTTATGCATTGCACACATGGTGTGCGCGTGCGTGAAAGAGTTTTAGCTTTGGCTTAGTTTGAAAATTTTGAACGTGTGGATTTTTTTGTTTCTTGAGCAGATTTTTAAAATGACTTTTCTGTTCAAGAGATTTCTGACGAACCAAGAATCGTCGCGATCAGAGCAAGAACAATGAAGTTATGATCGTTAAAAGTTATGATTGTGTTGCGACGACTATGGGAATTTGTGGGGTGACTATATAAGAGGCATAGACCATTGAGGCTGGGAGAATTTGTCACCTTCAATGTAGTTGGTGCCAAATGGTTGGGAGAAGCCAAACCAGGTGGGATGGCCAAGTTGGGCTGAGGTGGATGCCAGAGGTTGGGAAAATGACAAATGTCAAATGGGTTCCTGTAGAGAGAAGAATTGTGAAGTTATGAAGATTGTTTTGTTAAGGACACCCTAGGAATCTTCACTCGTCCTCCTCCTCTACCTCGTTTTTAGCTATTCGATTCCCTTGTGTAATTGACTAATTTTTCAGTTCCAACATACCTCCCCGTGCGCCGAAATCCATAAGTCGAGTTTTTGTTTTCCATCTTTTGCTACGATTCAAATTTGAAAGAGTAGCGCAGTCTAGGGCTAAGACATATCTGAGATTGGCAAAGCTCTAACTGTAAAATTTCCATCGATGGTGTTTTTTGTAAATTTGGCTTCTCTGCCTAGAATTAAAATTCAACATTTATGAGTTCTTTCGGCCCCTAATCTTTATAGACTCCGTCCTTGATCCTAACAAGTGGTATAAGAGCCAATAGAGAACTTTGTGGAGAGTATACTGAGGTGTCAATACCCTTCTAGACCTAGCATAGCTTGTGGGTGTGGAGCTTTATTCTTCTTGGATATCATGCATAATGTTCCTTGTATATACGACAACATGTATTTTAATTTTGGAGGCTATAATGTCAACATTAGGGAAGAAATTTAGAAAGATCAGACCTTATAGAATGGTATGAATACTTGATTGTAATGATGTTTGCATTGAAATTTTTAAAAATAATGCAGTTCAACTGGACTTTGGTTTACACAAAACAGTTTAGTATGTGCATATTGAATATGTATGTATGATCTATTCTTGCCAAATTATGTTTCGACCAAAGTGCGACCAAACTGAAAATGATCAGATATACTGAGAGACAACCATTGGAAACCAGTTGGAAACCAGCTGGTCCAAACCCGACAGAATTCAGGTGAAAGCACCATCAGAGCCAGTGGTTGGAAGTCGGGTAGGTGAAATCCACCGTTTTCAATATGATTTTCAAGGGCTGAGCAAAACTCAAACCTAATTTACTCTGTTTCCATGCCTATTGTTTCTGATGTATATTCTTGGATGTGGATCAAACTTTGTTTTAATCCTCCTCAACAGCTTCTTTTAACATCTCCCCCCAATGGAGAGCCACGTGACACCTTTCCTTCCACACTTGGTGCTTCACACCAAGTGACATGGTCAGCTGAAAAACAAAATACGGTGGTCGTGCTCCTTTGTTGGAACCTTCAATGGACTAAGAATGTGCTTTTCTTGTCGTGTTCATCCAACGGATCACCTTCACCAATGCCTCTACTACTAGCTTGACTAATAGGCATAGAAATAGTGCCATCATCTCCTCTCCTCCACATGTGCGGGCAGACCACTCATATGGTAAATCTTTGTAGTGTGCTCTTAGCAGCACGTCTCTGGCGTTCCTTGAAGCCACACCCGAATCTGATTATGACAAGAGTGTTTGCACAAACGTTCCCGAGCACATGCGGGAGTTCCATCCTCACACAACATTGTCATCTATAATCTTACCCTTGAACTCCCATTACCCCTGGTCCTACCTCCATGGAATTTCACACAAACCATCTCTTGTGCTTCGTCCGCACGTGCTTCTACCACACAGCTTAGTGTCCCTCTACGTCCTTCCATCACTTACACTGCTTCGTCACCCGCCCCCCTGCTATTGTTACGGTTACCACTAATGAAAGTGTCACAAATTACTTTACCGTAATACCCCAGACATAAGAATTCTTTGAAAGACCTGACACAAGTTATAGACCTGTGGGTCTATTGAAAGACGTGCGCAAGTACTTCATCGTCGACAAGTTCAATGACAACAACTACGACAATTGGGTGTGGAACGTGCAACTATATTTCTGGCAAGTGGGATTGCTGAAGTTGGTGACGGGCGTGGAGAAGAGGCCGGACGACCTCAATCTGCAAGTGTGGGACGAGTATGCCACTGCCAGCTACTATCTTGTTACAAATGATGCATCTGCTGAAAGAAGCAGATTATGGGCCACGAGCTTGGAAGTTGCTAAAGTAGCTGCATGCGCCAACCTCCGTGGTTGCAATGCTCATGCTGGAGTGTGAGTTGGTGGCATTGCACATAAGTGAGAGGGAGCCAATTCAACCGTTTTTTTGTCAAAATGAGGAAGTTGTACGTGAAGCTACAAATTGCTGGCATCACCTACCCAGAGCAAACAAAGTGCATACGGATGCTCTGCTGCCTGAGTCTTGGCTGCAATTCATGAGTGGCCTAAGCCTCCCACAAAATGAGAAGTCGTGGACCCTTGAATGGGTGCGAACCAAGATCTTGGAGGAGGACTTCAGGAGGCAGCTGAGCTACAACCAAGATAGAGGTGGCGGCTATGGCATGCAAGGTAGCAGGTGGCAAAAAAGAAATGGCCGGGGACGTGATGAACATGGACAACACGGAAGGGGACGTGGCAACAAGAAGCCGAGCAGCACGAGTGATGATAAAGAAGAGGAAGAGCATGACTGCTACCAATGGTTGAAGGACAGCTATTGGTATTTGCAAGAAGTCGAGTCACACGTGAGCAAAGTGCTGGGAGCGGCCCAAGCGGTGGACTCCGTGTATGGGGAGGGGAATGGCGAGTGAAACCAACAGCATGGCGCTGGTTATATAGTAGAGAACGCAATGGAAGAAGAACAATATTGGGAGCAAGATCCGGGACAATTTCTCCACGTGCAAATGAAAAGGGGAGATGAAAAGGCATCTGCCAAGAATGAGCAGGGCTGCCTCCTCTTAGTACATGGATACTAGACTCAGGAGAGGCGCATCAGATTACCCCAAGGGCGGACCTGCTAGACAAAGCTGGTGTGACGAGCATCAATAAGATAAATTCAGAGTGCGGGTACAAGATGGGAATGATGGGAGTCGGCAAGGCAGCCTTTAAAGGAGTTTTGTCAGAATATTATCTTATGCTCTAGCCTTTAGTGGGGTGCTCTATAGCGAGTACAACCCTTCTAGGGTTTGCTATTTGTATCCCCATTCTTGCTAGTTCAACCCTCTTCTCTCTTCTAATTTTGACATGCTATCAGAGCAGGTCGATCCCCTTGGATCGATCCTGTGGGTGGGCTCACCACCTCGTTGCTTCCGCTGCAACTGCTACTGCAACTCTCTGTGCCGCACGCCTCGTGGCATGCGGCAGGGCGCACGGCGGTTTTCTGCCCACCGTGCGCCCCGAGGCGCGCGGCGGTTCTCTGCCCGCTGTGCGCCCCGAGGCGCGCGGCGGGCTTCTGCCTCGTCGCTCGGCGCGTCGCCCTCGGGAGGCGCTGCGACGGGCGACGGGGACCCGCGCGTCGGCCCCGTCGCCGCCCGCAGCGGGCCCGTCGCCGCGCGCAGCGGCCCCGTCGCCGCCCGCAGCGGCCCCGTCGCCGCCCGCAGCGACCCCGTCCCCGCCCGCATCGGCCGCCCCGTCGCCGCGCGCAGCGGCCCCGTCCCCGCCCGAATCGGCCCTGCCTGCGGCCCCCCTTTTCCCGTCGCCTGTCGCGGCTCCCTCGGGGGCCGCTACCTGGGGGAGGGGGCGAGCGCCGCCCCTTCTGCTGCCTGTCTTGGCGCCCTGGGAGGCCGCGCGTCGGTTCCCCCCCCCCCCCCTCCCCCGTAACCTCCCTACCCGCCATCCCGCCCTGCCTGTGTTAGGGTTTGGGGAGTGGCGAGTAGGGGGTGGCGAGTATGGGGGTGGCACTTCTTCATTCCTCCCTTTGCTCCTCCTCCTCCTTCGTCTCCCACTGCTGCAGCTGTCGCAGAGGGGGGTGGATGTGTGGGAGACTGGGGTTTAGGGTTTAAGGGGGGTGCGTGGGAGTGGAGCTAGCGGTGTAGCAGCGGGTGTGTGCCAGGGGGAGTGGGATAGTTTTGGGAAGCTGAATGGAGGTTGCCGTCGTGTCGCCAGCAGCACCTGTATTCCGGGGACTTCGTCCGGTAGCCCAGTCGTAGCCAGCTGTGCCAGCCGCCCGTGGGTCCGTTGCTCGTCTGCCGCTACTTTAGCCGCGGAGCCTGTTACTCCTGTATTCCGGGGACTTCGTCCGGTAGCCGCCGTGCCAGTCTGCCTCCTGTTGCCCGTGTGTCTGCAGCTTCATTCGTCGCCTCCTATCTCCTCTCCTCTCACTCTCTCTCCTCCTCCTCACTTGCCCGATGTGACTACCTCTAGCTTTGCTCATAATTGTGAACTTTAAACTATTGCTTCTTGAACTTGTGCTCAGAATGTGTGGTGACATTGTGATCCACCCTGAGCTTGTACTGCTTTGCTTGCTCTGCTGATTACACCCCACTTTGGCTATGGGGGTGTGTCAGAATGTTATATTATGCTCTAGCCTGTAGTGGGGTGCTCTATAGCGAGTACAACCCTTCTAGGGTTTGCTATTTGTATCCCCATTCTTGCTAGTTCAACCCTCTTCTCTCTTCTAATTTTGACAAGTTTTTGGGAAGCCGATTGTCCTACAAGATGTGCTCTTGGTGCCGGAGCTAAAAGGAAACTTGATTCTGCTGAGGAATATGGGGCTTGCAGGTGTCTGCACGAAAACCGAGGGAGCTGAAACATTCAAAAGGCTGTCAGTAGAGCTACACTGTGGATGCCCGATTGATCCTAGGGGGGGTTACAGGCGCGTTCGCCTGGGGGGTTATGGGCGCACTGACCCGCTACTGAAACAAGCCCTTTTATCCCAATGGTCTAGTGGTTGGGATTTTGACAAAGGCATCTTGCTAATTGGGTGTTGTGGGACCTGCATGAGGACAGGGATCTTTATGATGAGCTGTGGCATGTGCCGGTGGTGCCATGGAATAAAGTGGCACCTGAGAAGGAGAATGGAACATGTGGCTACAAGGGAGAATCTGCTGCAGTGGCTGCTAAAATGATCAAGGAGCAAAAATCAACGGTAAAAATGTTGGTGCAGCTGTTGAAGCAAGTTAACGTTTGACTTGCAGCAGCTGAAAGGCGAAATGCAACCGGCGCTGATTAAGAGATGGGTGGAGAATCCTGGGGGAGCAATGTTAAGGCTGCTGCCATGAACAAGGAGAAGGTAGTGCACAAGGGTGACACTCGTGAGCAGCAGAAGCCTAAAGTCATGATGCAGTCGAAGGGTGAAACTGTTAAGGGGAAGACGTTGGTGCTGCAATTGGCAAGCGTTGCAGCTGATGCAACTAAGGTGATTGAAGTTCCAAAGGTGGAGCTGGGTTTCAAGGAAGCTGAAACTATTTTGGGCACTAGCAGCAATACTTCGGTTAAGCTGCAAAAGTTTGCAGCTGATACGATGGAAGCTCGTAGCGTGGGGGAGCATAAGTCAGCCTTACCTAAAACCGGAGTTGGGATCGGCAATGTAGTGGAGCCGTTCAACAGTGAGAAGCAGATCGAGGGAGTTGAATAGCCGTCAGGATGAGGGGGAGTTTGTTGGGTGCAAAACGTATTTTGCACATCAACCTGTCGCCTATTAGTCGAGCAAGGTGAAATTTGAAGGTATTTGTCTTAAGGTAATTTGTGTTGTGTGGAGTGTGCATCTTTGTACTTTTCATTTGGCATTTACGGTTTGTGAATCGCCTTAGCGGTTCTTACGTTACGTGCATTTTAGTGTAACGTTGCATTCATGTTTTTTCATGATTGTTCGTACGTGTTTCGTGTTATTCGTGTTGTGTTATAAATGTGTGTGAAGTTCCAAATGATAATGTGCTCTCATGAATCTTCGTGCGGTCACGAATGCTTGCGTATTGTTTGTGCAAGGTTCATGTGTTGACTCTTAGTACTATGCGGAAACGTTTAAATATGAACTACGAACTCAAACTTGGCAACACTTAACTTCACTTTGAACCCTGAGAATGTGACAGCTTGTCATCTCATAGCCAGGGGTATAACAGATACAAAGTGAGTATTTATGCCTTGCTTGATTTGTGGAGTGAGGAATCTGGTCGAGCAGCGTTTCGGCAGCACCACGTTACGTTTCTACTCTCGTCAATACGTAGTAGTAGAATTCTGAGCCTTTGAAAAGCGTAATTGCATTGATTAACTTGAAGCAAATACAAGCACACATTTCTATAAAGTCCTAAACACACAAAGGAAAACATAAAACAGTTGCTTAACTAGAATCCAGGGTTTCGCCTTGCTGTATTAAAAAACAGTTGTGAAACTGCTGAAGAATTTGGCTCAATCTGCCTCATTAGAATTAACTGTAATCCATTTGTGCTGAAGCCAAACTCCCTTGCTGACTCCCGTCACGAATATTCATGAGTTCTCGTGTGGAATCATGGACACTCGTGTGGGATTCCCGTTCCCAGTTGTAAAACAGCTTTTATCGTAATTAAAACAGATTTCACCGTTTTGTACCTGTTGAGAAATTCTCACGCTAAGCAGCGTGACTTTCGTGCAAAGTCGAATGTTTCCAAGTCAGCGCGGGATACACTTGGTCAACCGTAATCCCGAGACACCCTCGGCCAAGCAGGAAAATACGATCGCTGACGCGATCGTGCTTTGTCCTGCGTGTGACAAGGCCATAATGAGCCCTGTCTTGTTGTGATCGTGCCACTGTGCACGGTTGCAATAATTGCGACACACGCGCGGGACCTGAGGGGCCACAAGCGTATGACAGGACCCCACGCGCGGGTCCTGGCTTTCGCGCACTTTTTGACCTGCGCGAAATTGGTCAAAGACTCGAGCCCAGCAACCCCCCGACACACTCGAAATTCGCCACGAGTGCTCATGAGAACTTGTGAGCTTTCATGACGCTCGTAACTATCATGAACGCGCACGGTAGTTCATGAAAATTGACGAACGAACATGAGTCGTAATGAGAATTCATGACTCGTCATGATCCGTCATAACTTGTCATGTGCCCACAACAAAAACACATGAAACAGAATGCAAAAAAGGATGCGCACATAACACACACACAAAATGCGGGAATTCATGCAGGCGGCTGGTTGACGTGCAAAATAAAGATTTGCACACAAAAACCTCCCCCTCAAGCAGCCGCCTGCTTGCACCTCCTGGCATGAGCCTAGTTGAAGCTCATACCGCACAGCTTAGCACAGCGCAAGTGAGGTTCTTCAGCAAGCCGCTTCGTGAGAAAATCTGCCGGCTACTGCTGTGTTATCACATAGAGAGGCTGAATGGATCCCCTCTGTACTTCCTTGCGCAGCCAATGCCATTTAATCTGCATGTGCTTAGTGAGCCCATGCAGCACCGCGTTCTTGGACATTGCAACAGCGCTGGAGTTGTCACAAAACAGCGTTGTAGCAGTTTTCTGCTCGTGCCCTATCTCCTCTAGCAGCTTCCTCAGCCAAATCAGCTCCTTGGCTGCATGATACATTGATATGTACTCGGCTTCAGCACAAGAACCTGCCGTTTCCACCTGTTTCTTTGACCTCCAGCTCACGGGCCCACCACCAATCACGCACACATATCCTCCCACAGAGGACATGTCTTCCTTCTCCAGTGCCCAAGTTGCATCAGCATACCCTGTCAGAAATAGCTCCCTCTCTCCAAGATGCTCCCCCCTTTCCTTGAGAACCTCAGCTTCCTTCTGCTTCCTTTGAGCCACGGCCGAGTATTGAACTCAAGCAGTGGATAGGAGTTCAAATACTTGATGATGCACTCAGCTGCATGCACCTGCTCCTCGGTGGGATTTTGTACCACCCTAGCCAGCTGCCCCACAGCAAAAGAGACATCCGGCCTCGTATGTACGGCTGCATAGAGCAAACTCCCCACCATGGACTGAAAACGAGCCTGCTCCCGCTGATCCACCCCTTCATTCTCACTAGCCTTGACGAGTTTGAACTCGGATAGAAGTGATGTGGCAATCTTCCTTCCGACCTCAACCTCATACTTGCTCCCCATGTCGTTGATATACTTCTCGTGGTGCAGCTTAACCCATCCATTGCTGACATCCCTTTCAATGTGCATCCCAAGGTAGTAATTCGCCTCCCCCAGGGTCTTGCACTTGAAGTTCTGCATCAGCTTCTGCTGCACCTTCATCACCTCTTACTTGCTGCTCCCGAACAAGAGGATGTCGTCCACGTACACCAGGAACATGACGAGGCTCTCCTTCTCCCCCGTGAGGAAAAGACCCTCGTCATATGCACTCGCCCTGAAGCCTATCTCCTCTAGAACTGAAGAGAGCTTCTTGTACCAGCAACGTGGTGCTTGTTTGAGGCCATAAATGGCCTTCTTCAACTTGCACACACGTCCGGTACCGTCCTCATAACCTGGCGGCTGCGACATGAACACCTCCACATCTATCAGCCCATAGAGAAAGGCTCCGGTGATATCCATCTGAACTATCACCCACCCACACACAACTACACCGTCGAGGAGGACACGGATCATTGGCGTCTTTGCAGTTGCCGCAAACATTTCCTTGAAGTCTTCCCCTTCCTTTTGCTGGTATCCCCTTGCAACCAGCCTGCTCTTGTAGACTGACACAGCTCCTTTGTTGTCAGTTTTAATCCTAGGAATCCAGCCACAATTTATGGGTTTCTTCCCCTCCGGCAGTGGCACCAGCTCCCATGTCCCATTTTCCATTTGGCTGTTGTATTCCGCATCCATTGTCGCCAACGACTTGTCCCTATCCGGTCCATTGAGCGCTTCGTCCATGTTGAGCGGTTGAGTCGGTGCGGGTGTCATGAAGCAGTAGACTTCCTCCTCCCCTTCCTCATCGGAGTCACAGCTACTTTGAAGCACCAGCAATGCGTCGTGTTGCTGCTGCTCTCCCCTTTGCTTAGCATGCAGGTTTCACACTTGTGAGAGACTGCTGCACCAATCAGCTTCAGCCCTTTGACCCCTTCCCCCTTTTGCAGTTGCTGCAGTGCGGGCATAGCTATGTGCCCGAGGCGACGGTGGGCTATCATCCAGTCCGTTTCACCGCTCCTCGCTGAAACCTTCAGCTCCTCTACAGCTACAGCATTGCACTCCCCCTCGGATCCACCCTTTTTGCCCCATAACACCACCGGCAGCTGCCACATTGACTTGCAAATGTCGCGGTCCTTGTGAAGGTCCCACAACATCCGCTTTCCCAGCTGCCCCATGAATCTCTTGGCACCATCGGTGGAAGTGTTGACCCCATATTTGCCCAACTTCCTGAGGGAGATTATATTTGCCTTGAGGTCAGGGACAAGTGGCACATCGCTCAGCACCACCGGCTTGCCATCGGCACCCTTGAATGCAGCACGTCCTGCCCCCGTCACCTTGAGAGCGTGCCCGGATGCCGACTTCACCTTATCAATTGGTGCGGTCCCCACCTTGTCAAGGAGATCGGCCCTTGGAGTCATAGTCCATGCCGCTCCCGTATCGAATATCCACGTGTTGAGCGGGTGCAGGGAAGCTCCAGCATAGGCGATCACCGCTTCCTCTTCCGGCTCCTCAACGTGGAAGAACTGACCAGCTTCACGTTGCTCATTTTCAGCCGGTTCTTCATCGGCTACAGCTCCGGCGCCGCTCCCATCCTTAGTCCTGTTAGAGGGGGTCCACCATGAAGGTTTAGAACGACACTTAAACCAAGGGTGACCCACCTTCTCACAATACCAGCACTTGCCCTCCATTTTCCCGCCTCCCTTTCCTCCCCCTTTGCCACCACGACCTCCACCACGTCCCGTTCCCTTGCCACCTTGCTGACTTGAGGGCTCCTCATCCTTAGCAGCCCCCCTCCCCGCCCATTGCCATTTCTTGCCTTTACCCCCTCTTCCTCCTTGCATGGCGTAGCTGCTGCTCCTCTCATCACCTCCCCTCAATTGACGCCTCTGGAAGTCCTCCTCAAGGACCTTGGTGCGGATCCACTCCAACGTCCACTGGCTCTGATTTTGGGGAAGGCTGAGGCCACTTGTGAATATAATCCATGACTCCGGCAGCAGTGACAACATCTTGACACGCTTGGTTTGTTTAGGGTAGACGATTCCAACAATGGCAAGCTTGGCGTAGAGATCTCTCAGCTTGTCTAGGACGGGCTGAACGGGTTCTCCTTCACTGAGGCGTAGGGTGAAAAGCTCTCTCTCCAACATGAGAGTAGCTACAACTGATGTGGGGGCATGGATATCCTTGAGCACGGTCCATGCCTTAGGGCCACACTCATCCTCCGAGAGGAGGTGCATGATATGCTGGCGTTGAGCAAGATCTAGGCTTTGAGACAAGATGTAGTACCCGGCCGATGAGCGCTCGTCCCACTCGTTCTGAACCTCCGCATCACCAGGTCGTTTCTCGCTGCCTATCATAAGCTTTAGGAGACCTATCTGCCTAAAATATAGCTGCATTTTCCAAGACCAGTCATCATAGCCCTCTCCACTAAATTTGTCGACTCAGAAGTTCTTCAACACTTCCCTTAGCAGCGGGCCCTGGTTCGTCCGAACTATCCTAGGCGCGGAGACACCAGATTCTTGGCTACCACTACTCACGGGGGCTGAATTCCCTTCTTCTCCGGGCAACTCCATCAATGGAAACGTTGAGATTGACTAAGGACCAGCTCTGATACCACGTGTTGACTCTAAGTACTATGCGGAAGCGATTAAAACTGAACCACGAACCCAAACTTGGCAACACTTAACTTCACTTTGAACCCTCCGACTGTGACAGCTTGTCACCTCATAGCCAAGGGTATAACAGATACAATATGAGTAGTTATGCCTTGCTTGATTTGTGGAGTGAGGAATCTGGTCGAGCAGCGTTTCGGCAGCACCACGTTACGTTTCTACTATCGTCAATATGTAGTAGTAGAATTCAGAGCCTTTGAAAAGCGTAATTGCATTGATTAACTTAAAGCAAATACGAGCAGACATTTATATAAAGTCCTAAACGCACAAAGGAAAACATAAAACAGGTGCTTAACAGGAATTCAGGGTTTCGCCTTGCTGTATTAGAAAACAGTTGTGAAACTGCTAAAGAATTTGGCTCAATCTGCCTCATTAGAATTAACTGTAATCCATTTGTGCTGAAGCCAAACTCCCTTGCTGACTCCTATCACGAATATTCATGAGTTCTCGTGTGGAATCATGGACACTCGTATGGGATTCCCGGTTCCTAGTTGTAAAACGGCTTTTACCGTTATTAAAACAGAATTCACGGTTTTGTACCTGTTGAGAAATTATCACGCTAAGCAGCGTGACTTTTGTGCAAAGTCGACTATTTCCAAGTCAACGCGGGATACGGTTGGTCAACCGTAATCCCAAGGCACCCTCGGTCAAGCAGGAAAATGTCAGGATGTTATCATTGTCTAGCCTGCAGTGGGGTACTCTATAGCGAGTACAACCCAATTAGGGTTTCCTATATGTATGCCTACTGCTGCTAGTGCAATCTCCCTTCCTTCATTTCTGTTTCTGCCTGCAGATTCTGACATGCTATCAGAGCAGGTCGACCCTCCTGGGTCGATCCTGTGGGTTGGCCCCACCTGATGCTTCCCCTGCTCTACTGCTGTCGCGCGCTCCGGGAACGCGACCCTTTCTTCCTACCGCGCACTCGGAGCGCGCGGCGTTTTTCATCCCGCCGTGCGCTCGGGGCGTGCGGCGGTTTTCTGCCCGCCGTGCGCCCCGAGGCGCGCGGCGGTTTCCTGCTTCCCGCGGCGGTTTTCTGCCCGTCGTGGCGCCCCCGGGGACCTGCGCGCTGCCCCTTCCCGTCACCCGTCGCGGCGCCCTGGGGGCCTGCGCGTCGCCCTCCTCCCGTCGCCTCGTTGCGGTGCCCTGGGGGCCCGCGCGCCGGCCCCTCCCGTCGCCTCGTCGCGGCGCCTAAGGGGCCCGCGCGCCGGCCCCACCCGTCGCCTCGTCGCGGCGCCTTGGGGGCCCGCGCGCCGGCCCCTCCCGTCCCCTTGTCGCGGCGCCTTGGGGGCCCGCGCGCCGGCCCCTCCCATCGCCTCGTCGCGGCGCCTTGGGGGCCCGCGCGCCGGCCCCTCCCGTCGCCTCGTCGCGACGCCTTGGGGGCCCGCGCGTCGCCCCCTCCCGTCGCCTCATCGCGGCGCCTTATGGGCCCGCGCGCGGCCCCTTCCATCGCCCGTCGAGCCGCCCTCGTAGGCCCGTGCGCGCCCCCCCTCCCGTCACCCGCCGTGGCGCCCTCGGGGGGCCCGCGCCCTGCTCCTTCGTGGCGCCCAGGAGACCCCCCCGCCGCCTCCCTTTCCCTCCGTGACCCGCCCCTGCTCCTTCCCGCGCTCCTACCTGCGTTAGGGTTTGGGGGTGGCGGGCATGGGGGTGACCGGTGTGGGTAACCTGCAGCTCCTCCTCCTCCTCCGTATCCCACTGCTGCATTTGCCGCTGAGGGGGGTGGGTGTGTGGGAGCCGAAGGTTTAGTGTTTAAGGGGTGTGATGTCGGAGTGGAGCTAGGGGTACAACAAAGGGTGTGTGAAAGAGGGGTGGGACAGTTGGGGAAAGTTGCGTGGAGGCTGCCGTCGTGTCGCCTGCAGCGCCAGTAGTCCGGAGCTTGTCTTGCTCTCAGTAGCCCAGAGAGCCTGCTGCGCCTGTCGCCCGTGGGTCCGTTGCTTCTGCCACACCGCAGAGCCAGTTACTCCCTGTAGTCCGGGACGCTTTCCCGGTAGCCACTGTGCCAGCCGCTCCTGTTGCCCGTGTGTCTGCAGCTTCAGCCGTCGCCTCCCATCTCCTCTCCTCTCACAGTCCAGCCTCCTCCTCACGTGCCCGTTGTGAATGCCTCTAGCTTTGCTTGCCCTTGTGAACTTGCTCTATGACTGCTTGCTCTGCTGATTATACCCCACTTTGACTATGGGGGTGTGTCAGAATGTTATCATTGTCTAGCCTGCAGTGGGGTACTCTATAGCGAGTACAACCCAATTAGGGTTTCCTATATGTATGCCTACTGCTGCTAGTGCAGTCTCCATCCTTCATTTCTTTCTGCCTGCTGATTCTGACAGAAAAGACGATCGCTGACGCGATCGTGCTTTGTCCTGCGCATGTCAGGGCCATAATGAGCCCTGCCTTGTTGCGATCGTGCCACTGTGCACGATCGCAACAGTTGCGACACACGCGCAGGCCCTGACGGGCCACACGCGTATGTCAGGACCCCACGCGCGGGTCCTGACTTTCGCGCACTTTTTGACCAGCGCGAAATTGGTCATAGGGTCGGAGTCAAAGACTCGAGCCCAGCACCCCTCCGACACACTCAAAATTCGCCACAGTGCTCATGAAAACTTGTAAGCTTTCATGAGCTTTCATGACGCTCGTAACCATCATGAACGCGCACGGTAGTTCATGAAAATTGACGAACGAACATGAGTCGTCATGAGAATTCATGACTTGTCATGATCCGTTATGACTTGTCATGTGCCCGCAACAAAAACACATGATACAGAATGCAAAAACGGACTTCATGCAGGCGGCTGGTTGACGTGCAAAATTAAGATTTGCACCCAACATCATGAGCGTTCATGTTTGGACATGAGCGTTCATGTACTGTTCTGTTTGTTCATGTTTCGCTCATGAGTTTTTATGTGTGCTCATTATCAGAATCCCAACCACTAAACCATTGGGATAAAAGGGCTTGTTTAAGTAGCGGGTCAGTGCGCCCATAACCCCCCAGGCCAACGTGCCTGTAACCCTTCCCTAGGATCAATCGGGGATCACCAGTGGACCTCTAACACCCTCCCGCACTGGGATGCCCGAAGTGCATACACCGGGATTCGAACCCGAGACCTTCGCTCTGATACCATGTCAAAATCCCAACCACTAGATCATTGGGATAAAAGGGCTTGTTTAAGTAGCAGGTCAGTGCGCCCATAACCCCCCAGGCCAACGTGCCTGTAACCCTTCCCTAGGATCAGACGGGGATCACCAGTGGACCTCTAACACTCATTTGAGTGAAGAGTGTTTTTGCTACTGATATTTTTATTGTGCTGGTCAAGGTAAATGCTCGCGAGAATATGGACCGCACGTGCGGGTCCAGATCTAGTGTGGTGCCCCACAGGGGCCACACGTGTGGATCGCACTGTTGGTGCGTGCGCAGGGCGCGCGTCTTGGCGCTGTGCAGCATGACCAGTTTGTCTGGTCATGCATGATTGCACACCTGAGAGGTGCGTGTTTGTTTCGGCGCGTGCCGAGGGATTCCAAGGGGTGCGCGGGATTCACTCGAAATTTCGGTTGTAAAATCGAATCTCGCGCGTGTCGTGCCTTTTTGTGACGTGGCATTGAGAAAGTTCGCGGGAAAGCACCTCGCCTATCTGAACGAATCGCATTACAGGTACAAAACTGAGAAGAATTGAACAAGAATGAATGAACTATGAATGAAGTGAGTACAAATAGGAAACCCTAGTTGGGTTGTACCCCCTATGGGATACCCCACTATAGCCTACACAAAAAAGGAAGCTATAATATTCTGACACACCCCCATAGGCAAAGTGGGGGAGAACAAGGGGTCACAAGACTAGTCAAGCAAAGCAAAGCAAAGCTCAGGGTGGATCACAAAGTCACCACACATTCCGAGCACAAGTTCAAGGGCCACAAGGCCAGTTCACATGCAAGATCATATATAGAGATATACAAGAGTCAAGCAAGCAAGAGCAAGAGTATATATAGGTCAAGGTACAAGCAAGGTCAAGAAGTGAGCAAGTGAGGCAAGACAGGCACAAGACCCAGCTGCGTGCAGCAACGCTGATGATCACAAGGCGCAAGTGCCTTGGTGAAGACATCAGCAGTGTTGGCCTCAGAGGCCACGTACGCAAGTCGCAACTGTCCACGCTGCTGTAGCTCACGAGCAAGAAAGTAGCGGAGAGCAATGTGCTTTGTCCTGTGCTCCAGTCGCTGCTCTCGACACAAGGCCAGCATGGCCTTGTTGTCTACGTACAGAACTGGAGGAGAACGAGGCGGCTCTCCAAGGTCGGTCAGCAGGTAGGTGAGCCAGCGAAGCTCCTGAGCAGCCATAGCCCCGGCGTAGATCTCAGCCTCACAACTGGAGCCGAGAACAGAAGACGAGCGGGTAGCCCGCCACGAAACAGAGCCGGGACCAAGGCTGAAGGTGTAACCCTGTGACGACCACTGCGTAGCCTGGTCGTCAGCCCAAGAAGCGTCCGCGTGCCCAGTGAGGACCACTGGACTGCGCCCTCCAAGCAATAGCCCCATGCCCGACGTACTGCACAAGTAGCGCAACACCCTCTTCGCTGCAGCCATGTGCTCTGGTCGGTGTCTCCCAGGAGCAACATAGCGTGTGAGAATGCTAAGAGGGTATGCAAGGTCAGGTCGTGTGCAGGTCATCAGGTACATGAGGCAGCCAACAAGCTCTGCATACGGACCACTCGACTCTACGGACTCATCCGAAGGCAGAGCTGAGAGCGAGTGGCGAGTAGGCAGAGGAGTGGCCTGAGGCGAGGAGTACGTGAAGCCGAAGCGCTGAAGGACCTGCTGCACCATGTGTGACTGAGTCAGGGTAATGGTGCGGCGTGCTCTGTCCCGGGTGATCTGCAAGCCAAGGTAGCTGCGCAGTTCACCCAGGTCAGTGCACGTGTGTCTCTTCTGCAGCACGGACTTCACGTAAGCGAGTCCAGCAGTGTCCGCTGTGGCAAAGACCAAGTCGTCGACGTACACGAGGATGTAGAACGGCGGCAGAGAGGTGTCGTTGCGCAGAAACAGCGACGGGTCGGCAGTAGAAGGAGCAAACCCAAGTGCCGCCAGCGTAGTCCTCAGTGTGTCGTGCCACTCACGTGGCGCCTGGCGGAGACCGTAGACTGGACGCCGGAGACTCCACCAAGTACCAGGAGGGAAAGACCCGGTGAAGCCAGGTGGGCGGCGCAGCCAGATCTCCTCGTGCAGGCTGCCCTGCAAGAAAGCTGTGCTGAAGTTGAGAGAGTGCAGCTCGTAGTCCCGGTGAGCAGCAACGTGCAGCAGTACCCGAAGAGTGGTCATCTTCGGGGTGGGGGAGAAGGTCTGAAAGTAGTCAACTCCCTGCCGCTGACTGAGGCCACGAGCCACGTAACGCGCCTTGAAGACAGGCGGAGAACCCGGCGGCCGCTTCACCCTGAAAATCCACATGCCACTGACGATGTTCGCCCTAGGAGGGGGGACAGCGTCAACGTAGGTGCCTGTGGACTTCCAGGAAGCCATCTCTGCATCCATAGCTGCCTGCCACTGAGAGGAGTAGGGACCCTCTATCGCCTCCGCGTAAGAGCGCGGAGTCGGGATGTCTAGTGCATCCGGGTCTCCCTCAGGGGCTAGCAGTACAGACGCGAGATGAGGTGAAGCGGCGGCCAGACACTGGAACTCCTCCTGCCTGTCCTCAAGGACGTCCGTGCCAAGGGCACACTCACCCCCGACGGACGGAGGACAGGCAGACACAGACTCAGCGACAAGACCAGCAGCGTAGTCTAGACGACAGCGCGCAGCAAAGTCGACGAGCTTAGTGACAAGGGTAGACGCAGCAGAAGACTCGAAAGAAGGGTCAGTGACAGCAGTAGCAAGAAGACGCGTGACAGTAGGACTGGCAGCACGAAGAGAGTCCGACTCCGGGTCGGCAAGAGCAGGAAGAGAGGAAGCAGGAGGAGAAGGCAAAGGGGCACACAGAGGAGCATTGGACGGACGCAGAGACATCCGGTGCGTGCCAGGGACAGGAGGAGGACGCTGACGCGAACCGCGACCACTAGTGCGCGCAGTACGAACAGGCGACGCAGGACGAGACGCAGGCTCACGACGCTCAGTAAGACCTCCAGTCGGACCAGCGTAGGGAGAAGGAGCAGGCAAAGGGGAGGCAAGCTGAAGCTATGACTGTGACGGGACAGGCTGTGGACCCTCTAAGGGAGGAGGAGGAGGACCAGGAGAAGGTGTAAGACCAAGAACCTGCTGCAGGAGCGGAACGAAGTACGGTCGGGGCCGCGTGGCGACGCTTGAAACAGCAGGGACAGCACCAAGTACCCCCAGCAGGAGTACCCGCTCCAGCAGCACCTCCAGCAGCACCTCTAGTAGCTCCAGAACCCCCAGCAGCACCAGGAGCACTGTCAGTCGGACCGCCAGCAGTAGTCTCAGCGCCAACACCCTCAGCAGCACCAGCTCCAGGAGAACACTCAGGCCCAGCAGCTCCAGCACCCACAGCACGAGCACCTCCGGGACGCGCGGCAGTAGCACCCTCTGCAGCCGAAGAACCTCCAGCACCAGCAGTACGCCTCCAGCGCCGGGCAAACCACTCACGTAGCTCCTGTGGGGAGAGCGGCTCTCGGCGAGACGAAGCACCTCCAGGCGGAGAACCTCCAGACTCAGCACCCTCAGGCAAAGCACCTCCACGCGGAGCACCCCAAGTCTCAGCACCCCCAGGCTCAGCACCCCCAGGCCCAGCACCCCCAGGCTCAGCACCCCCAGGCTCAGCACCTCCAGACTCCGCACCCCCAGGCTCAGCACCCCCAAGCGTAGCACCTCCAGTCCCAGCACCCCCAGGCTCAGCTCCCGCAGCAGCACCAGAGTCACCAGTGACCTCGACAGGCTCGACCGCGTCTACCTGGGACACACCTGAAGGGGCAGGACCCTGAGGGGGGAGGGGGTCTACCGGGGGGGGACCTGGTACCAAGAAGAGCGGGGGCGGGGGGAGGGACGGAGTGCGGTAGGGGAAGAGGCGGTAGTAGGGTACCGACTCGTCGAACGTGACGTCCTGGGAGGACAGAACACGTCGAGAGGTGGGGTGGTAGAACTGCCACCCAGGGGCGTCGGGGGGGAACCCCAGGAAGACGCAGGGAGCAGCGCGAGGGGACAGCTTGTCCGCAGACAAGTCGCGGACAAACGCCCGAGATCCCCAGACCCGGAACGCCGACGCATCGCCAACCTTCCCCGTCCACAGCAGGGCTGGGGAGGTCTCCGGCCCTGAGACCCGCGGGTGGAGGTTGATCTGATGCGCCACGTACCTGACCGCAAACGGCCACAGAAAATGGGGGGCAGCCGCATGCATCATAGACGTACGAGCAACGTCCATGACCATGCCAATGCGGCGCTCTGCAATCCCATTTTGCTGCGGTGAGTCCGGAAGCGTGAAGGTCTGGCGGATGCCTCGCGCACGACAGTAGGCACGCAGAAGGCCAGAGGAGAACTCTCCGCCTCTGTCCGAGTGCAGACGCAACACAGGAAAGTCCGAGCCAAAGCTCTGCCTGAGCTGGAGACGAGCTGCGCGGATCCAGTCGATCAGCACCTCAGTGACATCACCCTTGCTGCGCAAGGGGAAGACTGTGGTGTAACGCGAGTAGTCGTCAACCACCAACAGGAAGTAGCGCTCGTGACCGAGTCCACGGACGCGGGCAGGGCCCCACACGTCCATGTGAAGTGTCTGCAACGGAGCCTCTGTCGGAGGAAACTGGGAGGAGTGAGGGGCAGCACGCTGGCGCCCCTCGACACAGGGGACACAGGCAGGGCCAGGGCCCTGAGGAAGGGGAGGGAGGGACCGGGGGAGACCAGACACAAGAAGACGGGAGGCCATGCCTCTGAGCCGAAGCAGAGAGGGGTGGCCAAGGCGGTGGTGCCAGAGGAGAGTCTCGTGAGACAGACGGCGACACGAACAGGGGGCAGACTCAGGACCAGACCTGGACGCTGCAGCAAACACCTGACCAGACGAAGGGACTCTACCAGACAGAGCACCGGGAGGAGAAGCAGTGGTCAGTGTGTACAGGCTCGACCCTGGCCGACGTGTAAACGTAGCCAGGTGGCGTCCCGTGCTAGCCTCCGTGCAGTGGGTCACTCGCTGACGAGCAGGAGTGAACTGGTGGACACCCACATCCTGTAGGTCAGCACCACTCACCAGGTTCGTAGAGAACGAGGGGAGGTAAAGACCAGTCAGGGTGCCAGAGGGAGCCGCCGGACACGGGAGGACTGTGGAGAAACGAGACAGGACAGGACCCCCAGAGGGGTCAGCCAGGGACACCGCAACAGGCCGACTAAGCGGCGTGAGAGTGGTGCGGTCCCGAAAGAAGGAGCGAGACGCCCCAGAGTCAAGGGTGAAGGTGTGAGAGGCAGAAGCCGACATAGTACCTGAGAGGGCAGACTCACCAGTACCTGAGAGCACAGACGCACTGGCACCTAGAGCAGTAGCCTCACTGGCACCTGACGCAGCAGTACCGATGCCCGGGTCGGGCGGGAAACACCGGTAACAGTCACCATCATCACTAACAGTCACAGCATACATGGCAGCAAGGATAGCATCAAAGTCAAGATCAAAAACAGCTACACCGCCCTAGACAGCTCTCCCCAGCGGGGGATCTCAGAGGCCTCCGGAAACTGCTGGCGCCAAGCGTCGGTCAAGCGGGCAAAGCAGCGGCGAGCCGTGTGGGTGCCCCCACACTGCTCACCCGCTCGGTCGCCGGTGCGAAGGACGTAGGTGCAGGGACCGAACGCCCCACCATGCTTACGCTGCGAGTACCACTCACGGAGCTGCTGAGGGGCGGGGACGTCGCGAGAGCGCTGCTGCTGCTGCTGCTGGTGCTGCTGGCGCTGACCACCCCTAGTGCCGCTCCTGTGGGACGAGCCACTCCGACCACCTCCACCACCGCCACCCCCGCCTCCGCCGCCACCGCCGCCACCGCCACCCTCGCCCCCGCCGCTCCCACTGCCACCTCCGCCACCACCTCCGCCGCCACCTCCGCCTCCACTGCTGCCACCAGTACCTCCACTCCCGCCTCCACCCCCACCGCCACCCCCACTCCCCCCGCCGCCCCCACCTCCTCCGCCACTGCCCCCGCTAGCTCCACCCGCTCCCTTGCCCCCCTTGCTCCTGCCAGAGCGGCGGGAAGCGCAGCAGGAAGCGCAGCTCGGTAGCGAGTGTCACTAGCGCGAAGGTGGGTAAAGAGGTCAGTGACTGTGGGAAAGGCAGCAAGGTCAGGGAAGAGGTACGGTAGCATGAGGCGGCTCAGTGTAGCAGTGGAAGGGGAGGAGTAGCGCGCAACTACAGCGTCGTACAAGGCCTGAGCGGTCTTGCACTGACTAAAGTGGGCACGCTCAGAGGAAGGGAGGTGGCGACGCACAGCAAGACATGCAGCAGCATCGCGCGTGGCCCACTTGGAGCGAACAGTGGGGTCAGCATCAGCAGGAGGGGCAGGGACAGCGCCAGAGGCAAAGTCAAAGAGAGAGATGTCATCTACTGAATCGCACTGCAAGTACAGCTGCAGGTCCTCGACCCAGACCGCGAAGTCAATGGCGCGACCCTCCGCGTCAAAGGATAGGACACTGGGGGTGACCATGATAGCAGCCGACAGTCTCACCAGAGAAGAAGGGTCGAGCAGCTCAGTAGGACCGCAACACAGCAGCTCAACAACTCCGCCGTCCCAGGAGTAGCAGCAGTCCCACAGGATCCGGCTCCCTGCACCGTAGACGGATCGGGCGGATCGGGCAGCTCGGGCGGCTCGGGCGGCTCGGGCGGGTCGGGCGGCTCGGGCGGCTCGGGCGGCTCGGGCGGCTCGGGCGGCTCGGGCGGCTCGAGCGGCTCGGGCGGCTCGGGCGGCTCGGGCGGCTCGGGTGACGTGGGGGCTCACGGGCGGCGCGGGCGGCTGCACGGGCGGCTCACGGGCGGCTGGGGCGGCTCACGGGCGGCACGGTGGGCGGCTGCACGGGCGGCTGCACGGGCGGCTGCACGGGCGGCTGCACGGGCGGTTGCACGGGCGGGTGCACGGGCGGCGCACGGGCGGCTGCACGGGTGGCGCGGCGGGCGGCAGCACGGGCGGCGGGGCCGCAATGGGGGCCGTAGCGGGGCTGCAGCGGGGCCGTATCGGGGCCGTAGCGGGGCCGTAGCGGGACCGACGACGGGCTGTAGCGGGGCCGTAGCAGGGTCGGCGGGGCCTAGGCGGGGCTGACGGGGCCGACGGGGCCGTAGCGAGGCCGTAGCGGGGCCGTAGCGGGGCCGAAGCGGGGCCGATGGGGCCTAAGTGGGGCCGACGGGGCCTAAGCGGGGCCGACGCGGGGCCGTAGCGGGGCCTAAGCGGGGCCGACGGGGCCTAAGCGGGGCCGACGGGGCCTAAGCGGGGCCGACGGGGCCTAAGCGGGGCCGACGAGGGGCCGTAGCGGGGCCTAAGCGGGGCCGACGGGGCCTAAGCGGGGCCGACGCGGGGCCGTAGCAGGGCCTAGGCGGGGCCGACGGGGCCTAAGCGGGGCCGAAGCGGGGCCGTAAGGGTAAAGCGGGGCCGCGACTAAAGGGCGGCGGGATCGCGAAGGTAAGGGCGACACGCAGGGTCGCTAAAAAAAATAACGCGCGCCTCGGGGCGCGCTTCGGTGGGCCCTAGGAACAGTCCCCAGGAGGGGACCTGCTCTGATTCCATGAGAAGAATTTAACAAGAATGAATGAACTATGAATGAAGTGAGTACAAATAGGAAACCCTAGTTGGGTTGTACCCCCTATGGGATACCCCACTATAGCCTACACAAATAAGTAAGCTATAATATTCTGACAAAAACGGAAATATCCATTTTAGGAAATATCCAAAACGGAAATATCTGAAACGGAAACTGTAAACACTGACAAAATAGGAAACTCCACACGAGCGACCATGATTCTACATGTGCGTTCATGATCGTTCGCAACAGGAGTCAGCAGGGAAATTTGGTAGACATGGAAATTGAAGGCAGTTATTTCAAGGACTCGGATCAAGTCAATTTCAAGAAAAGTTTGGCAACCGCATTTTCAGACAGCACGGCGAAAATCTAGAAAGGTAGTGTTCTATCAGTTGTTTGTTATTTTCCTTTGCATGTGTGTTAGCCGAAGTATATATATGTGTGCGTTTGCGAAGGTGTAACCAATCTTTTGTAAATGATAAAATTCTCCATCAACGTATTGACGCTACGAGCTTTTCTGCACACGAGCCAATTCGTCGTCAACGCTGCGCAATTGAGCTTGGGAATGCTCTAGTGCACGCCGTCGATGTTTACACCTAGGGAAATCTCTCTACAAAGACGAACCCTTGGTTAGGGGCTGGCTTTGCCAGGCACCCAGGGACCCTTGGAGGTAACCCCGTGGGGACTAACTATTGTGTATTAAAGGTGTGCCTAGAGCTTCTAGTTTCCAATAGTTGTCAACATTTGTTTTTTCAGTTGTACACTGATTTTCCAGCATTTTTGTACGCTGATTCATCATCCTGGTGTTGAATGCAAAATGTGGTTTGCATGTCAACCTACCTCCTATTCGCCGACGAAAAAGGAAAATGAGAGTTTTTGTTTCAAGGTAATTTGTGGAATGTGAGGAGCGCATTTGTGTGCTTTACATTTGTGCGTTTACGGTTTGTGAATCGCCTTAGCGGTTCATGAGTTACATGCATTTTTGTGTGTGAGTGCATTTCATTAATGTTCATGTTTTTTCGTGAGAGCGCATGAAAGTTCATTAGTTTCGGTAAGTTCGCGTGAGTTCGCGATTCTTGAAAGTTCATGAGTCTGCGTGTGCACTCATTGTTTCTCATGTGTTTTCGTGAGTTTTCATAAGAGTTCATGAGAGTTCACATCTTTTGTGCGTTTTAGAGAGTGGCGACTGTTTCGCCACGTTGACTAAGTCGCGCTGGTCAAGGTCAACCGCGTGTGTCAGGACCCGCAGGTGGGGTCCAGACACACGCGTGTGGCCCCTCAGGGCTCGCGCGTGTGCTTCGGCACTGTTGCAAGCGTGGCAGGGCCCACGATCGCAATAGGACAGGGCACATTACCGCCCTGTCTCGCGCCCTGACAGCGCACGATCGCGTACGCGATCGACCTGTCCTGCATGACCGAGAAATATCTCGGTCATGCTGGCTGGCACGTGGGGGGCTCGGGATTTACAATTGAAAAACTGTATCCCGTGTTGACTTGGCAAACATGAGGTCTCGCCAGAAAGTCACGCTACTTTGTGTGATCATTTCGACAAAGGCACGAAACGGTAAATGCTGTTTTGCAACGGTAAATTTCATTTTGCAACGGGAAAACGGTTTTCCCACACGAGGCTTCACGAGTGTTAACAGGAATTCATGAGTGCTCGCGAAGGGAGTCAGCAGGGGCGTTTGGATGAAGTACCATTTGAAATCAGTTATTCTAATGAAGCGGATCAAGCCAAATGCAGCTGAAGTTTGACAACCGTTTTACCAAGATAACATGGCGAAGTCTTATATTACAGTTTTATAACTGCTAAATGCTTGCCTTGTGTTTGCTTTGCTCGTGCATTAGTAGTTCTATAAATGTGTGCTTATGCTTCAGTGTAAACAACTTTTCGGATTGATCATTTTCTCTATCGACGTATTGACGCGAGGAGAAATTTTCTGCATACGAGCCAATCAATCGTTATTGCTTCCGCAATTGTGCTTGGGAGTGCTCTAGTGCACACGATTGCTTTCACGCTTGAAAGGTCCTTCAACAAACACGGGCCCTTGGATAGGAGCTGGTTTTACCACGCACCCAAGGACCCTTGGAGGTGACCCCGTGAGGACTATCTAGCGTTGATTAAAGGTGTGCTTAGAGCTTCTTGTTCCCAAATAGCTTTCAATACTTGGATGTACGGAGAACACTAAATTCTTCTACTGTAGTCCACCCTATAGCCTGTCTCGTAGCTTGCCCCATAGTCCGCATCGTAATCTCTGCTCCCCTTAGCCTAAGAATATCCATACGCTGGTACTTGCCGATTCTGGGTCTCAATTAGGGCATGCATAACACAGAGGGGAGGTACCAAAAAGTCACATGACCATAACATGAAGTGCAATGATTGATCAGGTCAGAAACATTGTTCTATGTCATTGTTTTTTTCACTATGCTTCTGTGTCTTTGTGATGCCTCCCCTCTGTATCGTGCATGCCCTCGCTGACACCCAGGATCGGCAAGCGCTAGCTCATGAAAATTATAGGGCTAAGGGGAGCAGTGGCACGGTATGAAAAATAAGGCAGGCTATTGTTCTCCTTACATCAAAGCTGATACTCAGAGTACAAAATAGAAAAAATGATGAAAAAAACTGACAGATTACCAACCACTAACCACTGGGATGAAATGGCTTATTTGTGTAGCGTCTGAGTGCGCCTATAACCCCCCAAGCCAACGTGCCTCTAACCCTTCCCCAGGATGAGTCGGGGATCTTTAGTGGTCCTCTATCACCTCCCCGCGCTGGGATGCCTTAAGTGCACATTAAACCATAGGGAATGTGGTCACACAAGGGTTAAACCTAGTGACTCGTCTAGCAGCAGCCGCCGCCGCTGCCACCGTCGTCCTTGCCGACGCTGTCTCCATCTTAAATGTGTAAGATGGTTCAAAGGCTCGCTGCCTCCCCTCCTCGCCATGACTGAACTCGCCCGCCTGTCAGTGCCCTGCCCTCATGCATCCTATCGCCCTTGCCTCATCCCCAGTTCCCCCATGCCTCCTATCGCCCCATGTCCAATGCCACATGTGCCATATGAATGATGCCCCATGCTCCATGCCCATGGCACCTATGATACGGTGCTAAACCATGTCCCATGCCATGCCTTTGCTGCATAACAATGCCTGACACTGTGGGGGCCCCACAATCCAATCCCCCTCCAACTCCTCCAAAGTTTATCATGCATATTCCTAAAACATATGCCGCTACCTCTCACAATCCTCCCTCCTACTCCCCCCCTCCCACCATAATCTCTGTCAAAATTAACACGAGGCAGGAGCATGGCATACAACTACCTGACATACCGCGTGCCACTGATGTCAGCATCACTCAAGGCAATCGTCCTCTCCAACAACTTCTTCCCAGGCACCTTCCCTGCCAACTCCGCCACTTCCTGCGCCTCTGCTGCCAACTGCTTTATCAGCGCCACCTCTTGCAACAATCCTACTGAGGATGGCAGCACGGCAGAGCGAGCGTCAGGGTGTGATATCTGCTGCAGTGAGTGTGGTTAGGGCATGCTGTGTGGCGGCACAGGGTGTGCACGCCCAATGCTGCTGCACTGTTTAGTGCCAAGACGGTGAATGCTGCTAGTGCTGCTGCTCTTCCCGTGGCTTGTTTTGGTGAGTGGTGCTCATGTGTGAAACACATCTGCTGGCCCAATTTCACTTCTCATTTAACAACATACACTGCCATTTCTTGCTTGAATGTCCTACCTTGTCCCCCCCATTTTTTCATCTATTCTCCCATATTCTCCCTTCTTACATGCACCTTGTTCACATACTGTGTGTGCGCTACAATTGCACCCATTGCCTGCCCCATTGAATGGCGATATCACGGTCTCAAATGTGCCACAACTGCTGTTTCCAACTGCATTGGCCACCTCCGCACACCTTGGAAACACATGTTGCAATATGTAGCCTTATTTAAAGTTTACATAGAAGCATTCTCACTACACCGGAAGTGTAGCAACTCTATTGGAGATACAATTGATGAACATTAGTCATTCTAGTGTGGGAATTTATTGGTGGATAGATTAGCCCTAAAGGGAATGCACCCCTTTCAAGTATATGGCTAGCTAGAAAGTTTTGCATTCTATCATGATATTGTATTTCATAAATTGATGTAGATTTTTTCCAAAAATCATGTCTAATATGAGAAGAAGCGAACGAGAATGAATCAACTATGAATGAAGTGAGTACAAATATGAAACCCTAATTGGGTTGTACCCCCTATGGGATACCCCACTATAGCCTACACAAATAAGTAAGCTATAATGTTCTGACACACCCCCATAGGCAAAGTGGGGGAGAACAAGGGGTCACAAGACCAGTCAAGCAAAGCAAAGCAAAGCTCAGGGTGGATCACAAAGTCACCACACATTCCGAGCGCAAGGTCAAGGGCCATAAGGCCAGTTCGCATGCAAGATCATATATAGAGATATACAAGAGTCAAGCAAGCAAGAGCAAGAGTATATATAGGTCAAGGTACAAGCAAGGTCAAGAAGTGAGCAAGTGAGGCAAGACAGGCACAAGACCCAGCTGCGTGCAGCAACGCTGATGATCACAAGGAGCAAGTGCCTTGGTGAAGACATCAGCAGTGTTGGCCTCAGAGGCCACGTACGCAAGTCGCAACTGTCCACGCTGCTGCAGCTCACGAGCAAGAAAGTAGCGGAGAGCAATGTGCTTTGTCCTGTGCTCCAGTCGCTGCTCTCGACACAAGGCCAGCATGGCCTTGTTGTCTACGTACAGGACTGGAGGAGAACGAGGCGGCTCTCCAAGGTCGGTCAGCAGGTAGGTGAGCCAGCGAAGCTCCTGAGCAGCCATAGCCCCGGCGTAGATCTCAGCCTCACAACTGGAGCCGAGAACAGAAGACGAGCGAGTAGCCCGCCACGAGACAGAGCCGGAACCAAGGCCGAAGGTGTAACCCTGTGACGACCGCTGCGTAGCCTGGTCGTCAGCCCAAGAAGCGTCCGCGTGCCCAGTGAGGACCACTGGACTGCGCCCTCCAAGCACTAGCCCCATGCCCGACGTACTGCACAAGTAGCGCAACACCCTCTTCGCTGCAGCCATGTGCTCTGGTCGGTGTCTCCCAGGAGCAACATAGCGTGCGAGAATGCTGAGAGGGTATGCAAGGTCAGGTCGTGTGCAGGTCATCAGGTACATGAGGCAGCCAACAAGCTTTGCATACGGGCCACTCGACTCTACGGACTCATCCGAAGGCAGAGCTGAGAGCGAGTGGCGAGTAGGCAGAGGAGTGGCCTGAGGCGAGGAGTACGTGAAGCCGAAGCGCTGAAGGACCTGCTGCACCATGTGTGACTGAGTCAGGGTAATGGTGCGGCGTGCTCTGTCCCGGGTGATCTGCAAGCCAAGGTAGCTGCGCAGTTCACCCAGGTCAGTGCACGTGTGTCTCTTCTGCAGCACGGACTTCACGTAAGCGAGTCCAGCAGTGTCCGCTGTGGCAAAGACCAAGTCGTCGACGTACACGAGGATGTAGAACGGCGGCAGAGAGGTGTCGGTGCGCAGAAACAGCGACGGGTCGGCAGTAGAAGGAGCAAACCCAAGTGCCGCAAGCGTAGTCCTCAGTGTGTCGTGCCACTCACGTGGCGCCTGGCGGAGACCGTAGACTGGACGCCGGAGACTCCACTGGGTACCAGGAGGGAAAGACCCAATGAAGCCAGGTGGGCGACGCAGCCAGATCTCCTCGTGCAGGCTGCCCTGCAAGAAAGCTGTGCTGAAGTCGAGAGAGTGCAGCTCGTGGTCACGGTGAGCAGCAACGTGCAGCAGTACCCAAAGAGTGGTCATCTTCGGGGTGGGGGAGAAGGTCTGAAAGTAGTCAACCCCCTGCCGCTGACTGAAGCCACGAGCCACGTAACGCGCCTTGAAGACAGGCGGAGAACCCGGCGGCCGCTTCACCCTGAAAATCCACATGCCACTGACGATGTTCGCCCCAGGAGGGGGAACAGCGTCGACTTAGGTGCCTGTGGACTTCCAGGAAGCCATCTCTGCATCCATAGCTGCCTGCCACTGAGAGGAGTAGGGACCCTCTATCGCCTCCGCGTAAGAGCGCGGAGTCGGGATGTCTAGTGCATCCGGGTCTCCCTCAGGGGCTAGCAGTACAGACGCAATATGAGGTGAAGCGGCGGCCAGACACTGGAACTCCTCCTGCCTGTCCTCAAGGACGTCCGTGCCAAGGGCACACTCACCCCCGACGGACGGAGGACAGGCAGACTCAGACTCAGCGACAAGACTAGCAGCGTAGTCTAGACGACAGCGCGCAGCAAAGTCGACGAGCTCAGTGACAAGGGCAGACGCAGCAGAAGACTCGAAAGAAGGATCAGTGACAGCAGTAGCAAGAAGGCGCGTGACAGTAGGACTGGCAGCACAAAGAGAGTCCGACTCCGGGTCGGCAAGAGCAGGAAGAGAGGAAGCAGGAGGAGAAGGCAAAGGGGCACGCAGAGGAGCAGTAGACGGACGCAGAGACATCCGGTGCGTGCCAGGGACAGGAGGAGGACGCTGACACAAACCACGACCACTAGTGCGCGCAGTACGAAAAGGCGACGCAGGACGAGACGCAGGCTCACGACGCTCAGTAAGACCTCCAGTCGGACCAGCGTAGGGAGAAGGAGCAGGCAAAGGTGAGGTAGGCTGTAGCTGTGACTGTGACGAGACAGGCTGTGGACCCTCTAAGGGAGGAGGAGGAGGACCAGTAGAAGGTGTAAGACCAAGAACCTGCTGCAGGAGCGGAACGAAGTACGGCCGGGGCCGCGCGGCGACGCCAGAAACAGCAGGGACAGCACCAGTACCCCCAGCAGGAGTACCCGCTCCAGCAGCACCTCCAGTAGCTCCAGAACCACCAGCAGCACCACCAGGAGCACCACCAGTCGGACCTCCAGCGGCAGTCTCAGCGTCAACACCCTCAGCAGCACCAGCTCCAGGAGAAACCTCAGACCCAGCAGCTCCAGCACCCACAGTACGAGCACCGCCGGGACGCTCGGCAGCAGTACCCTCTGCAGCCGAAGAACCTCCAGCACCAGCAGCACGCCTCCAGCGCCTGGCAAACCACTCACGTAGCTCCTGAGGGGAGAGTGGCTCTCGGCGAGACGAAGCACCTCCAGGCGGAGCACCCCCAGTCTCAGCACCTCCAGGCTCAGCACCCCCAGGCTCAGTACCCCCAGGCTCAGTACCCCCAGGCACAGCACCCCCAGTCTCAGCACCTCCAGGCTCAGCACCCCCAGGCTCAGTACCCCCAGGCTCAGTACCCCCAGGCTCAGCACCTCCAGGCTCAGCACCCCCAGGCTCAGCACCCCCAGGCCCAGCACCCCCAGGCTCAGCACCTCCAGACTCCGCACCCCCAGGCTCAGTACCCGCAGGCGTAGCACCTCCAGTCTCAGCACCCCCAGGCTCAGCTCCCGCAGCAGCACCAGAGTCACCAGTGACCTCGACAGGCTCGACCGCGTCTACTTGGGACACACCTGAAGGGGCAGGACCCTGAGGGGGGAGGGGGTCTACCGGGGGGGGACCTGGTACCAAGAAGAGCGGGGGCGGGGGGAGGGACGGAGTGCGGTAGGGGAAGAGGCGGTAGTAGGGTACCGACTCGTCGAACGTGACGTCCTGGGAGGACAGAACACGTCGAGAGGTGGGGTGGTAGAACTGTCACCCAGGGGCGTCGGGGGGGGAACCCCAGGAAGACACAGGAAGCAGCGCGAGGGGACAGCTTGTCCACAGACAAGTCGCGGACAAACGCCCGAGATCCCCAGACCCGGAACGCCGACGCATCGCCAACCTTCCCCGTCCACAGAAGGGCTGGGGAGGCCTCCGGCCTGGAGACCCTGGGGTGGAGGTTGATCTGATGCGCCGCATACCTGACCGCAAACGGCCACAGAAAATGGGGGGCAGCCGCATGCATCATAGACGTACGAGCGACGTCCATGACCATGCCAATGCGGCGCTCTGCAATCCCATTTTGCTGCGGTGAGTCCGGAAGCGTGAAGGTCTGGCGGATGCCCCGCGCACGACAGAAGGCACGCAGAAGGCCAGAGGAGAACTCTCCGCCTCTGTCCGAGTGCAGACGCAACACAGGAAAGTCCGAGCAAAAGCTCTGCCTGAGCTGGAGACGAGCTGCGCGGATCCAGTCGATCAGCACCTCAGTGACATCACCCTTGCTGCGCAAGGGGAAGACTGTGGTGTAACACGAGTAGTCGTCAACCACCAACAGGAAGTAGCGCTCGTGACCGAGTCCACGGACGCGGGCAGGGCCCCACACGTCCATGTGAAGCGTCTGCAACGGAGCCTCTGTCGGAGGAAACTGGGGCGAGCGCTAGGGTAGGCGCCCGCCCTAGCGGCCTTGGTTCCGTCCATGTGAATGAGCTCGAAAGCTCCAACCCTTTCCACAATACCCCTTAGGGCTCTTCCGAACCATGCCTTCCATGGTTGGGGGGCTAATAGGCTTGGAGCCTAAGCGGCATCTTTTTTTGGTTGGGAAACCCCAATTTAGTGAAATTGGATGGTTGCCTTGTTGTTGTTGGGTGCAAATTCACATTGCACGACATCCTGCCGTCTGTTTGTATGAGTATGCGTGTGCGAATGCATTTGCGTGTGAATGGTATGTTCGTGTGTTTATTTGCTTTCGCTATTTTCGCTTGATGCATTTGTAGGTACTTGCGCAATGTTCGCTTCTGCACAACATTGTACGCGCTATGAATAGTGCAAGCAGAAAGGATGAGCTCGCAAAGGAACCCAAGATGGAAGCTTTGCAGTTCGGTCGAATTGATTGCGCAGATTCAGTTCTATCCAGCTTGTAATTGTACTTTTTTGTTTGGTTAACTATAGTGTAGCAGGGCAGGCACTATAGGGGTACAATTTAGGTGAAGGCTGGATATTGTTTATCTGTATCTGCATTCAAGGCCAGGGGAAACCAGCGGAACCAGCATTTGGCTGGTTGGGCAAAGACAAAACAGGTTCTGTTTTTAGAACCTGAATCTGGTTGTTGTTTCCCCAGGTTGGAGAATCAGAACCGGAGGTTGTTTTCCAACCTACCACCTGCTGTTTTGTCCAGCCAGGTTGGTTCTGTTGCTTGGAATTATTTGTGATCATCCCTGGTTGTTCCCAAGTTCATTCGCAAGGTCCTTACTATTTATTCCTTCTCTGTTTGTACCTGGATATAGTCAATTTGATTCAAGCGAATTCCTCCCTTCCTGGAATTTCGTTTCTACGCGGTGCGACAGCGGAATGCTACCCGAGTCAACGCTAGTACGCTAGCACTCCAACACTACGCAAACGCTGTCCGAGCCATAACTTCGTAATGGCAGAACTTTTCGCGAGGCAACTTGGCTTATTTTGAAGCTCTTGGAGCGAGCTTCGATATAGGAAATTCTTAGCTTAATCCGATCGACGGTCTGCACGATACGCTGCGAGACGTTCAAGGTACTCTTGCTGTTTTGACTAAGTCCCTCTTGATCCCTCTCTCTACAAACTCGGACCCAAGGATAGGGGCTGGTCTTGTACCAGGCACCCAAGGACCCTTGGAGGTGACCCCGAGGAGAGGTTTTAAGTTTGATAAAGTCTTAATAGCTTGAGTTTATTAGGACCTTACACCAACAAGCTGGTATCAGAGCTGCGTTATAGTGATCCTCGTTATAGGTAGCTATGGCAGGCAACACCTCGACGGGAGCTGGTGAATCTTCAGCCCAAGATCGTAGCGGCAGCCATGATTCTGGTGTTTCAGCGCCAAGGGGAGCGCGGACAAACCAGGGCTCGCTGATCAAGGAGGTGCTGAAGAATTTCACCGTCGAGAAGTTCAATGGTGAGGGCTATGATGATTGGGCCTGAAAGATGCAACTCTTTTTCCGTCAGATTGGATTGCTGAAACTAATGATTGGGGAGGAGCCTAGTCCGAGTGACCCCACGCCTCAGGAAGATTAGGACGAGCGCTCCTCGGCTGGCTACTATTTGATGTCGTAGAGTTTGGAGCCGAACCAGCGTCACCTCGTTATACACCTGCTGCCGGAGGTTGAGTGCGGTCCGAAGGCGTGGACCGTGTTGAAGGAGCTGCACGCCCCGACCTCCGTTGTTGCAACGTTGATGCTAGAGAGGGAGCTTTCCGCGTTGCGCCTGAGCGAGGGAGAGCCGGTGCAACCTGTCCTGGACAAAATACGCGACCTCTACGCAAAGTTGGCGACCGCGGGAATCACCTACCCGGAGCAAACCAAGTGCTTGAAGATGCTCTTGCTGCTGCCGGAATCGTGGCTTCAATTCACGAGCGGATTGAGCCTGCCGCAGAACCAGAGCTCCAAGACACTCGAGTGGGTGCGGACAAAGGTTATGGAGGAAGACTTCCGTCGCCGCCAACTGAGGGGTGGAGACGACGGCAGCAGCGGCTATGGGATGCAAGGGAGCCGACGTGGCAGAGGACGTGACTTTGGTGGTGCTGGACGCGGTGCAAAGAAGGACGCCGACTCCAACGACCAACAAGGAGGTACCGGTTGGGGTCGTGGTGCGAAATCTGGACGTGGGGGCAAGTCGGGCGCTGGTGGCAAAATGAAAGGGAGTTGCTGGTATTGTGAGAAGGAGGGGCACCCCTGATTTTTGTGCTATCAGAAACCCGATGGATGGACCCCCCAGAATCGTCACCAGGATGGCGGCGCGCGGAGGAACCTGAAAAACGGCGCGAACATGGTCGCCGATTCGTTCGACAACAACCCGAAGAGCAACGGCGGTGCGGAAAAGAAGAAGGAGCACACCGCGGGCTAGTTCTTCCATATTGGAGAACGAGGGGAGCAAGGAGACGCCTCTTGAGCAGAGCTGCACCCCCTGGACTATTGGGTGTTGGACACGGGCGCTGCTAGGACGATGACGCCGCAAAAAGACCTGGTGGAACACGTACGAGCTGGTGGAGAAAATGATGTGGAGACTAGCACTAGTGGAGCTGCTGGATCCGAGGAAGGAGAGCAGCAGCAGGGGAAAACTAAGAAGCCGAAGGGTGTTGTTATGAAGGGATGGGAGACACCCGTCTCCAGGCCAGGACGTACCCGTATGGCTACTAAGAAGTTGACTGCAGGAGCTGATGTAGCAGAGCAGCAGCTTAGGACAGAAGAGGCATTGCTGATTCTACCTCATGGCTATGACCCGGATGAGAAGGATGAACCTGCCTACTCTTTTCTTGCCCTTGCACAAGAGGAACCAGCTGGCATGGAGGAGGCATTAGCTGGACCAGATAGGGAAAAATGGCTGGTTCCTAGGGATGTTGAGTACCAGAGCCTACTAGAGAATGGGACATGGGTTCTGGTGGTGCTGGCCGATGGGAAGAAAGCTGTACAGTGCAAGTGGGTGCTAAGGATCAAGACCGATGACAAGGGACGGATCACCATCTACAAGAGTAGGCTCGTAGCTAAGGGGTTTACGCAGAAGGAGAAGCGGGACTTCAATGAGATTTTTGCTCCCACTGCCAACCCCCCTACCCTTCATAGTTGGGGGAGGACCTGTTAGTTGGAGGTCAAAGAAGCAGACGGAGACGGCACTCTCTTCCGTGGAATCAGAGTACATGGCGATGTTCCATGGGGTGAAGGAGGTGATTTGGCTGAGGAGGCTGTTAGAGGAGATTGGCCAGGAGCAGAAGGTTGCTACGCCGCTGTTTTGTGATAGCAAGAGGGCTCTTGAGATGGCTAGGAACGCTGTGCTTCATGGGCTGAACAAGCACTTGCGTATCTGTTGGTGTAAGGGCCTAAAAAACTCAAGATATTAAGACTTTATCACACTTAAAACCTCTCCTCGGGGTCACCTCCAAGGGTCCTTGGGTGCTTGGTGCAAGACCAGCCCCTATCCCCGGTCCGAGTTTGTAGAGAGAGGGATCAAGAGGGACTTAGTCAAAACAGCAAGAGTACCTTGAACGTCGCGCAGCGTATCGTGCAGACCGTCTATCAGATTAAGCTGAGAATTTCCTATATCGACATCAAATAGAGCTTTAAAATAAGCCAAGTTGCCTCGCGAAAAGTTCTGCCATTACGAAGTTATGGCTCGGACAGCGTTGGCCTAGCGTTGTAGTGCTAGCGTACTAGCGTTGACTCGGGTAGCATTCCGCCATTGCACTGTGTAGAAACGAAATTCCAGGAAGGGAGGAATTCGCTTTAATCAAATTGACTATATCCAGGTACAAACAGAGAAGGAATAAATAGTTATAGCTAGCAAGGACCTTAGGAATGAACCTGGGAACAACCAGGGATGATCCTGAATAATTCCAAGCAATAGAACCAACCTGGCTGGACAAAACAGCAGGTGGTAGGTTGGTAAACAACCTCTAGTTCTGCTTTTTCAACCTGGGAAAAGAACAACCAGGTTCAGGTCCTAAAAACAGAACCTGTTTCGTCTTTGCCCAACCAGCCAAAAGCTGGTTCCGCTGGTTTCCCCTCGCCCTGTAGCATACAGATAGAGACAAACAACATCCAACCTTCACCTAAATTGTACCCCTATAGTGCCTGCCCTGCTACACTGTAGTCAATCAAACAAAACAGTACAATTTCGAGTTGGATAGAACTGAATCTGCACAATTAATTTGACCGAACCGCAAAGCTTCCATCTTGGGTTCCTTTGCGAGCTCGTCCTTTCTGCTTGTACAGTTCATAGTGCGTACAATGTTGTGCCGAAGCGCTTAATGTGCGAGTACCTGCAAATGCTTCAAGCGAAAATGGCGAAAGCAAACAAACACACCGAACATTCCATTCACACCCAAATGCATTCGCACACGCATACTCATACAAACAGACGGCAGGATGTCGTGCAATGTGAATTTGCACCCAACAAAATTTGCCTCCTTTCAAAGTTCACCCGTTTCCCCTTCCACAGTGTGGCTGGCAGGAGCAAAAAGCCGTTGGAGCTGGTCCACATGGACTTGCTGGGGCCGCTGCCGGTGCAAGGGCAAAAGGGGGAGCGGTACTTCCTAACCATAGTGGATGACTGGAGCAGGCTAATGTGGGCGTATCCGCTGAAGCAGAAAGATCACGCAGCAGAAAGCTGGTTCCGCTGGTTTCCCCTCGCTCTGTAGCATGCAGACACAGACAAACAACATCCGACCTTCACCTAAATTGTACCCCTATAGTGCCTGCCTTGCTACACTATAGTTATCCAAACAAAACAGTACAATTACAAGTTGGATAGAACTGAATCTGCGCAATCAATTCGACCGAACTGCAAAGCTTCCATCTTGGGTTCCTTTGCGAGCTCGTCCTTTCTGCTTGCACTGTTCATAACGCGTACAATGTTGTGCCGAAGCGCACATTCTGCGAGTACCTGCAAATGCTTCAAGCAAAAATTGCGACACCAAACAAACACACGAACATTCCATTCACACCCAAATACATTCGCACACGCATACTCGTACAAACAGACGGCAGGATGTCGTGCAATGTGAATTGGCACCCAACACACTCCCCCTTAGCCTTTCAGCTGCATCCCCATCATTCCATGCTAGTTCATGCTCATTCCACTCATGCGCACACAACGCCAATGTGGCGCATCCGCAAGCCTCTTGGTGAGGAAGTCTGCTGGCTGTTGGTGAGTCTTGATGTAGATCGGATTCACCGTCCCCCTCTTCACCTCCTTACGCAGCCAGTGCCACTTGATACGCATGTGCTTGTTCAGCCCATGAAGCACAGTGTTTCCGGCCATCCTAAGAGCCCCCTTGCTATCACAAAATAGCGACGTAGCAACCTTCTGCTCCTGGGCAATCTCCTCTAACAGCCTCCTCAGCCAAATCACCTCCTTCACCCCATGGAACATCGCCATGTACTGTGATTCCACAGAAGAGAGTGCCGTCTCCGTCTGCTTCTTTGACCTCCAACAAACAGGTCTTCCCCCAACTACACAGATGTATCCTCCCACAGATGAGGAATCCTCCTTCTCAGAGGCCCACGTAGAATCAGTAAAGCAAGTGAGAGAGAGCTTGCCTTCTCCAAGCCTCTCCCCTTTTTCTTTCAGCATCTCAACCCCTTTCTGCTTCACCTGTGCAGATGCTGAGTATTGAACTCCAATGCTTGGGTGAGAGTTGAGATACTTCACCACACGCTCAGCTGCATCCACCTACTCCTCTGATGGATTCTGCACCACCCTAGCCAACTGCCCAACCGAGACAGAGATGTCGGGCCTTGTGTGAACTGCTACATACAAGAGGCTGCCCACCAAGGAGTGAAATTGCTGCTGCTCTTTAGCTTCAACCCCTTCATCCTCTGCAGCTTTCACAAGCTTGAATTCTGCTGGCAGGGGAGTTGCAACTTTGCGCTCATTCTCAATCCCATACTTTTCCCCCAGCTCTTTGATGAAATTCTCCTGGTGCAGCTTCAACCACCTATGATCCAGATCCCTCTCCACGTGCATTCCAAGGTAGTACTTTACCTCCCCAAGGTTCTTGCACTTGAAGTTCTCCATCAGCTGCTGCTGCACATTCTGGATCTCCTTCATGCTGCTGCTAAAGAGAAGAATGTCGTCCACATAAACAAGAAACAGCACCAGCTTCTCCCCCTCCCCCTTGAGAAAGAGGCTCTCATCACAGCTGCTGGTCCTGAATCCCATCTCCTCTAAAACAGCTGCCAGCTTCTGGTACCAGTAGCGTGGCGCCTGCTTCAAGCCGTAGATGGACTTCTTCAGCTTGCACACCCTGCCCGTACCATCCTCATACCCAGGCGGCTGCGTCATGTACACATCCTCCTCTAAAATCCCATTGAGGATCCAGCAGCTCTCCTTCGGCTTCTTAGTTTTCCCCTGCTGCTGCTCTCCTCCCTCAGATCCAGCAGCTCCACTTGTGCTAGTCTCCACATCATTTTCTCCACCAGCAGATGCCTCCTGTACCTTCTCTCCATCACCACCCTCTGCAGCTACCTGATCTCCCTCCTCCCACACACTAGGAGTCAGGTCCAGCTGCATGGTGATTTGCTCCATTTGCTGGGACACCCTGGCCTCCGGCTATTTCTCCCAACTCCCATACATCATGCCCTCAACAAACTTCACATCCCTGCTGTCAAACAACACACCTTTGGATGGTTCCCACAGCAGCCATCCCTTACTCTCAGCAGCCAACCCCAAATGCACACACTAGATTGCACTTGCCCCCAACTTACTGCGGTAGGTCTTGGGGACGTGGGTGAGTGCCATGCAACCGAACACCCTCAGCATGTCCACTATCAGCTTCCTCCCAAGCCACCTCTCCAACGGCACCCACGAGTCATCCCCAACCTTTGTGAGTACCCTGTTCCTAGCGACGGTAGCGTGCCGAACAGCATGGGGCCACATCGAGTTGCCCAGCCCAGATTCTATGAGCAGCGCCCTAGCTGACTCCAGAATTGTCTGGTTCGCCCGTTCTGCTACACCGTTAGACTGTGGGGTGTAAGCCGTAGTCAGCTCCCTCTGGATGCCCCGCTTCTTGAACCAGGCTATCATCTCAGCTCCAAGGAACTCACCACCCCGATCTGTCCTAATCCGCTTCACCACACATTCCGCTTGCTTTTCCACGAATGACAGCCAATCATCCCGTATCGTAGGGCTGGCGTAGTCCTTCTGTTTCAGCGGATATGGCCACATAATCATGCTCCAATCATCCACTATGGTCATAAAGTACCGCTCCCCCTTTGTGCCCCTGAACCGGCAGCGGCCCCACCAAGTCCATGTGGACCAACTCCAACGGCTACTTGCTCCTGCCAGTCACACTATGGAAGGGGAAACGGGTGAATTTGCATAGCAAGCATATTTCACAGTTGTCATCAGGTGGCTGTCCATTCAGCTTAAGACCCTTGACGACCCCATCCTTCTCCAGCTGCTTCAGCAAAGGCGTTGCTACATGCCCCAAGCGTCGGTGCGCTGTTGCCCAATCCGTCTCCCCAGATCTGGCCGACACTTTCACACCAACCCCTCCAACGGCGTTGCACTCCCCCTGGGATGCAGACCCCTCTCCAGCCTGCCCCCCACCATGCCACGCCAATGCCGACAGCTGCCACATGGATCTGTACACGTCCTTGCTCTTGTGCAGATCCCAAAGCACCTGATTGCCCAGCTGCCCCTTGTAAGTGCGTGCCCCATCCGTGCTAGTGCTCACCCCAGCCTTGGCAAGCTTACGGAGGGAGATGAGGTTGGCCTTGAGTTCAAGAACGAGGAGAACGTCGTGCAGCACCACCGGCTTGCCATCCGCTCCTTTTAACGCAGCTCGTCCCGCACCACCCACCTCCAGCGCGTGTCCATAGGCGGAGCACACCTCGTTGATCGGTGCAGCTCGTACGTAGTCCACCAGGTCTTTTTGCGGCGTCATCGTCCAAGCAGCGCCCGTGTCCAACACCCAATAGTCGAGGGGGTGCAGCTCTGCTCAAGAGGCCTCTCCTTGCTCCCCCTGTTCTCCAATATGGAAGAACTGGCCCGCGGTGCGCTCCTTCTTCTTTTCCGCACCGCCGCTGCTCTTCGGGTTGTTGTCGGACGAATCGGCGACCATGCTCGCGCCGTTTTTCAGGTTCCTCCGCGCACCGCCATCCTGGTGAGAATTCTGGGGGGTCCGTTTATCGGGTTTCTTATAGCAAAAAAACCAGGGGTGCCCCTCCTTCTCACAATACCAGCAACTCCCTTCATTTTGCCACCAGCACCCGACTTGCCCCCACGTCCAGATTTTGCACCACGACCCCAACCGGTACCTCCTTGTTGGTCATAAAAGTCGTCGTCCTTCTTTGCACCGCGTCCAGCATCGCCAAAGCCACGTCCTCTGCCATGTCGGCTCCCTTGCATCCCGTAGCCGCTGCTGCCGTCGTCTCCACCCCTCAGTTGACGGCGACGGAAGTCCTCCTCTAGAATCTTTGTCCGCACCCACTCGAGTGTCCACGAGCTCTGGTTCTGCGGCAGGCTCAATCCGCTCGTGAATTGAAGCCATGATTCTGGCAGCAGCGAGAGCATCTTCAAACACTTGGTCTGCTACGCGTAGGTTATTTATGCGGTCGCCAAATTCGCGTACAAGTCGCGCAACTTGTCCAAGACAGGTTGCACCGGCTCTCCCTCGCTTAGGCGCAACGCGGACAGCTCCCTCTCCAGCATCAACGTTGCAACAACGGAGGTTGGGGCGTGCACCTCCTTTAACACGGTCCACGCCTTCGGACCGCACTCAACCTCCGGCAGCAGGTGCATGACGTGGTGACGCTGGTTCAGCTCCAAACTCTGCGACATCAAATAGTAGCCAGCCGAGGAGCGCTCGTCCCAATCTTCCCGCAGCGTGGGGTCACTCGGTCTAGGCTCCTCCCCAATCATTATTTTCAGCAAACCGATCTGACGGAAATACAATTGCATTTTCTAGGCCCAATCATCATAGCCCTCACCATTAAACTTCTCGACGGTGAAGTTATTCAGCACCTCCTTGACCAGCGAGCCCTGGTTTGTTTGCGCTCCCCTTGGCGCTGAAACACCAGGATCATGGCTGCCGCTGCGATCTTGGCCTGAAGATTCACCAGCTCCCGTCGAGGTGTTGGCCGCCATAGCTACCTATAACGAGGATCACTATAATACAGCTCTGATACCAACTTGTTGGTGTAAGGTCCTAATAAACTCAAGTTATAAAGACTTTATCAAACTTAAAACCTCTCCTCGGGGTCACCTCCAAGGGTCCTTGGGTGCCTGGTACAAGACCAGCCCCTATCCTCGGGTCCGAGTTTGTAGAGAGAGGGATCAAGAGGGACTTAGTCAAAACAGCAAGAGTACCTTGAACGTCGCGCAGCGTATCGTGCAGACTGTCTATCAGATTAAGCTGAGAATTTCCTATATCGAAGCTCGCTCCAAGAGCTTTAAAATAAGCCAAGTTGCCTCGCGAAAAGTTCTGCCATTACGAAGTTATGGCTTAGACAGCGTTGGCCTAGCGTCGTAGTGCTAGCGTACTAGCGTTGACTCGGGTAGCATTCCGCCATCGCACCGAGTAGAAACGAAATTCCAGGAAGGGAGGAATTCGCTTGAATCAAATTGACTATATCCAGGTACAAAAAGAGAAGGAATAAATAGTTATAGCTAGCAAGGACCTTAGGAATGAACCTGGGAACAACCAGGGATGATCCCAAATAATTCTGAGCAACAGAACCAACCTGGCTGGACAAAACAGCAGGTGGTAGGTTGGTATGCAGCCCCTGGTTATGTTTTTCCAACCTGTGAAAACAACAACCAGGTTCAGGTCCTAAAAACAGAACCTGTTTTGTCTTTGCCCAACCAGCCAAAAGCTGGTTCCGCTGGTTTCCCCTGGCCCTGTAGCATGCAGATACAGACAAACAACATCCAACCTTCACCTAAATTGTACCCCTATAGTGCCTTCCCTGCTACACTATAGTCAATCAAACAAATCAGTACAATTTCGAGTTGGATAGAACTGAATCTGCGCCATTAATTTAACTGAACCGTAAAGCTTCCATCTTGGGTTCCTTGGCGAGCTCGTCCTTTCTGCTTGCACTGTTCATAGCGCGTACAATGTTGTGCCAAAGCGCACAATGTGCGAGTACCTGCAAATGCTTCAAGCAAAAATTGCGAAAGCAAACAAACATACGAACATTCCATTCACACCCAAATGCATTCGCACACGCATACTCGTACAAACAGACGGCAAGATGTCGATCAATGTGAATTTGCACCCAACAGTATCAAGTGGCACTGCCTGCGTAAGAAGGTGAAGAGGGGGACGGTGAATCCGATCTACATCAAGACTCACCAGCAGCCACGAGACTTCCTCACGAAGAGGCTTGCGGATGAGCCACATTGCGCATGAGTGGAATGAGCATGAACTAGCATGGAATGATGGGGATGCAGCCGGCAGGCCGGGGGGGAGTGTGTTGGGGACAAATTCACATTGTACGACATCCTGCCGTCTGTTGATACGAGTATGCGTGTGCGATGCATTTGGGTGTGAATGGAATGTTCGTGTGTTTGTTTGCTTTCGCAATTTTCGCTTGAAGCATTTGCAGGTACTCCCACATTGTGCGCTTTGGCACAACATTGTACGCGCTATGAACAGTACAAGCAGAAAGGACGAGCTCGCAAAAGAACCCAAGATCGAAGCTTTGCGGTTCGGTCAGTTCTATCCAACTCGAAATTGTACTGTTTTGTTTGGTTGACTATAGTGTAGCAGGGGAGGCACTATAGGGGTACAATTTAGGTGAAGGTTGGATGTTGTTTGTCTGTATCTGCATGCTAGAGGGCGAGGGGAAACCAGCGGAACCAGCTTTTGACTGGTTGGGCAAAGACGAAACAGGTTCTGTTCTTAGGACCTGAACCTGGTTGTTGTTTTCCCTGGTTGGAAAAACAGAACCAGAGGTTGTTTACCAACCTACCATCTGCTATTTTATCTAGCCAGGTTGGTTCTGTAGCTTGGAATTATTTGGGATCATCCCT
Organism: Closterium sp. NIES-65; assembly: GCA_948144175.1. Lineage (NCBI taxonomy): Eukaryota > Viridiplantae > Streptophyta > Zygnematophyceae > Desmidiales > Closteriaceae > Closterium > Closterium sp. NIES-65. The sequence goes on from CANXME010002388.1 coordinate 262,940, forward strand.
GGTTGTTCCCAAGTTCATTCCCAAGGTCCTTGCTAGCTATAACTATTTATTCCTTCTCTGTTTGTACCTGAATATAGTCAATTTGATTCAAGCGAATTCCTCCCTTCCTGGAATTTCGTTTCTACGCGGTGCGACGGCGGAATGCTACCCGAGTCAACGCTAGTATGCTAGCACTCCAACACTAGGCAAACGCTGTCCGAGCCATAACTTCGTAATGGCAGAAGTTTTCGCGAGGCAACTTGGCTGATTTTAAAGCTCTTGGAGCAAGCTTCGATATAGGAAATTCTCAGCTTAATCCGATCGACGGTCTGCACGATACGCTGCAAGACGTTCAAGGTACTCTTGATGTTTAGACTAAGTTCCTCTTGATCCCTCTCTCTACAAACTCGGACCCGAGAATAGGGGCTGGTCTTGTACCAGGTACCCAAGGACCCTTGGAGGTGACCCCGAGGAGAGGTTTTAAGTTTGATAAAGTCTTATTAGCTTGAGTTTATTAGGCCCTTACACCAACAGTCTCCCCTCTTGCACGGGGACTGATGCAATTAGTATCAATGAGGCGTCTGTAACAACCTCATAGGGTTTCGTCGGATCTGGTAAAACTAGTACTAGAGCGTTGGTCAGCATTCGCTTGACCTCGTCGAATGCCTTTGGCATTGCTGTGTCCATTGCCAAGCGCTACTCTTACGAGTGAGGGACGTCAATGGAGCAAAAATGGTAGAATAGTTTGCCAACGACAATAATAGTTTGCCAGTCCCAAAAACGAACGGATTTGCCCCGCATCTTGTGGCACTAGTCCATTTTGGACTGCGAGAACTTTCTATGGGTGTACTTTGAGACCGTCATGTCCCACGAGATGGCCAAGATAATCCAACTCGCGTTTGTAGAACTTACGCTCTCGTAGTTTCCCTAACGCCCACCCACTTAAGGTGTCACAGGATCGAATTCTCAATCGAAACTTGTCACTAAAACTGAACACACGGCATTTTTATACTCGGAGAATACAAGGATAATCGAGATAAAACGAACCTTCGGGAACACGCCCTTCCCGATACTATAATCACAAGTGCGCATAAGCACGCAAGTCTATTGGCACTTGGGATTACGCCCAGATTACACCGTATACACCACTGTCGGCGCTGTCGGTGCCGTATAATAGGTATGTCGGTGGGAAAAGTAGGAAATAAGAGAAATCAATAGAAGGCTCTAGAAAATAGAATATTAGGCCGATTGAGATGAGATAAAGACCAAAATAAAGAGGAGAAAAGGGAGAATAGGATAACGGAAAAATATAATAGTGAGAAAATATTATAACGGGGACGTCGTCTCACACTTCCCCCCCTCAAAGCTGGGTGGTAGAAGTAACACCCTACTTGACAAGGTAGTCCTGGAGAGGACGGCGGGCGTTATCCATGTCGTGTTCAGGTACCTAAGTATCCTCGGAAGGATCATAGCCTTTCCAACGAATCAAGAGCTCCAAGGTGCCGTTAGGTCGTCGTCGGTGCGCGAGAACGGGTTCGACTTCGTACTCGGGTTCCCCATTAACGATCACTGGCAGTGGCGGCGGCGGCTGGCGACCTTTGAAGACCGTGTTTGGGTCCCGATAGGGCTTGAGAAGTTGAACATGGAAGGCATTGTGAATTCTCCAGGTAGCTGGTAAACGCAAGCGGAAGGTTACTGGAGTGACCTGCGCCTCGACGAGAAAGGGTCCGCAGAAGCGAGGTCGGAGCTTAGACGGAAGATGGCTAATGTCGAGATTGCGTGTATCCAGAAGCACTTGATCGCCAATCTTGATGGAATGATCGTTGCGACTCCGATCAGCGAGCTTCTTTTGTTGCTGCTGGATAGTCAGAAGACGTTTATGCGTGCGCTCCCACAATTGGTGCATAGTGGTAATGAAGTCATGTGCGGGTTGCACCGTGGCGGGTACTGTTGGTTTCTGAGGCGTGAGTGGGTTGCGACCGTAACAGAGGAAGAAAGGAGTTTGCCCTGTTGCGGCGTGCGTGGCGTTGTTATACGCAAACTCGAGAACCGGCAGGTGTGCATCCCATTTAGAGATATCGTCCTTACACGCTGCTCGCAGAAGCTGTTCGACAATCTGGTTGAGGCGCTCTGTCTGACCATCCGTTTGGGGATGATAGGCTGATGACATGGCGAGTTTGGTCCCCATGAGCGACATGAGCTCCTTCCAGAACTTACTCGTGAATTTCGGGTCTCTGTCGGAGATCAGCGTGGTTGGAATGCCATGTTGCGAGATGACGTAGCGGAAGAATAATTTCGCTGTCTCCTCGATGCGAGCCGTTGTGTGTGTCGGAATGAAGTGTCCCATTTTGGAGAATTTGTCGATGACGACTAGAATGGCGTCGTAACCAGCTTTGGTAGGTGGTAACCCGGTGATGCGTCCAAGGCTGTTCAGGGACTGGAAGAGGTTGTAGTAACCCTGCTTTCTTTTGTTTACTGCTCTTCATCCGTTGGCATGTGTCGCACGAGGTGACGAATTTGTGTACGTCATCCGCCATGTGGGGCCAATAATAATGCTTCGCAATACCGGCAAGCGTCTTGTTACTACCGAAGTGGCCCGCGTAGAGAACATCATGATATTCTTCGAGCAGTAACTGGCGTAAGGGAGGGTAATTAGGTACCCATATTTTTGTTGAGCCCTTGCGGTATGCGATGTCTTGATCCCATTGTAGAAGATGGCGCTTTTCTGCTACAGAGACTTCGGGGTCGATGGTGTATCCATGCGTGAAGAGTCCCTTCAAAAGGGGGTTCATGCCATCGACTTGTAGGGCAGCAACGTGTGCAGGGCGACTGAGTGCGTCTGCCTTGTTCTTGTGCCCCGGCTTATACACGATGTCGTAATGGAAGTGGGTTTCGAGAAAGTCAATCCACCGGACCTGCCGCCTGGAGAGTGTTGGTTGGGTCTTCAGGTACTTGAGGCTGCAGTGGTCGGTGTAGACGTTTTTATTCCTTCGAGATAACACCTCCATGCCTTAAATGCATTGACGATGGCAAGGGCCTCTTTGTCATGGATGGGGTAATTGAGTTTTGCCCCGTGAAGTTTTTTACTGAGGTATGCAATGGGTTGCACTCCCTTCCCTTGATCCTGCATGAGTACTGCGCCCACTGCTTGATCGCTAGCATCGGCCTCGATGATATAGTCAAGTTCAGGGTCTGGCAGGATAAGGACAGGTGCGGACGTGAGTGCGGTTTTAAGTTGTTCCACGGCTTCCTGGTGCTTCGCCTCCCATTGATATGGTGTATTCTTCTTCAACAGGTTCGTTAATGGTGCGGCAATCTTGGCGTAGCTCGGTACGAACCGGTTGTAGTAGTTGGCGAATCCAAGGAACTGTTGTAACTCCTTCATGTTCTCAGGGGTCTTCCACGTTCGCACTGCTTCGATCTTCTTAGGATCCACGTGAACTCCTTGAGCGCTCACCATATGTCCAAGGAACTGGACTTTTTCCAACGCAAACTTGCTCTTGGATAGTTTCACGTAGAAGCGTTCTCGTCGAAGAATTTCAAACACCCGTCGTAGATGCTCAACGTGCTGCTTCATGTCTTTCGAGTAGATCAGGATATCGTCCAAATATACCACCACGCACTCGTCCAGAAGGGGCCGAAGGATGTGGTTCATTTCCGCCTGAAATGTGGCTGGTGCGTTAGTGAGTCCGAACGGCATCACGAGATACTCGTATGACCCATACCGAGTTCGAAAGGCGGTTTTGTGGATAGAGTTGTCCGCCATACGAATTTGCCAGTATCCCGATCTGAGGTCGAGCTTGGAGAATACCGTAGCACCGCGAAGTTGATCGAGTAAGTCGTCGATCCGTGGTATCGGGTATTTATTTTTTACAGTCTGCTTGTTCAAGGCTCGGTAGTCGATGCACATTCGCAGACTTCCGTCTGGCTTCGGAGTGAAGAGAACTGGAGCTACGTACGGCGAAGTCGAAGGTCGAATCAACCCTTTCTCCAGGAGATACTCTATTTGTTTTTTCATATCGGCAAGCTCTGTCGGGCTCAGCCAGTATGGTGCTCGGAACGTTGGCTTGGACCCCGGCTCTTCTACGATCTCGTGTTGATGTGACCGGTATGGCGGTAGTTGATCAGGTAAATCGTCGGGGAGAACGTCCTGGAACTCTTCAAGAATTTTTTTCACTGCTGGAGGAAGTTCCTGGGTCTGCTTCTCTTAGTTGTCTGCCTCGTTGACTATCGCCATGAATCCCGCCGTGGTCCGTTTGACGTCCTTTTCAAAGCGTGCGAGTGTCTCGACTGGAATATTTGCCGTGTCATCCCATTTGGGAAGGCTGATTTTCCTCCCGTTGTTGTTGATGTTGGCCGTCCGGTTGACCCAGTTGATCTCAGGGTTGAACTTTTTAAGAAAGTCTCTCCCAAAGATTACGTCGAGTCCTTTGATATTTGTGACGGGAAGAGCAGGCTTCCATCAAAGGGGTCCAATCTGGAGTAGTAACCGTGTTTCCCTGTAGATAGGTAGCTTACTGCCATCCACCATCGTTGCAGAGAAGCTTGAGGACTTGATTTCACCTCCGAGTCGATCGGTTGTCTTTTTGTCATAGACGCTGTGCGACGCCCCGCTGTCCACGAGTGCTTGGAGGCGCTGTCCGTTGCAGATCACCTCGAGCAGAAGTGGTGAGCGTTGCTCGGAGTACCCAAAAATAGTCTCATTAATAGGATCATAGGGTACATCCCAATATTCAGTACACACCTTGGTTCCACTGTTTGCTCCTGGACAACCAGCTGGCCTGGGCTGCGTCGAGAAAGGCTCCTCTCCAACGCTAGGAGTAGAGGTAGTAACCGTACAGGTTGACCCTGAGGGGGTGGATCCGGTCGACACCTGCGATCCACTGGATGCATCCTGGAGGGGTTTTCGGAGTTTCCACAGCTTCTTTTGAACTCTCAGCTGCCTCTTCAGCTGCTTCAGCTCCATAGACTTCTTCCCTGGGGAGTGGAGAGTCGTCTTGGGCTGGTTTCGGGAGAGGACGTTGACGCCGTGAAAAGGTCTACTCCTTTCCACACTCCTTAATTTTTTCCCCAGCTCCGTAGGCACCGGTACCACTTCTTTAATCGTCTGCTTCCTCTGGAGTTCTTCCCGGAATTTGTTTATGGCTCCGGACCCGCGAAAATCACCAGTCTTCATTAAAGCATCTTTGAAAGATAACTTTAACGAATTCTGTTTCTTTCCGGGGTCGAATTGGAGAGTTTCCGTCTTGGTCGAGTCTGTTTTCGCGGAGGTTTTCTTTTCCTCGGCGAATCCCTCTGACAAATTTCGGTCAAGGGGCTTGGGATTTCGCCCTTGATTCTCCAAATCTCGCGCCCAATGCTGTCCTTCAATTTCGATTCGGTCCAGATTGCGCTGACGCTTTCGGATCTGCTTTTCCTCGCCAGCACGATCCGCAATCACTGGCGAGATCCGTTTTTTGACTTTTTGTCTTTAGTTTCGCCACTCCCACGAGCTCGGAATGCCACACGTGCAGATTTCATGTGAAAACAGTCGACAATCCGATGTCCGTTTCCGCCGCAAAATTCGCAAAGTGTTTTGTTTTTTGCAGGTCGTGAACTCGCGTCGAATTTGTCGACTTCCATGGGGTCGGCGAACGTGGTTGAAGCCGAGCGATCCCCTTGTCGTGATCCGACGACGTGGGGTCGTCGTTTCTCGGAGTTGACCAAGTCAAAATGCTCCGCGGCCGATACGATTTCGCTGTAGCTGCTGCAATTCGCTGCTGCAACCTGGCGCCGAATGTCGGTTTTCAGCCCCGCGATGTAGGACTGAATTTTTTCGCCCTCGGTAATGTCGGGAATGCGATTATAAAATTCCTCCATCTGCTGCGTGTATTGCGCGACACTCCCGAATTGCCTATGGTGATGTAATTGTTGCGTGATGCTACCATTCGCATTCATGTCTGTCTGCCTCCCATCATATGTTCGTGCGTTGCATGCGTGTTGTGAGTTTGTGCAAGAATTTGTGTTTTGTGCGGTTTGGTTTTTCTGAGTGTGTGTGTGTGAATGTTATTTGGCTTGAGCAGATATCTGAAGTGACTCCTCTGCTCAAGAGCTTTCTGAGGAACCAAGTATCGCTTCAATCGGAGCACGAACAAGAAAGTTACGAACGTTGGAGTTCGTATGCTTTTGATATTTGGTTGTGGTGACTATGGGAAGTTGTGGGGTTGACTCAATATGGGGTACAGACTTTTGAGGGTTGGGAAATTCGTCTTTTCTACTGTAGTTGCTGCCAAATGGTTGGGAGAAACCAAACCAGGCTGGCAAGTGTGGCCAAGTTGGGTTGAGGTGGATTGTGGAGGTTGGGATAGTGACAAAGGTCAAAGTTGGGTTGCCTATGGGGAAGGGAATTGTATGGCATGGGGTTTCCTTGGTTGGGGACTCTCTTGGGACCTTCCCTCTCGTCCTCCTCATCCCTTCCACCTGGTTTAGTGCTACTCCAATTCTCTTGTGTGAACTTGTGTGAACTTTGTGATTGAGTTAAGATTCTATGGCAGCATACCCCCTAGTGCGCCGAAATTGATAGCTCAAGAAATACTTCACCTTTTCGCATGATTCAACTTGGGAATTGTAGCCACGGAGTAGAGATACAACATATTCGAGTCTAATGAAGTTTTGACTGTGAACTTTTCGTCGACGGCGTTTCTTGTGAACTCGACTTTTCTGTTCAGAAACTAGGCCCAACGATGTTGAGATATTTTGGCTACTAATCTTCATAGACTCCGTCCTCAGTCTCTAACAAGTGGTATCAGAGCTGATTAAGGACTTTGTGGAGATTCTACTGAAGTGTGAAGACCCTCATAGACCCACCATGGCCTGTGGGCGTGCCTAAGTGGAGTTCTGGAGGTTGGATGTGACTTCCGCTAAGGGGAAACTCTGCCGAAATTTCGTTGGCGCCGACACTTGTGAAGATTGTGTGGATCTACATTTTGACCAGCAAAAGGGGGAGCTGAAACCTCTGATTGGGAGCAGAGGAGATGAATCAAGGGAGTGGAGATGCTGCTGAGAAGAGGAGTGAACCGCCACCATCCAAGATCGAAGCTTTGGATGGCTCCAACTATGAGGAATGGAGCGGGCGGATGCGGAGCGCCTTCAAGCGCTACAAGCTACTGAAAATTGAAATGGGAGAGGAGAAGATGCCGGGGGAAGGAGATGCCCGCGATCGGTGGATTGAGAAGAGCGCGGTGCTATACGACCTCATCCTCCAATCGGTCAACAACGACATGTTCCAGCACATCAAAGATTTGGTGGAGTTGGATGATTCCGGACCAAAGGCATGGAAGCTGCTACGCGATGTGATTCAGCCCAACACGCTGCCGATGGTGATTGTGTTGGAGAAGGAGTTGGCTGCCCTCTCCATGAAACCGGGAGATGATGTGAAACCGGTCCTTGACAAGATCAAGGACATCTATGCAAGGATGGCAGCGGCGGGCAGCGAAGTGTCGCAGATGCAACAGTGCACCAAGATCATCTCGGTGCTCGACAACTCGTGGGACAACCTCATCCCCACCCTCAACGTTCAGCAGGACAAGTGGACGCCTGAGTGGCTACGGCAGCAGATTCTGCAAGAGGACTTCCGAAGGCGCCACACGGGAGGTGGTGCTGCCAAAAAAACTGCTGAGGGGTATGGAGCTGCAGGAGGCAGCAGAGGAAGAGGGGGAGGGAGAGGCCGAGGCCGTGGGAGAGGCTTAGGCAGAGGGAGAGGCCGAGGTGACTACAATGAGGGGCATGGGAGCTCTGGTGGCAAGGGGAGCACCCGAATGGAGGGTGCGTGCTGGTACTGCAAGAAGGCTGGACACCCGTGGTTCAAGTGTTTCAGCCGGCCTGAGGGATGGGCCCCTCCAGGCATGAAGCCGCCAAGTGGTGAACGTGCACGCGGTGGCGCTGTGCAAGGATCAGGTGCACAAGGTGATGGTGCACAAGGTAAAGCCGACCCTGGGATGTTCCTCATGGTTGAGGATGTGCAAGGGAGTGGGGGTGATGTGGGCTCAGTTGGGAAGGTTGTGATGCACCCCCTCACTCACTGGGTGATCGATTCAGGTTGCACGAGTCATATGACCCCACGGGCAGATTTGCTTGATGAGGTAAAACCTCCTGGGAAGATCAAGTTTGTGGCTGCCGCTTCAGGTGCTTTGCTCCCTGTGATTGGTGTTGGGAATGCTAAGGTGATGGGAGCCAATGGAGAGCTTGTGGGGCTTGGGAATGTGCTGTTGGTTGAAGGTTTGTCCGCTAACCTTCTTTCTGTGCGCCGGCTGCAGAAGAGCAAGGCTGAAGTTACCTTCGGCCCAACCAGCTGCCGTGCAAAGCTTGGGAAGTTGCTGCTGTGGAACTTGGAGGAGAAGAGCAGCTGCATCAAGGACCTGTGGCAGCTGCCCATCATCCCTTGGAAGGGGAAACCACCAGCAACAGCAAAGGCAGCGGGAGCGGCTAAAGCAACTGCGGGAGGAGAGGAGTCTGCACCAACTGCTGGGGCCATGGATGCAGTCAAGAAGGTGCAGCAGCTACAACAGCCACATGGTGAGGTGCTTGCTGGTGTGGATGCGACAGCTGCATGGGCAAAGGCTTCATCTGGGAGTGGTGAGTCTGATTGGGAGACGTGGCATGAGAGGCTGTGCCATGTGAACATTCCTATGCTACAGAAGTTGGTTAAGGATGGGTGCTTGAAGGGGCTGGAGGTGAAGGGGGGAGCAAAGGAGATTGGGAGCTGCCCTACCTGCCTTGAGACCAAATTCACGAAGTTTCCCTTCAGCAGCAGCACAGGACCAGCCAAGGCACCACTTGCACTAGTGCACATGGATGTGGTGGGCCCCACGAGGGCCCTTTCTCTCTCTGGCAGCCGCTACTTCTTGACAATTGTGGACGACCACACACGTGCGGTGTGGGTGTACCCTCTCAAGACTAAGGGGGAGGTGGCAGCGGCTGTTCTTAAGGAGTGGATGCCGAGAGCACAAAGGGAGAGCGGACACAAGGTGAAGGTGATCCGCACTGACAACGGAGGAGAGTTCATCGGCGCTGATTTTGAGAAGGAGCTGAAGCGGAAGGGGATCCAGCATCAGCTCACAGTGCCTTACAACCCTCAGCAGAATGGCGTGGCTGAGCGGTTCAACCGGACCCTGCAGGAAGGTGCTCGCACTCTCCTTGGGCGTGCAGGGCTGCCGGATCCGTTTTGGGTGACAGCACTGCGGCAGGTCGTTGTTGTGAAGAACCGGGTGCTGGCGACTGTGGGGGACAAGCAATGGGTCCCCTACACCAAGTGGTATGGGAGTGCGCCTGCAGTCAACATGCTGAGAACTTATGGCTCCATGGTGGTGTTTCATGTGCCTAAGGAGAAGAGGGGAAAACAGGAAGCTTCTGGGAGATGGGGTGTGCACTTGGGGCTTGCTAAGGATCACAAGGGCTGGCTGATTTGGGACTTGACCAGCCAGCAGCTGACTGTGTCAAGGGATGTGAAGTTCCTTGAGTCCTTGTACTACAAAGAGTGGAAGCAGCAGCAGCAGCAGAAGCTTCCTACGACACCGCTAATTGTCGAGGCCGATGAGGTGCAGCGGCCTTCGAGGCAGGTGGAGGTTTGTGTCTCCAAGGAGGAGATCTCTGGGGTGACTGATGATGGGGGGGAACCTGAGGTGGAGCAGCAGCAGCAGCAGCAGCAGCAGGAGGAGCAAGGTGCTCCACAAGGTGCCGGACGTACGGCTGACCGTCCTAGGAGGGATGTGCGCCCTCCTAACAGGCTGACCTATGCAAGCCGTGGCAAGCCAAAGGTGGTGAGGGCTGGGAGTGTGGCTGAGCAGTGTGATGAGGATGAGATAGCACACTGCTACTGGGCAGCCGTCCCTGAGCCCAAGACGCTAGCTGAGGCATTGAGCGGGCCCGATGCTGAAAAGTGGAAGCAGAGTGTGAAGGAGGAGTATGATTCTCTGCTAGAGAATGAGACGTGGGAGCTGTGTGAGCTGCCACCCGGGAAGAAGGCCATTTCTTCCAAGCTGATTTTCAGGCACAAGTACGGACCTGATGGGGCGCTGACCCGCTACAAGTCAAGGCTTGTGGCTAAGGGGTTTCAGCAGACAAAGGGAAAGGACTTCAACGAGCTCTATGCTCCTGTGGGGAAAGGCACAACACTTCGGGTGTCATTGGCAATGGCAGCAAACCGTGGATGGCAGGTGAAGCAGATGGACATCACCACCGCCTTCCTCAATGGGATCATTCTGGAGGAGCTGTACATGTTACAGCCTGAGGGTTTGGATGATGGGAGCGGCAGGGTGTGCAGGCTGAAGAAGGCCATCTATGGCCTGAAGCAGGCTCCTCGTGCATGGTACCACAAGTTAGAGGAGACTCTGCTGGCTGGGGGTTTCAAGAAGAGTGAGTGTGATCACAGCTTGTTCCTGCTGCAGGAGAAGGAGCAGTTTCTCATGCTCCTGGTGTATGTGGACGACATCCTGCTCTTCTCTGAGTCGTCTGCAATGATTGAGCATGTGGAGGAAATGCTGGAGATGCAGTTCAAGTGCTCCAAGATGGGAGATGTGAAGTACTATGTAGGGATGCATGTGGAGAGGGACCTTGACAAGGGAGTGTTGAGATTGCACTAGAGAAAGTATTGTGAGGGGCTGGCTGAGAAGTATGGGCTGCAAGATGGAGGAAAGCCAGCCACCCCACTGCCTTCGGGGTTCACTGTGGAGCCCTGTGCTGATGAGGAGGTGGTGGGTGAGAGTGACAGGAAACTTTTTCATTCCATGGTTGGGGCAATCAACTATGCGGCTAACCACACACGGCCTGACATTGCCTTTGCAACATCCAGGCTTGCCAGTGTGGTTTCACGCCCCAGTCATGAGCAGCTGGAAGCGGCCAAGAGGTTGGTCCGCTATGTGAGTGCAACGGCATCAGTGGGTTTGGAGTACAGTGCTGTGAGGCAGAGGCTGCAGAAGGGTGCAGCTGATTTTAGCAAGGGGGAGATGCTCCTGACCTGCTATACTGACGCTAGCTTCAACTCGGTGAAAGCGGATGGCACCAGCATTGGAGGCTATGTGTGCCTGTTCGGAGGTGGTGCAGTGAGCTGGCGCAGTAAGAAGCAGAATGAAGTGGGGCAGTCCTCGTGTGAGACAGAGTACATGGCCCTGCATCATGGGGCAAAGGAGGTGGTGTGGCTGAGGCGTTTGTTGGAGGAGATTGGAGTTGGTCGAAGGGAGCCGACTGTGATTTTCTGTGACAATGAGTCGGCGGTGAAGCTAGCGAAGAATGCTTGTCTTCATGGGCTGACCAAACACATCAGGCCTAAGTGGCACTGGGTGAGAAGGCTCTTGGACAAGGAGGTGCGGCTGGAGATTGTGAAGACCCATCAGCAGGCGGCTGACATTCTCACCAAGCGCCTGGCTGAATCTGAGCATTGGAAGGGCATGAAGCTTGCTGGGATGAGTGTGCATTGAGGATGCATGCTTGAGCTATGACATGTGGGATGATGGTTGGCAGCCAGAGGGGGAGTTTGTTGAGTGATTCTACCATTCGCATTCACGTCTGTCTGCCTCCCATCATATGTTCGTGCGTTGCATGCGTGTTGTGAGTTTGTGCAAGAATTTGTGTTTTGTGCGGTTTGGTTTTTCTGAGTGTGTGTGTGTGAATGTTATTTGGCTTGAGCAGATATCTGAAGTGACTCCTCTGCTCAAGAGCTTTCTGAGGAACCAAGTATCGCTTCAATCGGAGCACGAACAAGAAAGTTACGAACGTTGGAGTTCGTATGCTTTTGATATTTGGTTGTGGTGACTATGGGAAGTTGTGGGGTTGACTCAATATGGGGTACAGACTTTTGAGGGTTGGGAAATTCGTCTTTTCTACTGTAGTTGCTGCCAAATGGTTGGGAGAAACCAAACCAGGCTGGCAAGTGTGGCCAAGTTGGGTTGAGGTGGATTGTGGAGGTTGGGATAGTGACAAAGGTCAAAGTTGGGTTGCCTATGGGGAAGGGAATTGTATGGCATGGGGTTTCCTTGGTTGGGGACTCTCTTAGGACCTTCCCTCTCATCCCTTCCACCTGGTTTAGTGCTACTCCAATTCTCTTGTTGAACTTGTGTGAACTTTGTGATTGAGTTAAGATTCTATGGCAGCATACCCCCTAGTGCGCCGAAATTGATAGCTCAAGAAATACTTCACCTTTTCGCATGATTCAACTTGGGAATTGTAGCCACGGAGTAGAGATACAACATATTCGAGTCTAATGAAGTTTTGACTGTGAACTTTTCGTCGACGGCGTTTCTTGTGAACTCGACTTTTCTGTTCAGAAACTAGGCCCAACGATGTTGAGATATTTTGGCTACTAATCTTCATAGACTCCGTCCTCAGTCTCTAACAGTAATTTTTCGCGCGCAATATATGTGGAATTAATCGGCTCAAAACGTTTGAGAAGGTCTGCCCGGAACTGCTGCCACGTGGCTTCGCCCTGGAAAATGCTACTGTTGCTTCCGAGCCACTCGAGAGCTGGACCGCGCATCAACATTGTCGCGAGACGAATTTTCTCGCCGTCGTACTCCGTCGTCGACCATCCGATCACCGCGAAATAAATTTCCATCATCGCGAGCCACCGCCTGACGTCAGATTTTTGATCGCTAGGGTCGAACGATTCCGGCGAGTGTAGTTTCGGAACCTCGAACTGACGCTGCGACTGCTGCAAAGTCGTCGAAGCAGGAATGTTCATGGTCGAGAGGAGCTGCGTAACGCGCTGCAGTTCGTTTCGCATCTGCTCATTCTCCAATCGCGACCGTTCAGTGGTCGCTCGCATCTCCGCTTCCATCTTGGCGATTTGCGCGAAGAGCTGTTGCGTAACGTCGTTGGTCGCCGGTGAAACCATCCTGTTCAGAAACCACGTGAGGGGGTTAATTCGAAAATCGCGGAACTGGTGCTTACCAGAAATCGGCGTCGAATTGGTCGCCCCCGGCGGTTTTTCTAGGCGATTTTTTCCGCGACCGCTGCTTAGCCGAGAGTTGTCGAGTGAGAACGGCTCTGATTACCAAGTGTCACAGGATCGAATTCTCAATCGAAACTTGTCACTAAAACTGAATACAAGGCATTTTTATACTCGGAGAATACAAGGATAATCGAGATAAAACGAACCTTCGGGAACACGCCCTTCTCGATACTATAATCACAAGTGCGCATAAGCACGCAAGTCTATTGGCACTTGGGATTACGCCCAGATTACACCGTTGAGAAGAAGTGAACGAGAATGAATGAACTATGAATGAAGTGATTACAAATATGAAACCCTAATTGGGTTGTACCCCCTATGGGATACCCCACTATAGCCTACACAAATAAGTAAGCTATAATGTTCTGACACACCCCCATAGGCAAAGTGGGGGAGAACAAGGGGTCACAAGACCAGTCAAGCAAAGCAAAGCAAAGCTCAGGGTGGATCACAAAGTCACCACACATTCCGAGCACAAGTTCAAGGGCCACAAGGCCAGTTCACATGCAAGATCACATATAGAGATATACAAGATTCAAGCAAGAAAGAGCAAGAGTATACATAGGTCAAGGTACAAGCAAGGTCAAGAAGTGAGCAAGTGAGACAAGACAGGCACAAGACCTAGCTGCGTGCAGCAACGCTGATGATCACAAGGCGCAAGTGCCTTGGTGAAGACATCAGCAGTGTTGGCCTCACAGGCCACATACGCAAGTTGCAACTGCCCACGCTGCTGTAGCTCACGAGCAAGAAAGTAGCGGAGAGCAATGTGCTTTGTCCTGTGCTCCAGTCGCTGCTCTCGACACAAGGCCAGCATGGCCTTGTTGTCTACGTACAGGACTGGAGGAGAACGAGGCGGCTCTCCAAGGTCGGTCAGCAGGTAGGTGAGCCAGCGAAGCTCCTGAGCAGCCATAGCCCCGGCGTAGATCTCAGCCTCACAACTGGAGCCGAGAAGAGAAGACGAGCGAGTAGCCCGCCACGAAACAGAGCCGGAACCAAGGCCGAAGGTGTAACCCTGTGACGACCGCTGCGTAGCCTGGTCATCAGCCCAAGAAGCGTCCGCGTGCCCAGTGAGGACCACTGGACTGGGCCCTCCAAGCACTAGCCCCATGCCTGACGTACTGCACAAGTAGCGCAACACCCTCTTCGCTGCAGCCATGTGCTCTGGTCGGTGTCTCCCAGGAGCAACATAGCGTGCGAGAATGCTGAGAGGGTATGCAAGGTCAGGTCGTGTGCAGGTCATCAGGTACATGAGGCAGCCAACAAGCTCTAGATACGGGCCACTCGACTCTACGGACTCATCCGAAGGCAGAGCTGAGAGCGAGTGGCGAGTAGGCAGAGGAGTGGCCTGAGGCGAGGAGTACGTGAAGCCGAAGCGCTGAAGGACCTGCTGCACCATGTGTGACTGAGTCAGGGTAATGGTGCGGCGTGCTCTGTCCCGGGTGATCTGCAAGCCAAGGTAGCTGCGCAGTTCACCCAGGTCAGTGCACGTGTGTCTCTTCTACAGCTCAGACTTCATGTAGGCGAGTCCAGCAGTGTCAGCTATGGCAAAGACCAAGTCGTCGACGTACACGAGGATGTAGAACGGCGGCAGAGAGGTGTCGGTGCGCAGAAACAGTGACGGGTCGGCAGTAGAAGGAGCAAACCCAAGTGCCGCAAGCGTAGTCCTCAGTGTGTCATGCCACTCACGTGGCGCCTGGCGGAGACCGTAAACTGGACGCTGGAGACTCCACTGGGTACCAGGAGGGAAAGACCCAGAGAAGCCAGGTGGGCGACGCAGCCAGATCTCCTCGTGCAGGCTGCCCTGCAAGAAAGCAGTGCTGAAGTCGAGAGAGTGCAGCTCGTAGTCACGGTGAGCAGCAACGTGCAGCAGTACCTGAAGAGTGGTCATCTTCGGGGTGGGGGAGAAGGTCTGAAAGTAGTCAACTCCCTGCCGCTGACTGAAGCCACGAGCCACGTAACGCGCCTTGAAGACAGGCGGAGAACCCGGCGGCCGCTTCACCCTGAAGATCCACATGCCACTGACGATGTTCGCCCCAGGAGGGGGAACACCGTCAACGTAGGTGCCTGTGGACTTCCAGGAAGCCATCTCTGCATCCATAGCTGCCTGCCACTGAGAGGAGTAGGGACCCTCTATCGCCTCCGCGTAAGAGCGCGGAGTCGGGATGTCTAGTGCATCCGGGTCTCCCTCAGGGGCGAGCAGTACAGACGCGAGATGAGGTGAAGCGGCGGCCAGCCACTGGAACTCCTCCTGCCTGTCCTCAAGGACGTCCGTGCCTAGGGCACACTCACCCCCGACGGATGGAGGACAGGCAGACTCAGACTCACCGACAAGACTAGCGGTGTAGTCTAGACGACAGTGCACAGCACAGTCGACAAGCTCAGTGACAAGGGCAGACGCAGCAGAAGACTCGAAGGAAGGGTCAGTGACAGCAGTAGCAAGGAGACGCGTGACAGTGGGTTTGGCAGCACGAAGAGAGTCCGACTCCGGGTCGGCAAGAGCAGGAAGAGAGGACTCAGGAGGAGAAAGCAAAGGGGCACGCAGAGGAGTAGTGGACGGACGCAGAGACATCCGGTGCGTGCCAGGGACAGGAGGAGGACGCTGACGCGAACCGCGACCACTAGTGCGTGCAGGACGAACAGGCGACGCAGGACGAGACGCAGGCTCACGACGCTCAGTAAGACCTCCAGTCGGACCAGCGTAGGGAGAAGGAGCGGGCAAATGGGAGGTAGGCTGTAGCTGTGACTGGGACCGGACAGGCTGTGGACCCTCTAAGGGAGGACCAGGAGAAGGTGTAAGACCAAGAACCTGCTGCAGGAGCGGAACGAAGTACGGTCGGGGCCGCGTGGCGACGCCAGAAACAGCAGGGACAGCACCAGTACCCCCAGTAGGAGTACCCGCTCCAGCAGCACCTCCAGCAGCACCTCCAGTAGCACCAGCAGCAGCTCCAGAACCCCCAGCAGCACCAGGAGCACTGCCAGTCGGACCGCCGGCAGTAGTCTCAGCGCCAACACCCTCAGCAGCACCAGCTCCACGAGAACCCTCAGGCCCAGCAGCTCCAGCACCCATAGCACGAGCACCTCCGGGACGCGCGGCAGCAGTACCATCTGCAGCCGAAGAACCTCCGGCACCAGCAGCACGCCTCCAGCGCCCGGCAAACCACTCACGCAGCTCCTGTGGGGAGAGTGGCTCTCGGCGAGACGAAGCACCTCCAGGCGGAGAACCACCAGGCGAAGAACCTCCAGGCTCAGCACCCTCAGGCAAAGCACCTCCATGCGGAGCACCCCCAGTCTCAGCACCCCCAGGCTCAGCACCCCCAGGCTCAGCACCCCCAGACTCAGCACCCCCAGGCTCAGCACCCCCAGACTCAGTACCCCCAGGCTCAGCACCCGCAGGCTAAGCACCCCCAGGCTCAGCACCTCCAGGCTCAAGACCCCCAGACTCCGCACCCCCAGGCTCAGCACCCCCAGGCTCAGCTCCCGCAGCAGCACCAGAGTCACCAGTGACCTCGACAGGCTCGACCGCGTCTACCTGGGACACACTTGAAGGGGCTGGACCCTGAGGGGGGAGGGGGTCTACCGGGGGGGGACCTGGTACCAAGAAGAGCGGGGGCGGGGGAAGGGACGGAGTGCGGTAGGGGAAGAGGGGGTAGTAGGGTACCGACTCGTCGAACGTGACGTCCCGGGAGGACAGAACACGTCGAGAGGTGGGGTGGTAGAACTGCCACCCAGGGGCGTCGGGGGGGAACCCCACGAAGACGCAGGGAGCAGCGCGAGGGGACAGCTTGTCCGCAGACAAGTCGCGGACAAACGCCCGAGATCCCCAGACCCGGAACGCCGACGCATCGCCAACCTTCCCCGTCCACAGCAGGGCTGGGGAGGTCTCCGGCCTGGAGACCCTGGGGTGGAGGTTAATCTGATGTGCCGCGTACCAGACCGCAAACGGCCACAGAAAATGGGGGGCAGCCGCATGCATCATAGACGTACGAGCGACGTCCATGATCATGCCAATGCGGCGCTCTGCAATCCCATTTTGCTGCGGTGAGTCCGGAAGCGTGAAGGTCTGGCGGATGCCTCGCGCACGACAGAAGGCACGCAGAAGGCCAGAGGAGATTTCTCCGCCTCTGTCCGAGTGCAGACGCAACACAAGAAAGTCCGAGCCAAAGCTCTGCCTGAGCTGGAGACGAGCTGCGCGGATCCAGTCGATCAGCACCTCATTGACATCACCCTTGCTGCTCAAGGGGAAGACTGTGGTGTAACGCGAGTAGTCGTCAACCACCAACAGGAAGTAGCGCTCGTGACCGAGTCCACGGACGCGGGCAGGGCCCCACACGTCCATGTGAAGTGTCTGCAACGGAGCCTCTGTCGGAGGAAACTGGGAGGAGTGAGGGGCAGCACGCTGGCGCCCCTCGACACAGGGGACACAGGCAGGGCCAGGGCCCTGAGGAAGGGGAGGGAGGGAGCGGGGGAGACCAGACACAAGAAGACGGGAGGCCATGCCTCTGAGCAGAAGCAGAGAGGGGTGGCCAAGGCGGTGGTGCCAGAGGAGAGTCTCGTGAGACAGACGGCGACACGAACAGGGGGCAGACTCAGGACCAGACCTGGACGCTGCAGCAAACACCTGACCAGACGAAGGGACTCTACCACACAGAGCACCGGGAGGAGAAGCAGTGGTCAGTGTGTACAGGCTCGACCCTGGCTGACGTGTAAACGTAGCCAGGTGGCGACCTGTGCTAGCCTCTGTGCAGTGTGTCACCCGCTGACGGGCAGGAGTGAACTGGTGGACACCCACATCCTGTAGGTCAGCACCACTCACCAGGTTTGTAGAGAACGAGGGGAGGTAAAGACCAGTCAGGGTGCCAGAGGGAGCCGCCGGACACGGGAGGACTGTGGAGAAACGAGACAGGACAGGACCCCCAGAGGGGTCAGCCAGGGACACCGCAACAGGCCGACTAAGCGGCGTGAGAGTGGTGCGGTCCCGAAAGAAGGAGTGAGACGCCCCAGAGTCAAGGGTGAAGGTGTGAGAGGCAGAAGCCGACACAGTACCTGAGAGGGCAGACTCACTAGCACCTGAGAGCACAGACGCACTGGCACCTAGAGCAGCAGCCTCACCGGCACCTGACACTGCAGTACCAATGCCCGGGCCGGGCGGGAAACACCGGTAACAGTCACCATCATCACTAACAGTCACAGCATAGATGGCAGCAAGGATAGCATCAAAGTCAAGATCAAACACAGCTACACCAGCCCTAGACAGCTCTCCCCAGCGGGGGATCTCAGAGGCCTCCGGAAACTGCTGGCGCCAAGCGTCGGTCAGGCGGGCAAAGCAGCGGCGAGCGGTGTGGGTGCCCCCACATTGCTCACCCGCGCGTTCGCCGGTGCGAAGGACGTAGGTGCAGGGACCGAACGCCCCACCACGCTGACGCTGCGAGTACCACTCACGGAGCTGCTGAGGGGCGGGGACGTCGCGAGAGCGCTGCTGCTGCTGCTGCTGGCGCTGACCACCCCCAGTGCTGCTCCTCTGGGACGAGCCACTCCGACCACCTCCACCACCGCCACCCCCGCCTCCGCCGCCACCGCCGCCACCGCCACCCTCGCCCCCGCCGCTCCCACTGCCTCCTCCGCCACCACCTCCGCCGCCACCTCCGCCTCCACCTCCGCCACCAGTACCTCCACTCCCACCTCCACCCCCACCGCCACCCCCACTCCCCCCGCCGCCCCCACCTCCTCCGCCACCGCCCCCGCTAGCTCCACCCGCTCCCTTGCCCCCCTTGCTCCTGCCAGAGCGGCGCCTACCGCTGGGGGCAGACGCCGCACCGACCGACTCTAAACCAACGAGGTCGGCCGCAGCAGCAGAGGCGACAGAGGGGAGCAGGGGGGAAGGAGAACACCCCTCAAAGATGGGGGTGCGCGGGTCACCACGAGAGGCCCCTACAGCGACTATGCTCTTTTCAGGCGCTAGCAGGGACTTCTCGAGGAGGTCGACAGTGAGGGTGGTGGGACAGACAGAGAGAAACTGGTCCCTAACAGCACGAAGGGACTCAGGGAGACGGGTGACTAGAAAGTAGAGGGTGATGTACATGGGAGGGGGGTTTTCGGCAAGGAAGGCAGCAGGAAGCGCTGCTCTGTAGCGAGTGTCACTAGCGCGGAGGTGGGTAAAGAGGTCAGTGACTGTGGGAAAGGCAGCAAGGTCAGGGAAGAGGTACGGTAGCATGATGCGGCTCAGTGTAGCAGTGGAAGGGGAGGAGTAGCGCGCAACTACAGCGTCGTACAAGGCCCGAGCGGTCTTGCACTGACTAAAGTGTGCACGCTCGGAGGAAGGGAGGTGGCGACGCACAGCAAGACGTGCACCAGCATCGCGTGTGGCCCACTTGGAGCGAACAGTGGGGTCAGCATCAGCAGGAGGGGCAGGGACAGCGCCAGAGACAAAGTCAAAGAGAGAAACCTCATCGATCGCATCGCACAGTAAGTACAGCTGCAGGTCCTCAATCCAGACTGCAAAGTCAATGGCGCGACCCTCAGCGTCAAAAGTCAGGACACTGGGGGTGGCCATTGTAGCAGCTGACAGTCTCACCGGGCAGGAAGAGTCGGGTTGCACAGCGGCACAGCAGCACGGCAGTACAGCAGCTGCGCCGGCCCAGGAGCATTGGGAGCCCCACAGGAGCAGAAGATCGGCTCCTCTGGCGGCTCGGGCGGCTCGGGCGGCTCGAGCGGCTCGGGCGGCTCGGGCGGCTCGTGCGGCTCGGGCAGCTCGGGCGGCTCGGGCGGCTCGGGCGGCTCAGGCGGCTCGGGCGGCTCGAGCGGCTCGGGCGGCGTGGGCGGCTCGGGTGGCTCGGGCGGCGTGGGCGTCTCGCGGGCGGCTCGCGGGCGGCTCGCGGGCGGCTCACAGGCGGCAGCACGGGCGGCTGGTGCGGCTCGTGGACAGCTGCACGGGCGGCTGGGGCGGCGAGCGGGCGGCTCACGGGCGGCTGCACGGGCGGCCGAGACGGCTCACTGGCGACTCGGGCGGCTGCACGGGCTGCTGGGGCGGCTCGTAGGCTGCTCACGGGCAGCTGCACTAGCGGCCGCACGGGTAGGTGCACGGGCGGGTGCACGGGCGACCGCACGGGTAGGTGTACGGGCAAGTGCACGGGCGGGTACACGGGCGGGTGCACGGGCGGGCACACGGGTGGCTGCATGGGCTGCTCGTCAGGCGGCGCTAGGGCGGCGCGACGGGCGGCGTTAGGGCGGGCAGCGGGCAGCGCTACGGGCGGCGCGTTGGGCAGCGCGACGGGCGGCGCTAGGGCGGCTGCACGGGCAGCGCGACGGGCTGCGCTAGGGCGGCGCGTTGGGCGGCGCTAGGGCGGCGCGTCGGGCAGCGCGTCGGGCGGCGCTAGGCTGGCGCGTCGAGCGGTGCTAGGGCGGCGCTAGGGCAGCGCGTCGGGCAGCGCTGTGGGCGGCGCGTCGGGCGGCTAGCGCTAGAGCAGGCAGCGGACGGGCGCTAGGGGCGGCGCTCACGTTCGAGGGCGGGCGGTGCGCTAGCGGCTAGGGCAGAAAAAACAAAAGACGTTTCGAGGTGATGGGCCCTAAGCACAGGTCCCACAGGGGAACCTGCTCGATACCATGAGAAGAAGTGAACGAGAATGAATGAACTATGAATGAAGTGAGTACAAATATGAAACCCTAATTGGGTTGTACCCCCTATGGGATACCCCACTATAGCCTACACAAATAAGTAAGCTATAATGTTCTGACAACCGTATACACCACTGTCGGCGCTGTCGGTGCCGTATAATAGGTATGTCGGTGGGAAAAGTAGGAAATAAGAGAAATAAATAGAAGGCTCTAGAAAATAGAATAGTAGGCCGATTGAGATGAGATAAAGACCAAAATAAAGAGGAGAAAAGGGAGAATAGGATAACGGAAAAATATAATAGTGAGAAAATATTATAACGGGGACGTCCTCTCACATAAGGTGTCGGGTGTCCGTCTTGTAGTAACCCAAGATATAATTCAGATAGACCGGAACAAACTATCCAATCCCCTCTCGAAGAACATCGTTCATGGATCTCTGAAAAGAGGCAGGAGCATTGGTCAAGCCAAAGCTTAGTTCTCGCCACTGAAAATGACCAAACGGTGAACGAAAAGCCATTTTGGGTCACATCTTCTTCAGTCATGCGCAACTTATGATACCCCTGTGCGAGGTCTAGTGCGTTAAACCACTGCGCACCTTGGAGTTTGTCAAACAGGTCCTCTATCCTTGGTAGGGGATACCTTTTCTTCACCGTTATCTTGTTCAGAGCACGGTAGTCTACGCACACACGTAATCATTCGCCCTTTTTGTTGACGAACAAGATCGGCGCTCCGTAAGGTGATGCGCTTGGCTCAATCCATCGCTTCCTGAGGTACTCCTCAATTTGCTGTTTAGCCTCCTCGTACTCAGCTAGACTGAGGTGATGCAAAGGTCTAAATGGTGGGAGTTTTCCAAGATCCACTGGGATGGTATGATCGGCAGCACGATCCGGAGGAAGGCCGTCTGGTATGGGCTCAAAAACCTCCGCAAACTCGTCTGCCAGTGCTTTCATCTGAGGCCGATAATCCTCGACCCGAGGCTGCTCGTGTTCAGCATTCTCAAGCTGTAACTCAAAAAATGTATCAGCTTGTCGAACATCAGGGCGTTCCAATGTGGGATGGTCATTTGTGACCAGGTCCTTGGGTACCTCCCATTAAACAGTGTCACCATTCTTTGAGAATGATAATGTATTGTCCTGGAAATTGTCCTGGATTCGCTCGAAGCCAATCCATTCCAAGGACGAGGTCGACACCTGTGAGAAGGGGCAAAACATACGCGCAAATTTCTTCGCGATAACCTTCAATCTCCATGTTGATCCGTGTCCGCCCTTTGCTTCGGATGATACTATCATCACCAATGCGAATGGGGCAAGACGGTCCTTCAACGAGGATGGTGCGTGCTGTGACCCACTTTTCGTCAAAGAGGGAAACAGTTGTACCCATATCAACAATGACTTTTGCATTTTCCCCATTCACGCTACCCGCAAGCAGCAAATTGTGTTGATGCCTTGGGCGAATAGGGCATGCCACAATACTCGTCGAAGTCAGAGGGTGCTCTTGAGTGCAACGACTCACTATATCAATGACAGAAGGCAGAATGTCCAAGCCACAGAAAATAATTGATTTTTTTTTCCTGTAATGCTTCCATGGAAATGATCTCAAGTAGGTACGACTGAGGATAAAAAGAAGAGTTTTTATTACAAGAAGAGGCAAACAAATAAGAAATGCTGCAATCAGCAAGCTTCTTTAGCTTTAAGATACCATCATCACATAGCACATATGCCTTATCCACTCGATCTACTCCTCCAACTAGGTACCCACACCCTAGTTGGCCTCTGAAAATCCTTCTTTCCAGAAGTTCCAGTGCCGCGTGGCTTAGGCTTCCCAGAGTACTTGATTGCGTTCTTGCCACCGCACTGCCTTTCGATGTGCCCCATCCATCCATAGCCTCTGCACTGCTTGTCGAGGAAATCCGGTTTGGTAGGACCCTGTCCTCCCCCTCCGTTTGCCCTCTTGGCATGTGGTCCAGGCTGGTGATCACACTACTAGAAAGGCCTCTTGTTCCAACCACCTCCGCCATTGGCATTCCGAGGTCGGTTCCAACCCCAAGGCTCAGCAACCCCAGGCTCAGCACCCCCAGAGTCAGCACCCCCAGGCTCAGCACCCTCAGCAGCACCAGAGTCACCAGTGACCTCGACAGGCTCGACTGCGTCTACCTGGGACACACCTGAAGGGGACGGACCCTCAGGGGGGAGGGGGTCTACCGGAGGGGGACCTGGTACAAGGAAGAGCGGCGGCGGGGGGAGGGACGGAGTGCGGTAGGGGAAGAGGCGGTAGTAGGGGACCGACTCCTCAAACGTGACGTCCTGGGAGGACAGAACACGGCGAGAGGTGGGGTGGTAGAACTGCCACCCAGGCGCGTCAGGGGGGAACCCCAGGAAGACGCAAGGAGCAGCACGAGGGGACAGCTTGTCCGCAGACAAGTCGCGGACAAACGCCCGAGATCCCCAGACCCGGAACGCCGACGCATCGCCAACCTTCCCCGTCCACAGCAAGGCTGGGGAGGTCTCCGGCCTGGAGACCCTGGGTTCAAGGTTGAGCTGATGCGCCGCGTACCTCACCATAAACGGCCACAGAAAATGGGGGGCAGCCGCATGCATCATAGACGTACGAGCGACGTCCATGACCATGCCAATGCGGCGCTCAGCAATCCCATTTTGCTGCGGAGAGTCCGGAAGCGTGAAGGTCTGACGGATGCCTCGTGCGCGACAGTAGGCTCTCAGAAGGCCAGAGGAAAACTCTCCGCCTCTGTCTGAGTGCAGACGCAGAACAGGAAAGTCCGAGCCAAAGCTCTGCCTGAGTTTGAGACGAGCTGCGCGGATCCAGCCGATCAGCACCTCAGTGACATCACCCTTGCTGCGCAAGGGGAAGACTGCGGTGTAACGCGAGTAGTCGTCAACAACCAGCAGGAAGTAGCGCTCGTGACCCTGTCCACGGACGCGAGCTTGGCCCCACACGTCTATGTGAAGCGTCTGCAACGGGACCTCTGTCGGAGGAAACTGGGAGGTGTGAGGGGCAGCACGCTGGCGCCCCTCGACACTGCGGAGATAACTGCAGCAACGGGAGATAGACTACGGGCTAGGCACGTGTGCTCGTGTGATCTCTGCGTTCGTTCACTTAGTCGTTTCTTTGTGTTCACGCTCCTTGCTAGTTCACGGGGAGAATTTGCAAGAGTTTCACTAGGAAAACATGACAACAATGATAGCAACAACATTGGCAACATTGATTACATCAGAGCTAGCTAGGCTGCTGGTCGACCTCCAGCGCAGCACGGTCGACCGCACTCCAGCGCAGTAGCGCTCGCACCGCTCCAGCGTAGCAGGGTAGCGGTACGCCAACGTTGCAAGTCCACGGTGTGCCAGCGCTGCACCAAGTCGGCTGCACAGCGTTGCACCCGCAGGACAACGGTGCACCTGCTTCGCAGGGGTGCGCAGCTGGTTGGTGCGCACTTCACTGTCATGTGCGCAACGCAGACGCCTGGCAGACTCCACGCCAGCGACTGTGCCCACCAGCCACGTCGACCTCGGGATACCACCCCCGAGGTTGGCCTCGTAGTCTCTACACTGGCGACACTCGCGCACGTTGCACGGGTATCCCGATCGACCGGGCAACCACGCTTGGTCGACTCGCGCAGTCCGTAGCCGGTCACGCATGCCCGGCGTCCCCAGTCCGGCGTCCAGGCGCACCCAGGACGCCTCTGAACCCCCAGGTCGGCGTCCAGACGCCTAGGACGCCGACCAAAGCCTCCAGAGCGGCGTCCCTCCTCCCAGGACGACGACTAGGCACCCAGGTCGGTGTCGGGACCTGACGCCCCGGTCGGTGTCCGGACCCCCGGACGCCGTGCAGACGCCCACGACGTCGACCAGACGTCCGGGTGGTCGTGGCGACGCCCAGCTCGGCATCCGGCTTCCCAGGACGCCGTCCAGGCGTCCGGGACGCCAACCAGGCCTCCAGGGCGGCGTCCTCCTGCTCGGCGCCCTTGCAGAGGCCCCCGTGCCCACTGCTGCAGGTCGGCTGCAACCCTCGCACATCCGACCACAAGGTTGGCTCCGCCCATGCGAGGACAGGGCCTTACAATGCTCCCGTTGACAGATACAAGGGACACAGGTAGGGCCAAGGCCCTGAGGAAGGGGAGGGAGGGACTGGGGGAGACCAGAAACAAGAAGACGGGAGGCCATGCCTCTGAGCCAAAGCAGAGAGGGGTGACCAAGGCGGTGGTGCCAGAGGAGAGTCTCGTGAGACAGGAGACGACACGAACAGGTGGCAGACTTAGGACCAGACCTGGACGCTGCAGCAAACCCCTGACCTGACGCAGTTACCCTACCAGACTGAGCAACTGGAGGAGACGCGGTGGTCAGTGTGTACAGGCTCGACCCCGCCTGACGGGTAAACGTAGCCAGGTGTCGGCCTGTGCTAGCCTCTGTGCAGTGCGTCACCCGCTGACGAGCAGGAGTGAACTGGTCTACTCCCCCATCCTGCAGGTCAGCACCACTCACCAGGTTCGTAGAGAACGAGGGGAGGTAGAGACCAGACAGGGTGCCAGAGGGAGCCGCAGAACACGGGAGGACTGTGGAGAAGTGAGACAAGACAGGACCCCCAGAGGGGTCAGCCAGGGACACCGCAACCGGCCGACTAAGCGGCGTGAGTGTGGTGCGGTCCCGAAAGAAGGAGCGAGAAGCCCCAGAGTCAAGGGTGAAGGTGAGGGAGGCCGAAGCTGACGTAGTACCTGAGAGCGCAGACTCACCAGTACCTGAGGACGCAGACGCACTAGCACCTAGAGCAGCAGCGTCACAAGCACCTAGGGCAGCCGCCTCACCAGTACCTAGAGCAGCAGTCTCAATGCCCGGATTGGGTGGGAAGCACCGGTAACAGTCACCCTCATCACTAATAGACACAGCATACATGGCAGAAAGAATAGCATCAAAATCAAGATCATGGATGGCAACTCCTGCCGTAGACAGCTCGCCTTAGCGAGGGATCTCTATGGCCTCAGGGAACTGGTGACGCCACGCGTCCGTCAGGCGGCCAAAGCATCGCTGGGTGGGGTGCGCGCCCCCACACTGCTCACCCGCACGGTCGCCGGTGCGCAGGACGTAGGTGCACGGACCAAAACCCCCACCTCGCTGGCGTGCAGTGTACCACTCACGGAGCTGCTGAGGGGATAGGGTCTCACGACCGCGCTGCTGCTGCTGGCGCGGACCACCACCAGAGCCACTCCTCTGCGTAGACCCGCGACCAGCACCACCACCACCCCCGCCGCCTCCGCCGCCTCCGCCGCCTCCGCTACTACCGCCGCCTCCTCCACCGCCACCACCTCCGCCACCTCCGCTCCCACCGCCACCGCCGCCGCCGCCTCTGCCTCCTCTGCCGCCACCGACACCTCCACCCCCACCTCCACTCCCACCGCCACCTCCACTCCCCCCGCCGTCTCCACCTCCACCTCCACCGCCCCCGCTCACTCCTCCAGCGCCCCTGCCCCCTTTGCCCTTGCCAGAGCGGCGTCTCCCGCTAGGGGCAGACGCCGCACCGACCGACTCAAGACCAAGGAGGTTGGCCGCAGCAGCTGAGGCAACGGAGGGCAGACGGGGGGAGGGGGAACACCCCTCAAAGATGGGGGTGCGCGGGTCACCACGAGAGGCCCCTACAGCAACTATGCTCTTCTCGGCCGCTAGGAGGGACTTCTCGAGGAGGTCAACAGTGAGAGTGGTGGGACAGACTGAGAGGAAGTGGTCACTGACTACGCGAAGGGAGTCACGGAGGCGAGTGACTAAGTAGTAGAGAGTGATGTACATGGGGGGGGGGGTTCTTGGCGCAGAAGTCAGCAGGAAGCGCAGCGCGGTAGCGAGTGTCACTAGTGCGGAGGTGCGTAATGAGGTCAGCGACTGTGGGAAAGGCAGCAAGGTCAGGGAAGAGGTACGGTAGCATGAGGCGGCTTAGTGCAGCAGTGGCAGGGGAAGAGTAGCGCGCAACTACAGCGTCGTACAAGGTCTGAGCACTCTTGTACTGACTAAAGTGCGCGCGCTCAGTGGTAGGCAGGTGGCGACGCACAGCAAGACGTGCAGCAGCATCGCGAGTGGCCCACTGTGAGCAAACAGTGGCGTCGGCATCGGCAGCAGGGGCAGGGGAAGCACCAGAGGTGAGGTCAAAGAGGGAGAGACCGTCTGCCCTATCGCACTGGAGGAAAAGCTGCAGGTCATCTACCCAGACGTCAAAGTCAATGGCCCGACCCTTAGCGTCAAAAGTGAGAACACTGGGGGTAGCCATGACAGCATTAGACTAGCAGCGCTTACTGTAGAGCAGGGGCAGTGCGGTGACAAAGGCGCTGCGCTCACCAGACAGGGCGGTTCGGGCAGCTCGGGCAGCTCGGCAGTAACTGCGGCTCGGCGGCACCCGCGGCTCGGCTCCTCAGTTGCTCAGGCGGCTCGGGCGGCTCGTGCGGCTCGGGTGGCACGGGCGGCTCGGGCGGCTTAGCGGCGCGGGCGGCTCGGCTGCGTAGGCGTTCGGGCGGGGCCGTAGGTAGGGCGACGGGGCCGGGTCGAAGGTAGGGCGACGGGGCCGGTGCGCAGGTAGGGCGACGGGGCCGGGTCGAAGGTAGGGCGACGGGGCCGGGTCGAAGGTAGGGCGACTGGGCCGGTGCGCAGGTAGGGCGACGTGGCCGGGGCCGGGGCGCTGGTAGGGCAACGGGGCCGGGTCGAAGGTAGGGCGACGGGGCCGGGGCCGGGCCGTAGGTAGGGCGACGGGGCCGGGGCCGGGTCGTAGGTAGGGCGACGGGGACGGGGCCGGGTCGTAGGTAGGGCGACGGGGCCGGGGCCGGGTCGTAGGTGGGGCCGTAGCGGGGCCGTAGTGGGGCATAAGCGGGGCCGACGGGGCCGTAGCGGGGCCGTAGTGGGGCCTAAGCGGGGCCGTAGCGGGGCTGACGGGGCCTAAGCGGGGCCGTAGTGGGGCCGACGGGGCCGACGGGGCCGTAGCGGGGCCGTAGCGGGGATTAAGCGGGGCCGTAGCGGGGCCGATGGGGCCTAAGCTGGGCCGTAGCGGGGCCGACGAGGCCGTAGCGGGGCCGTAGCGGGGCCTGAGCGGGGCTGTAGCGGGGCCGACGGGGTCTAAGCGGGGCTGTAGCGGGTGGCTCGAGGGGCAGTAAGGGTGGCCAATAGGGGCCACTAAGGCGGCTCGAGGCGCTACTCGGGTTAGGAGCTAAGCGCGCTACGGGCAGGGAAAAAAAAAGTTCGTGGTGGGCCCTAGAAACAGTTCCCACAGGGGAACCTGCTCGATACCATGAGAAAATGTGAACGAGAATGAATGAACTATGAATGATTGGGTACAAGTACTAACCCTAATTGGGTTGTACCACTTATGGGCTACCCCACTATAGCCTACACAATATGCATAAGCTATAATGTTCTGACATACCAGAGCCCTCAGCACGGGGCTGCTGGTCCAGCTTTGGAGAACCATAAATGTGTTGGTGTAAGGGCCTAATAAACTCAAGCTATTAAGACTTAATCAAACTTAAAACCTCTCCTCGGGGTCACCTCCAAGGGTCCTTGGGTGCCTGGTACAAGACCAGCCTGGTCAAGAATGAATTAGCCAAAATAAAAAGAGTACCTTGAACGTCGCGCAGCGTATCGTGCAGACCGTCGATCAGATTAAGCTGAGAATTTTCTATATCGAAGTTCGCTCCAAGAGATTTAAAATGAACCAAGTTGCCTCGTGAAAAGTTCTGCCATTACGAAGTTACGGCTCGGACAGCGTTTGCATAGTGTTGGAGTGCTAGCGTACTAGCGGTGACTCGGGTAGCATTCCGCCGTCGCACCGTGTAGAAACGAAATTCCAGGAAGGGAGGAATTCGCTTGAATCAAAGGGACTATATCCAGGTTCAAACAGAGAAGGAATGAATAGTTGTAGCTAGCAAGGACCTTGGGAATCAACTTGAGAACAACCAGGGATGATCCCAAATAATTCCAAGCAACAGAACCAACCTGGCTGGACAAAACAGCAGGTGGTAGGTTGGTAAACAACCTTTGGTTCTGTTTTTCCAACGTGGGAAAACAACAACCAGGTTCAGGTCCTAAAAACAGAACCTGTTTCGTCTTTGCCCAACCAGCCAAAAGCTGGTTCCGCTGGTTTCCCCTAGCCCTGTAGCATGCAGATACAGACAAACAACATCCAACCTTCACCTAAATTGTACCCCTATAGTGCCTGCCCTGCTACACTATAGTCAACCAAACAAAACAGTACAATTTCGAGTTGGATAGAACTGAATCTGCACAATCAATTCAACCGAACCGCATGTTAGAATCTTAGAATAGAACGAGAATGGATGAAGTAACCCTAAGTTTGTGTACCCTCTAAGGCTAAACCCACTGTAGCCTACACAGTATAAACATACAATGTTTGACAAACCCCCATAGGCGAAGTGGGAGACAACCAGAGGGTCACAAGACCATTAAAAGCAAAGCAAGGTAAAACAAGCTCAGGGTGGATCTCAAGGATACCACACAAATTCAGAGCACAAGCAAGTGGTCAACAAGACCAGTTCACATGCAGTTTCATAATATAACAAGAGGTACAGTGATCACAACCTAGCAGGAGTAAACATGCAGGTATATATATAGAGATCACAGTACAAACAGAGTCAAGAAGTAAGCAAGTGAGGTCCAGCAGGCACAAGGCCTTGAAGAGTTTACAAGCGCTGATGGTCACAAGGCTGGAGCGCCTTGTTGAACACATCAGCAGTGTTGGCCTCAGTGGCCACGTAACGCAGACGAAGCTGACCACGCTGCAGCAACTCTCGAGCAAGGAAGTAGCGCAGAGCAATGTGCTTCGTTCTGTGCTCCAGTCTGTGCTCCTGACACAAGGCAATGGCTGCCTTGTTGTCGACGTACAGCACTGGAGGAGAACGAGGCCGCTCTCCAAGGTCGGTCAGCAAGTAGGTGAGCCAGCGTAGCTCCTGGGCCGCCATGGCTGTGGCGTAGATCTCAGCCTCTCAACTAGAGCTGAGAACAAAAGAAGAGCATGTAGAATGCAAGAAACTGAACCAGAGCCAAGACTGAAGGTGTAACCCTGAGACGACCGCTGAGTAGCCTGGTCGTCAGCCCAAGAAGCGTCTGAGTGCCCAGTGAGAACAACTCGGTCTTGCCCTCCAAGCACTAGCCCCATGCCTGACGTACTGCACAAGTAGCGCAACATCCTCTTAGTTGCATCCATGTGCTCCTTCCGGTGACGGCCGGGAGCGACATAGCGTGCAAGGGTTTAAGAGGGTATGCAAGGTCAGGTCGAGTGCAGGTCATCAGGAACATGAGGCAACCCACAAGCTCTGGATACGGGCCACTCGACTCTACGGACTCATCCGAAGGCAGAGCTGGGAGCGAGTGACCGGTAGGCAGAGGAGTGGGCTGAGGCGAGGAGTACGTGAAGCGGAAGCGCTGAAGGACCTGCTGCACCATGTGTGACTGAGTCAGGGTGATGGTGCGCCGTGCTCTATCCCGAGTGATCCGCAAGCCAAGATAGCTTGTCAGTTCACCCAGGTCTATGCACGTGTGTCTCTTCTTCAACTCCGACTTCACGTGGGCGAGTGCCGCAGTGTCCGCAGTGGCAAAGACCAAGTCTTACACGAGGATGTAGAACGGCGGCAGCAAGGTGTCGGTGCGTAGAAACAGCGACTGGTCAGCAGTAGAAGGAGCGAACCCAAGAGCCGCAAGTGTAGTCCTCAGTGTGTCGTGCCACTCATGCAGCGCCTGGCGGAGACTGTAGACTGGCCGTCGGAGGCTCCAGTGGGTACCAGGAGGGAACGACCCAGTTAAGCCAGGTAGACAGCGCAACCAGATCTCCTCGTGCAGGCTGCCCTGTAGGAAAGCAGTGCTGAAGTCAAGAGAGTGGAGCTCGTAGTCACGCTGAGCGGCGACGTGCAGCAGAACCCGAAGAGTGGTCATCTTCGGGGTCGGGGAGAAGGTCTGGAAGAAGTCAACTCCCTCTCGCTGACTGAAGCCTCGTGCAACGTAGCGCGCCTTGAAGACAGGCGGAGAACCCGGCGGCCGCTTCACCCTCAAAATCCACATGCCACTGACGATGTTCGCCCCAGGTGGGTGAACCTCGTCGACGTAGGTACCTGTGGACTTCCAGGAAGCCATCTCTGCGTCCATGGCTGTCTGCCACTGAGAGGAGTAGGGACCCGCCATCGCCTCTGCGTAAGAGCGCGGGGTCGGGATGTCTGGTGCATCCGGGTCTCCCTCAGGGGCAACTAGCATGGACACGAGATGGGGCAAAGCAGCGGCAAAGGACTCAAACTCCTCCTGCCAGTCCTCAAGGACGTCCGTGCCAAGAGCACACTCACCCCCGACGGACGGAGGACAGACAGACTCAGACTCAGCAACAAGACTCGCGGCGTAGTCTAGACGACACGTGGCAGCAAAGTCGACAAGCTCAGCAACTAAGGCAGACGCAGCAGCGGACTCAAAGGAAGGGTCAGTGACAACTGTAGCCAGGAGACGCATGACAGTAGGACTGGCAGCGCGAAGGGAGTCTGACTCTGGGTCACCAAGAGCAGGAAGAGAGGACGTAGGAGGAGACGGGAGAGGGACACGTTGGGGAGCAGTGGACTGACGAAACGCCATCTGATGAGTGCCCGGGACAGCTGGAGGACGCTGAATCGGGACACGACGACAAGTGAGAGTAGCACGAACAGGCGACGCTCGACGAGACTCAGGCGATGCAGGACGAGACTCAGGCTCACGACGCTCCGTAAGACCTCCAGACGGACCAGTGTAAGGAGCAGGACCAGGGAGAGGGGAGGCAGACGGTAGCTGCGACTGCGACTGGACAGACGGAGGACACCCTAAGGAGGGAGGAGGACAAGGAGGAGGAGGCTGACCAAGAACCTGCTGAAGGAGCGGAATGAAGTACGCCGCGGCCGTGCAGCGACTCGAGAACCGGTAGAGACACCTGCGCGAGGGTCCTCAGCACCAGCAGCAGCTCCAACGCCTGGGTCCGCAGCACCAGCAGCAGCTCCAACTCCAGGGGCTGCAGCACCTGCAGCACCTCCAGCAGCACCAGCACCAGCAGCAGCTCCAGCACCAGCAGCACCGCCAGCAGCAGCAGCACCTACAGCACCAGGGTCCGCAGCACAAGCAGCAGCCCCAACGCCCGGGTCCGCAGCACCAGCAGCAGCTCCAACCCCCAAGTCCGCAGCACCAGCAGCACCAGCAGAGCCTCTAGCACCAGCAGCAGCACCTCCAGCAGCTCCAGCACCAGCTGCGCCAGCAGCAGCACCAGGGTCCGCGACACCAGGCGCGCCACTCCGGAGAGTGCAGCGCCGCTCATACCACTCACGGATCCGCTCAAGGGAGGGAAGCTCCCGCCTAGGAGGGGAAGCACCAGCACCTGTCCCAGTAGCACTCCTGGCTCCAGAGGCACCTCTCCCGAGGCTGCAGTACTGTGAGTAACACTCACGCAGATGCTCCGAGGAGAGAGCTCCTCCAGGTGTAGGACTCCCAGGCTCAGCACCTCCAGACTCAGAACCCCCAGACTCCGGACTCCGCGGCTCAGCACCCCCAGGCTCATCACCCCCAGGCTCCGCACCCCCAGGCTCCGTACCCCCAGGCTCCGCACCCCCAGGCTCCGCATCCCCAGGCTCCGCACCCGCAGCAGGACGAGAGTCAACAGGTACCTCAACAGGCTCAACCGGGTCTACCTGAGACACACCTGAGGGAGCGGCACCCTGAGGGGGGAGGGGGTCTACTATAGCAGCATTTGGCGCGAGGAAGAGAGGCGGGGGGGGGGAAGCAGGGGGTCGGGATGTGTCGCAGGCAGGCGACGCCGCGGGCAGGGGCTGCGTCGCGGGCAGGCGACGACGCAGCGTGCAGGCGACGACGATGCCGTAGACAGGGCGACGCGGTGGGCGGCGAGAGCCTGCAGGGGCGGCGCACGGTCAGGCAGAGGTTGTGCGCGGGCCTGACGGGTCTGCAAGGGCGGCTCTCGGGCCTGACGGACCTGCAGGGGCGGCTCTCGGGCCTGACGGGCCTGCAGAGGCGGCTCGGGGGCCTGACGGACCTGCAGGGGCGGTTCTCGGGCCTGACGGGCCTGCAAAGACGGCTCGGGGGGGGGGGCCTGACGGGTCTGCAGAGGCCGCTCGGGGGCCCGACGGACCTGCAGGGGCTGCTCGAGGGCGCACGAGGGCGCACGAGGGTGTACGAGGGCGCACGAGGGCGCACGAAGGCGCACGAAGGCGCACTAGCAGAGAAAGGCGCACGAGGGTGCACGAGGGCGCACGAGGGCGCGCGAAGGCGCACTAGCAGAGAAAGGCGCACGAGGGCGCTCGTAGGGTAGGGCGCACGAGGGCGCTTCTAGCGGAATAGTGGGCCCATTGTAGAAAGCGGTCCTAGGTAGCAACCTAGGCTCGTGATACCATGTTAGAATCTTAGAATAGAACGAGAATGGATGAACTTACGGGAAGTTTGGTACAAGTAGGAAACCCTAAGTTTGTGTATCCTCTAAGGCTAAACCCAATATAGCCTACACAGTATAAACATACAATGTTTGACACCGCAAAGCTTCCATCTTGGGTTCCTTTGCGAGCTCATCCTTTCTGCTTGTACTGTTCATAGCGTGTACAATGTTGTGCCAAAGCGCACAATGCGCGAGTACCTGCAAATGCTTCAAGCGAAAATTGCGAAAAGCAAACAAACACACCGAACATTCCATTCACACCCAAATGCATTCGCACATGCATAAGTACAAACTGACGGCAGGATGTCGTGCAATGTGAATTTGCACCCAACACACTCCCCCTCAGCCTGCCGGCTGCATCCCCATCATTCCATGCTAGTTCATGCTCATTCCACTCATGCGCACACAATGCCAATGTGGCTCATCCGCAAGCCTCTTGGTGAGGAAGTCTGCTGGCTGCTGGTGAGTCTTGATGTAGATCGGATTCACCATCTCCCTCTTCACCTCCTTACGCAGCCAGTGCCACTTGATACGCATGTGCTTGTTCAGCCCATGAAGCACAACGTTCCTTGCCATCCCAAGAGCCCCCTTGCTGTCACAAAACAGCGGCGTAGCAACCTTCTGCTCCTGGCCAATCTCCTCTAACAGCCTCCTCAGCCAAATCACCTCCTTCACCCCATGGAACATCGCCATGTACCCTGATTCCACAGAAGAAAGTGCCGTCTCCGTCTGCTTCTTTGACCTCCAACTAACAGGTCTTCCCCCAGCTACACAGATGTATCCTCCCACAGATGAAGAATGCTCCTTCTCAGAGGCCTACGTAGCATTAGTAAAGCAAGTGAGAAACAGCTTGCCTTCTCCAAGCCACTCCCCTTTCTCTTTCAGCACCTCAACCCCTTTCTTCTTCAACTGTGCAGATGCGGAGTATTGAACTTCAATGCTTGGGTGAGAGTTCAGGTACTTCACCACACGCTCAGCTGCATCCACCTGCTCCTCTGGTGGATTCTGCACCACCCTAGCCAGCTGCCCAACCGAGAAAGAGAAGTCGGGCCTTGTGTGAACTGCTACATACAAGAGGCTGCCCACCAAGGACTGAAATTGCTGCTGTTCTTCGGCTTCAACCCCTTCATCCTCTGCAGCTTTCAAAAGCTTGAATTCTGCTGGCAGGGGAGTTGCAACTTTGCGCTCATTCTCAATCCCATACTTCTCCCCCAGCTCTTTGATGATCTTCTCTTGGTGCAGCTTCAACCACCTGTGATCCAGATCCCTCTCCACGTGCATCCCGAGGTAGTACTTTACGTCCCCAAGGTTCTTGCACTTGAAGTTCTCCATCAGCTGCTGCTGCACATTCTGGATCTCCTTCATGCTGTTGCTAAAGAGAAGAATGTCGTCCACATAGACCAGAAACAGCACCAGTTTCTCCCTCTCCCCCTTGAGAAAGAGGCTCTCATCACAGCTGCTGGTCCCGAATCCCATCTCTACAACAGCTGCCAACTTCTGGTACCAGCAGCGTGGCGCCGGCTTCAAGCCGTAGATGGACTTTTTCAGCTTGCACACCCTGCCTGTACCATCCTCATACCCAGGCGGCTGCGTCATGTACAAATCCTCCTCTAAAATCCCATTGAGGAATGCCATTGATATATCCATCTGAATGAAAAATTTCCCACTAACGGTTGCATCTGTTGGGTGCAAACTCACATTGCACGACATCCTGCCGTCTGTTTGTACGAGTATGCGTGTGCGAATGCATTTGGGAGTGAATGGAATGTTCGTGTGTTTGTTTGCCTTCGCAATTTTCGCTTGAAGCATTTGCAGGTACTCACGCGTTGTGCGCTTCGGCACAACATTCTACGCGCTATGAACAGTACAAGAAGAAAGGACGATCTCGCAAAGGAACCCAAGTTGGAAGCTTTGCGGTTCGGTTGAATTGATTGTGCAGATTCAGTTCTATCCAACCCGAAATTGTACTGTTTTGTTTGATTGACTATAGTGTAGAAGGGCAGGCACTATAGGGGTACGATTTAGGTGAAGGTTGGATGTTGTTTGTCTGTATCTGCATGCTATTGGGCCAGGGGAAACTAGCGGAACCAGTTTTTGGCTGGTTGGGCAAAGACGAAACAGGTTCTGTTTTTAGGACCTGAACCTGGTTGTTCTTTTCCCAGGTTGGAAAAACAGAACCAGAGGTTGTTTACCAACCTACCACCTGCTGTTTTGTCTAGCTAGGTTGGTTCTGTTGCTTGGAATTATTTGGGATCATCCCTGGTTGTTCCTAGGTTCATTCCCAAGGTCCTTGCTAGCTAGAGTTATTTATTCCTTCTCTGTTTGTACCTGGATATAGTCAATATGATTCAAGCAAATTCCTTCCTTGATGTCGCAGATTTTGGAGCTGAACTAGCGTCACCACGTCATGCACCTGCTGCCAGAGGTTGAGTGCGGTCCGAAGGCCTGGACGGTATTGAAGGAGCTGCACGCCCCTACCTCCGTCACTGCGACGCTCATGATGGAGAGGGAGCTGTCCGCGTTGCGCCTAAGCGAGGGAGAGCCGGTGCAACCCATCCTGGACAAGATGCGTAATCTCTACGCAAAGCTGGCGATCGCGGAAATCACCTACCCAGAGCAGACCAAGTGCCTGAAGATGCTCTCGCTGCTGCCGGAATCGTGGCTTCAATTCACGAGCAGATTGAGCCTGCCGCTGAACCAGAGCTTGTGGACGCTCGAGTGGGTGCAGACGAAGATTCTGGAGGAGGACTTCCGTCGCCACCAACTGAGGGTTGGAGATGACGGCAGCAGCGACTACGGGATGCAAGGGAGCCGACGTGGCAGAGGACGTGGCTTCGGTGGTGCTGGACGCGGTGCAAAGAAGGACGACGACTCCAACGACCAACAAGGAGGTACCGGTTGGGGTCGCGGTGCGAAATCTGGACGTGGGGGCAAGTCGGGTGCTGGTGGCAAAATGAAAGGGAGTTGCTGGTATTGTGAGAAGGAGGGGCACCCCTGGTTTTTGTGCTATAAGAAACCCGATGAATGGACCCCCCAGAATCGTCACCAAGATGGCGGCGCGTGGAGGAACCAGAAAAACGGCGCGAGCATGGTCGCCGATCTGTCCGACAACAACCCGAAGAGCAACGGCAGTGCGGAAAAGAAGAAGGAGCGCACGGCGGGCCAGTTCTTCCATATTGGAGAACACGGGGAGCAAGGAGACGCTTCTGCCAAGGTTGGAGAAGAGCTGCACCCTCTGGACTATTGGGTGTTGGACACGGGTGCTGCTTGGACGATGACGCCGCGCAAGGACCTGCTGGACCACGTACGAGCAGCACCAATCAACGAGGTGTGCTCCGCCTCTGGACACGCGCTGAAGGTGGCTGGTGCGGGACGAGCTGCGTTTAAGGGAGCGGATGGCAAGCCACCGGTGCTGCACGACGTTCTCCTTGTTCCTTCCCGTACTCTCGTGCAGATCCCGAAGCACCCGATTGCCCAGCTGCCCCTTGTAAGTGCGTGCCCCATCCGTGCTAGTGCTCACCCCAGACTTGCCAAGCTTACGGAGGGAGATGAGGTTGGCCTTGAGTTCAGGAACAAGGAGAACGTCGTGCAGCACCACCGGCTTGCCATCCGCTCCCTTAAACGCAGCTCGTCCCGCACCAGCCACCTTCAGCGCGTATCCAGAGGCGGAGCACACCTCGTTGATCGGTGCAGCTCGTACGTGGTCCAGCAGGTCCTTGTGCGGCGTCATCGTCCAAGCAGCGCCCGTGTCCAACACCCAACAGTCCAGAGGGTGCAGCTCTGCTTCAACCTTGGCAGAAGCGTCTCCCTCTTCCCCCTGTTCTCCAATATGGAAGAACTGGCCCGCCGTTGCTCTTCGGATTGTTGTCGAACGAATCGGCGACCATGCTCGCGCCGTTTTTCTGGTTCCTCCGCGCGCCGCCATCCTGGTGACGATTCTGGGGGGTCCATTCATCGGGTTTCTTATAGCACAAAAACCAGGGGTGCCCCTCATTCTCACAATACCAGCAACTCCCTTTCATTTTGCCACCAGCACCCGACTTGCCCCCACGTCCAGATTTCGCACCGCGACCCCAACTGGTACCTCCTTGTTGGTCGTTGGAGTCGTCGTCCATCTTTGCACCGCGTCCAGCACCACCGAAGCCTCGTCCTCTGTCACGTCGGCTCCCTTGCATCCCGAAGCCGCTGCAGCCGTCGTCTCCACCCCTCAGTTGGCGGCGACGGAAGTCCTACTCCAGAATCTTTGTCCGCACACACTCGAGTGTCCACGAGCTCTGGTTATGCGGCAGGCTCAATCCGCCCGCAAATTGAAGCCACGATTCCGGCAACAGCGAGAGCATCTTCAAGCACTTGGTCTGCTCCGGGTAGGTGATTCCCGCGGTCGCCAACTTTGCGTAGAGGCCGCGCATCTTGTCCAGGACAGGTTGCACCGGCTCTCCCTTTCTCAGGCGCAACGCGGACAGCTCTCTCTCCAGCATCAACGTTGCAACAACGGAGGTCAAGGCGTGCTGCTCCTTCAACACGGTCCACGCCTTCGGACCGCACTCAACCTCCGGCAGCAGGTGCATGACGTGGTGACGCTGGTTCAGCTCCAAACTCTGCGACATCAAGTAGTAGCCAGCCGAGGAGCGCTCCTCCCCAATCATTATTTTCAGCAAACCGATCTGACGGAAATACAATTGCATTTTCCAGGCCCAATCAACATAGCCCTCACCATTGAACTTCTCGACGGTGACGTTCTTCAGCACCTCCTTGACCAACGAGCCCTGGCTTGTTCGCGCTCCCCTTGGCGCTGAAACACCAGAATCATGGCTGCCGCTACGATCTTGGGCTGAAGATTCACCAGCTCCTGTCGAGGTGTTGCCCGCCATATCTACCTATAACGAGGATCACTATAACACAGCTCTGATACCAGCTTGTTGGTGTAAGGGCCTAATAAACTCAAGCTATTAAGACTTAATCAAACTTAAAACCTCTCCTCGGGGTCACCTCCAAGGGTCCTTGGGTGCCTGGTACAAGACCAGCCCCTATCATCGGGTCCGAGTTTGTAGAGAGAGGAGTCAAGAATAACTTAGCCAAAACAACAAGAGTACCTTGAACGTCGCGCAGCGTATCGTGCAGACCGTCGATCAGATTAAGCTAAGAATTTTCTATATCGAAGCTCACTCCAAGAGATTTAAAATGAACCAAATTGCCTCGCAAAAAGTTCTGCCATTACGAAGTTACGGCTCGGACAGCGTTTGCCTAGTGTGTGAGTGCTAGCGTACTAGCGTTGACTCGTGTAGCATTCCGCCGTCGCACCGCGTAGAAACAAAATTCCAGGAAGGGAGGAATTCGCTTGAATCAAAGTGACTATATCCAGGTTCAAACAGAGAAGGAATAAATAACTCTAGCTAGCAAGGACCTTGGGAATCAACCTGGGAACAACCAGGGATGATCCCAAAAAATTCCAAGTAACAGAACCAACCTGGCTGGACAAAACAGCAGGTGGTAGGTTGGTAAACAACCTCTGGTTCTGTTTTTCCAACCTCGGAAAACAACAACGAGGTTCAGGTCCTAAAAACAGAACCTGTTTTGTCTTTGCCCAACCAGCCAAAAGCTGGCTCTGCTGGTTTCCCCTGGACCTGTAGCATGCAGATAGAGACAAACAACATCCAACCTTCACCTAAATTGTACCCCTATAGTGCCTGCCCTGCTACACTATAGTCAACCAAACAAAGTAGTACAATTTCGAGTTGGATAGATCTGGATCTGCACAATCAATTCAACCGAACCGCAAAGCTGCAATCTTGGGTTCCTTTGCGAGCTCGTCCTTTCTGCTTGTACTGTTCATAGCGCGTACAATGTTGTGCCAAAGCGCACAATGCGCGAGTACCTGCAAATGCTTCAAGCGAAAATTGCGAAAAGCAAACAAACACACGAACATTCCATTCACACCCAAATGCATTCGCAGATGCATACTCGTACAAACAGACGGCAGGATGTCGTGCAATGTGAATTTGCACCCAACAAAATGTACGTGCGAATGATGTTGTCAGTCTTGAAGACCTGCTCCTTCATCTCCTTGTCAATCGTCCAACTGGTCATGCCACCGGTCGTGCCTGCTGCAGGTTGACAGGGAGGCCCTTCATGGAGATGTGCATCATCTCCTCCTCAGACAAGGGCTTCTGGAGCAAGCGTGCTGCGGCCTCAAACTGGACCGGATATTCCTGCACCGAGCGGTAACGACACTTGATTCTCTCAAGGCGTCCGCACATTTCCAGGTCGGACTTTTTGACCATGAATGCCTCTTTCAGCACGTTGCAGAACTCCGGCCATTCAAACGGTCCCTTCTTCTGCTTCTTAGCGCCATACACTGCCCTGCGGGCCACCTCGTCCAATACACGAGTAGCTGCAGTAACGCGAGTCTCGGGACGCACATTCGCAAGGGTCATGGTGTTACTCACCGGGCCAAGCCAAGGCTGCACCTGCGTCTTGCTATGGTTAAACTCCGGCAGAGGCGCCGAGAGAGATCCAAAGGGCGAGGTCTCGGTGGGAGGTGGCTGGTGCATAGCCATAGCAGCGCCTACCATCGTAGGTGCGGGCGGAGCGGGTGCCGGCTGAGCAGCAGGAGCGGGCTGACGCCCAGGAGGAGGCTGGTAAATGCTCTCCCTCCTAAGCTCCTTCAACTGCTCATGAAGCTTGTTGAGTGTCACTTGCAGATTGGTGCAAGTATCATGGAGCTCCTCAATTTAGTGCTTTTTAGCACCCAGGCTGCGGTAGAATTGGCAAACCTCTTTTGTGGCAATGCTCAACTCAGCCTGAAGGTTCTGAGTATGCTTATTGAGTCGTCAATGGATGTCTGCTGCTGCAGGATGGTGATATTCTGAGTTGCCACTTGACACTGGAGCTTAACAATCTCCTCGAAGATAGGATAACTGATGCCTTCACCCTCAGTGAAGTCATTTTCTTCACCAATTGTCTCATTTCCACCAGTGTTATCCTCTTCCCCATGTTTGTCAGCTTCACCATGATTATCAGCTTCACCATGGTTCTGAGCTTCACCATGGTTCTCTGCTTCACCATGGTTATCCTCATCTCCAAGGTCCAAATCCTCAATATCATCCAGCTCAAGATCAGCCATTGCCTCTCTTGATTGAGGTCATCCCAGCAGCATTGGTTACCACCTCATTAGGTGTAGTAGGCCCTTCCTCCCTTGCCAAATCATTCTCTTGGCCAGATGTCATAAGGATTAAGAGAGCTTGTAAGATCTGGGTTGATTCTGTTTAAGTCCTTTTACCACCTCAATGGTAAAGCAAGAGATTCTTATAGAAGATATTTCTTCTACTGAATAATCCAAGGTTACCAAAGGTAACAGATTTGTTGCCAACACTCCCAATTACCTAAGTAAAAGGGCAGGGTACATCCAAATCTCAATAAAGGGGACTTGTATAGCCCTCAACAAATCCTTCAGATCCAAATTTATACTCCACTACTCAACAGTAGGGAGTCATCCACCAAAAGGTGAGCAAGAGAGATAAATCTCTCTTCTTAGCTTGAAGTTGCTGTTGTAGATCTTGTAGACCTTGAACTCTTCAAGCTTCCAGATCTTGAGTGTTGTCTTAAAGACAAGCCACAACTCCAAGTTCTATAAATAAATATAAATAAAATAATAAAATAATCTCTAGGGGCAAAATCTCCACTAGGCTTAGGATAACCCTAGCTCTAGGTACCAATGGCCCTTAGAACAACGGGCAACTGTGTGTTGAATATAAATCCTCCTTGACAATTCATATATAATCAAGCCAAGATTTAACTAATCCAACCAAGGGATATTCTAGCCTTGAAATAATAATAATGAGCTTGAGAGGAGAACTTGATATGGTTGTTGATGAAGCTTGAGTAGGTAGGTAGCTTCTTGTAAAGCTTGTCCTTGAAGTAACACCACTCTAGTTCTGTAGGAGAGCTTGTTAGGAGAGTCAAATGACTTAGAGAAATCCCATTTCCAAATTGGTAAGTTGGAATGGGGAAGTGTGAATGAGCTTGAAAGCTAGAACCCCTTCCACAATACCCCTTGGGGTTCTTCCCAACCATGGCTTCCATGGTTGGGGAGCCAATAGGCTTGGAGCCTAGGTAATATCTTTGTTTCGTTGGAACAACCCAATTTAGTCAATTTGTAGGGTTGCTTTGTTGTTTGGTTGGATTGTAACGCCAACTGGCACAATGTGATTGGTTGGAGATCCAACCATTCAATCCTCACTTTGATGGGTTGGAATGTCTCCAAACCTCAAGGTTAAGTGTTGGGAAAACCAAACCAACATTTTACATTCCAAACCTCCTCAACCCAACCTCAACTCTCTAAGGTTGCTCGAAGGGTCACAAATAGTTTTCCTGCATACGAGACATTTGGGACACTTCTTGCGTTGTTCTCCTAAGCGCCTTCGTCACGTCTCTTCACAGTGCACATTGTATCCCCCCAGTTTGTTGCGTCTGGTGAGGTTGCTGCGCCTGGTCAAGTTGTTGGCCGTGCTCCTGTCGGCATCACCCGCTCGTCCGTCCTGTTGCACCATCATCTAGGTCAACCTTCGCTTCCATGCCTCCGCAATGTCTAGGCTGTTGGTGTAAGGGCCTAATAAACTCAAGCTATTAAGACTTCATCAAACTTAAAACCTCTCCTCGTGGTCACCTCCAAGGGTCCTTGGGTGCCTGGTACAAGACCAGCCCCTATCCTCGGGTCCGAGTTTGTAGAGAGAGGGATCAAGAGGGACTTAGTCAAAACAGCAAGAGTACCTTGAACATCGCACAGCGTATCGTGCAGACCGTTGATCGGAAAAAGCTGAGAATTTCCTATATCGAAGCTCCCTCCAAGCGCTTTAAAATGAACCAAATTGCCTTGCGTAAAGTTATGCCATTACGAAGTTATGGCTCGGACAGCGTTTGCCTAGTGTTGGAGTGCTAGCGTACTAGCGTTGACTCGGGTAGCATTCCGCCATCGCACCGCGTAGAAACGAAATTCCAGGAAGGGAGGAATTCGCTTGAACAAAAAATTGACTATATCAAGGTACAAACAGAGAAGGAATGAATCGTTCTAGCTAGCAAGGACCTTAGGAATGAACCTGGGAATGACCAGGGATGATCCCAAATAATTCCAAGCAACAGAACCAACCTGGCTGGACAAAACAGCAGGTGGTAGGTTGGTAAACAACCTCTGGTTCTGTTTTTCCAACCTGGGAAAACAACAACCAGGTTCAGGTCCTAAAAACAGAACCTGTTTCGTCTTTGCCCAACCAGCCAAAAGCTGGTTCCGCTGGTTTCCCCTGGCCTTGTAGCATGCAGATACAGACAAACAACATCCAACCTTCACCCAAATTGTACCCCTATAGTGCCTGCCCTGCTACACTATAGTCAACCAAACAAAACGGTACAATTTCGAGTTGGATAGAACTGAATCTGCGCAATCAATTTAACCGAACCGAAAATCTTCCATCTTGGGCTCCTTTGCGAGCTCGTCCTTTCTGCTTATACTGTTCATAGCGCGTACAGTGCTATGCCGAAGCGCACAATGCGCGAGTACCTGCAAATGCTTCAAGCAAAAATTGCAAAGGCAAACAAACACATGAACATTCTATTCACACCCAAATGCATTCGCGCACGCATACTCGTACAAATAGACCGCAGGATGTCGTGCAATGTGAATTTGCACCCAACATAGGCATCATCTTGTCTCAAGTCTCCCACTCATGTTTCTGTCGTTTTTTTCTGTTATAGTCACAACACGCTCATATATAACTAAAATGAATGAAAGAGTGCAAAGACAGATTTTGGGAGAGCGGCTTCAAATGTTGAAAGCAGTTCAGATTCTGCATCAAATACTATGCTTTGTATTGGATTTTCAGTGTCATAGTGCCTTTTACAAGTAGTCATTTGTATCACTCCATTTATAGATAACCGATGACATGGTGTTAAAATAACCGAACGATGGTCTAGCAGCATAGCAACACAAGGTAGGAGGAAGACACAAGTTAGGAATGACTCCTAGCCTCTACAAACCCCAAGAGCCAAGATTCAGGGATGTGGAACAATGTCACACAGTCCCCGACCATGAAAGGTTTTACATCAATGGAGATTCTGCACAATCTTAAACTTGAAATGGATCGTGTTTGAGCTTCGAAATTAATTTAAACTTTAAACCAAAGGCTCCTGGCCTTTAGAGTTAACACTTTCTTGAGTAATTGAAAGTTTGATGCACACACCTTTGGCACATCAAGCGTTCGACACAAGACAAAACAGAAAATGCACACGACACGCAAACGACGACGTGGCAATTTGTTTGCTAGCCGCGTGTCACGTCGTCGTTTGCGTGTCATTTGGTGCCATCTTGACTTTCATGAGTTGCCGGAGCAAGCGACTAGAATAAACAGAGTCGTGTCATTTGCAATTGTTTTGTTGACTATTATTGGGATCTAGAAACTCTATACACGCCCTTTAAGTCACTCTTAGTAGTCCCGACGGGGTCACCTCCAAGGGTCCTCGGGTGCCTGGCAAAGCCAGCCCCTAACCAAGGGTCCGTGTTTTGTAGAGGGACACACTAAGTGTAAAGACAACGGCGTGCACTAGAGCACTCCCAAGACTCCTTGCACAACGTTGAAGACGAATTGGCTCGTGTGCAGAAAGTTCTCTTCACGTCAATACGATGATAGAGAAAAACTTTACTCGAAAGGATTGATCACAACTGAACACAAGCATGCATTTACAGTTCACCTAGCACACAGGCATAAGAAAGCACAAAGCAGTTAACTAGACTTCAGGACTTCGCCAGATGCGCCAAGGAAAACGGTTGTAGAACTACTTCGATATTTGGCTTGGTTCTCCCCTGTAGAATAACTGTCTTCAAATTCCATGTCTGCCAAATTCCCCTGCTGACTCCCGTCATGAGCGTTCGCGACTTCTCGTGCGCAATCATAAACAGTCGTGGGAGATTACCGTTTTCACGGAGTCTCACAGTTGAAAAACTGTTTTCACCGTTTTTCTCCTGTATCGAAATTGTCCCTTTACGCGCGCGATCTTTCCAGCAAAATTACTTGTAAGTCGAGTCAACGCGGGATACGGTTTTTCAACCGCAATCCCGAGCACCCCCCCGACTGCAATCATGCACGACCGATATTTCGGTCGTGCTCTACAGTGCGCTGTACTGCGCGTGGGCAGGGTGATCATTCACCCTGTCCTGTTGCGATCGTGGGCCATGCCACGCTCACAACAAAGCAAAGGCACACGCGCGGGCCTGAGGGCCCACATGCACGATCAGGACCCGACGCGCGGGTCCCGATTTCCTCACGCGGTTGACCTTGACCATCGCGAGAAATATCCAAGGGTCAACATTGACCCTTTGTAAACACCCACTATACTTCATGAACACACACGAAAACAGTAAAACAAAAACTAACATGATCGCCCACCAACATTCATGAACAGCGCACAAACTTCACGGAATTTCACGAACACAGTCACAAACACAGAAATTCACGAACACAGAATTCACGCACACTTATGAAACCTCATGAAGCAACGCAAACATACGGAACGTCTCGCATTCACACATGAACGTTCGGAACTTCACGCACATTCATGACGCAGCACGAACAACATGAAAACACACGCAAACAATCATAAAAACGCATGAATACAACATCACAGAAACACAC
Organism: Closterium sp. NIES-65; assembly: GCA_948144175.1. Lineage (NCBI taxonomy): Eukaryota > Viridiplantae > Streptophyta > Zygnematophyceae > Desmidiales > Closteriaceae > Closterium > Closterium sp. NIES-65. The sequence continues at coordinate 307,631 of CANXME010002388.1, forward strand.
ATAACTTATGAACCGCTAAGGCGATTCATGAACCGTAAACGCCAAAATGAAAAGCACATAAATGCGCATCACTCAGAATACAAATTACCTTAAAATCCAATCCCTCAAATTTCACCTTGCTTGACGAATAGGCGACAGGTTGACGTGCAAAATAAGTTTTGCACCCAACACTTTAGAGTTAACACTTTCTTGAGTAATTGAAAGTTTGCTGCACACACCTTTGGAACATCAAGCGTTCGACACAAGACAAAACAGAAAATGCACACGACACGCAAACGATGACGTTGCAATTTTTTTGCTAGCCGCGTGTCACGTCGTCGTTTGCGTGTCATCTGGTGCTATATTGACTTTCATGAGTTGCTGGAGCAAGCGACTATAATAAACAGAGTCTTGGGGCTGGTAAGTTTTGGTGAGGTGGCCATGGCAGGAGCTGCTTGAGTTTTGAAGGGGCGATAACCGAGTTGTTCGACTGTCGCCATGTTGCGGAGAAGAATACTATACGCAATGAGCGTAATCTTGTAATACTGAGCTTTCACATCGTCAATATCGCAAGTGGCCCAGCGTAGCTTCCGTCGAAGTAGCAAAAAATATTCGCTTTGAAGGAGTAGTTCAAGCTCAAAGCTCCATGTGTAGAAGTCTCGCCCGTTAAACGCGGTGTTGGTGCAAATTCTGGAGACGGTCAGAAACTTGTTCTAAGCTTTGAGCATAGCTTCGTCACTTGGACGGGAAGTGGTTGGAGCGGAAAAGCTCAATCCGAGATTGGAAGTGGTTGGGCTTGATTCTCTGTTTTTGGAGCAGCAGGCTGGTTGGGTTGCTGCGAGGTGCCCGGGTTGCCACTTTTCAGTTGTTGAATTCCTGGCTCCAGCGTGGTGATTTGCTGAATGAGTTGCTCCAGAAGCGCATTGCTGATACCTATCATGTCTTGAGCATTACTCAAGACAATGTCTTGAGTACCTATTATGTTTTATGTTATTATTATTATTATCTATATGAGGTGATCGTAAAACTGTGTAGTTTGATTGTTTTAAAGGTAAACGAATCGAAAGGAAACTTGATCTATCTGCTAAAATCGATCGATCACGCTTCGGGACTTCACCATGTTCCCGAGAAGAAAACTGGACTCCTTCATATTCGAAGATACCCTTTGGAAGTCGGGTAGCTACTAAAAACTGAGAGTCCTTCGCTTGAAAAGCAATTTTTTGCTCACCCGGAGGCGACGCAAGCTCCTCGCGGCCCCTCGCATATGTACTCAATCTAACTTCTTTACCATTAGGTACTTTAAAGGATTTTGATACTATCAAAACTTGAACTTTCATTCTTTCTATTTCATTTAATAAATTCGTTTTGCTAACAGACTCAATTACTTTGTTAGAATATTATTGCTAATGCATTTGTGTAGGCTGTAGTGGGGTAGCCCATAAGGGGTACAACCCAATTAGGGTTAGTACTTGTACCCAACTGTTTCATAGTTCAATCATTCTCGTTTCTTCTCATGGAATCAGAGCAGGTTCCCTAGTGGGAACGCTACCTAGTGGGAACGCTACCTAGACACCACGATATTTTGTTTTTCCTGCCCGGGGCGCGCTTCGCCCTAGACCGAGTCGCACGCGCCCCAAGAGCCCTCCCTACCGTCGCGCCACCCTTAGCGGCCCCTTTCACGGCCCCTTGAGCCGCTCTTACAGCCCCGTGCACCGCCCTTACGGCCCCGCGCACCGCCCTTTACGGCCCCGCGCACCGCCCTTCCAGCCCCTCGCACCGCCCGACGACCCCGCGCGCCGCCCTAGCGGCCCCTTGCGCCGCCTGTCGGCTCCGCGCGCCGCCCTTGCGGCCCTTTGAACCGCCCGTCGGCCCACCGTGCGCCGCCCTTGCGGCCCCTTACACCGCTCTTGCGGCCCCGTGCACCGCCCTAGCGGACCCGCCGCCTACTCCTGCGACCTCGACGCTGCCCTACCGGCAGCGCCGCCTACTCCTGCGGCCACGGCGCCGCCCTTCCCGGCCCCGGCGCCACCTCGACTGGCCCCGTCCCCTACACCCGCGGCCACGGCGCCGCCCTTCCCGGCCCCGACGCCGCCTCACCTGGCGCCGCCGCCCTTCGCGGCCCCTCGAGCCGCCGTCCGCGGCCTCCTCACGGCTCCTCCGCCGCCCTTCGCGGCCCCTCGAGCCGCCATCCGTAGCCTTCTCACGGCCCCTCCGCCGCCCTTCGTGGCCCCTAGCGGCCAGCCGCCATCGCCCCTAAGGCAGGAGCCGCCGCCATCGAGCCGCCCGGCAGCCCAGCTGCCGAGCCACCCAGCAACCGAGCAGTCGAGCCGCCGAGCCGCCGAGCCGCCCAGCATCCGAGCCGCCGAGTCGCCCTGCAGCAGAGCCGCCCGCACCGCCGAGCCGCCCTGTCTGGTAAGAGCAGTGCTTCTGTCACTGCACTGCCTTTACCCTACTGTTCGCGCTACTAGTCTACTGCCATCATGACTACCCCTAGTGTCCTCGCTTTTGACGCTGAGGGTATGGCCATTGACTTTGACGTCTGGATAGATGACCTGCAGCTTTTCTTACAATGCAATAGGGCAGACGGTCTCTCCCTCTTTGACCTCACTTCTGGTGCCTCTCCCGCCCCTGCTGCTGATGCTGACGCCACTGTTCGCTCACAGTGGGCCACACGCGATGCTGCTGCACGTCTTGCTGTGCGTCGCCATCTGCCTACCTTTGAGCGTGCGCACTTTAGCCAGTACAAGAGTGCTCAGACCTTGTACGACGCTGTAGTTGCACGCTACTCCTCCCCTGCCACGACTGCACTGAGCCGCCTCATGCTACCGTACCTCTTCCCTGACCTTGCTGCCTTTCCTACAGTCACTGACCTCATTACGCACCTCCGCACTAGTGACACTCGCTACCGCGCTGCGCTTCCTGCTGAGTTCTGCGCCAAGAACCCCCCCCCCATGTACATCACCCTCTACTATATAGTCGCCCGTCTCCCTGACTCCCTCCGCGTAGTCAGGGACCACTTTCTCTCTGTTTGCCCCACAACTCTCACCATTGACCTCCTCGAGAAGGCCCTCCTAGCAGCAGAGAAGAGCATAGTAGCTGTAGGAGCCTCTCGTAGTGACCCCTGCACCCCCGTCTTTGAGGGGTGTTCTCCCTCCCACCTCTTGCCCTCTGTTGCTTCTGCTGCTGCGGCGACCTCGTTGGTTTCCAGTCGGTCGGCGCTGCGTCAGCCCCTTCGGGGAAGCGCCGCACAGGCAAGGGCAAGGGGGGCAAGGGCGCTGGAGGAGCTGGCGGGGGCGGTGGGGGTGGCGGTGGAGCCGGCGGAGGTGGTGGGGGTGGTGGTGGGAGTGGTGGCGGGGGTGGAGGTGTCAGTGGCGGCAGTGGAGGCGGAGGCGGAGGCAGCGGTGGCGGTGGGAGCGGAGGTGGCGGAGGTGGCGGCGGAGGAGGAGAAGGAGGCGGAGGAGGTGGAGCTGGTCAAGGGGGCGCTGCGCAGAGGGTCGGCTCCGGTGGTGGTCAGCGCCAGCAGCAGCAGCGCACTCGTGACATCCCCTCCCCCCCCCCCCCCCCCTCAGCAGCTCCGTGAGTGGTACGCTGCACGCCAGCGGGGTGGGGGTACTGGTCCGTGCACCTACATCCTGCGCACTGGCGACCGTGCGGGTGAGCAGTGTGAGGGTGCGCACCCCACCCAGTGCTGCTTTGGCCGCCTGACGGACGCTTGGCGTCACCAGTTCCTTGAGGCCACTGAGATCCCTCGCTGGGGCGAGCTGTCTAGGGCGGGGGTAGCTATCTTTGACCTTGACTTTGATGCTATTCTTGATGCTATGTATGCTGTGACTATTAGTGATGAGGGTGACTCTTACCGGTGCTTTCCGCCCGACCCAAACATTGAGACTGCCGCTCCAGGTGCTGGTGAGGCTGCTGCTCTTGGTGCTAGCGAGGCTACTGCTCTAGGTGCTAGTGCGTCTGCTTCATCAGGTGCTGGTGAGTCTGCTCTCTCAGGTACTGCATCGGCTTCGGCCTCCCTCACCTTCACCCTTGACTCTGGGGCTTCTCGCTCCTTCTTTCGAGACCGCACTACACTCACGCCGCTTGGTCAGCCAGTTGCAGTCTCTCTGGCAGACCCCTCTGGGGGTCCTGTCCTTGCTCACTTCTCCACTGTTCTCCCGTATCCGGCGGCTCCCTTTGGCACCTACGTTGACGAGGTTCCCCCGCTTGGGGCGAACATCGTTAGTGGCATGTGGATTTTCAGGGTGAAGCGGCCGCTGGGTTCTCCGCCTGTCTTCAAGGCGCGTTACGTGGCTCGTGGCTTTAGTTAGCGGCAGGGAGTTGACTACTTTCAGACCTTCTCTCCCACCCCGAAGATTACCACTCTTTGGGTACTGCTGCACGTAGCTGCTCACCGTGACTACGAGCTGCACTCTCTTGACTTCACCACTGCTTTCTTGCATGGCACCCTGCACGAGGAGATCTGGCTGCTCCGCCCACCTAGCTTCACTGGGTCTTTTCCTCCTGGCACCCAGTGGAGCCTCAGGCGGCTAGTCTACGATCTCCGCCAGGCATCGCGTGAGTGGCACGACACACTGAGGACTACGCTTGCGGCTCTTAGGTTTGCTCCTTCTACTGCCGACCCGTCGCTGTTTCTGCGCACCGACTCTTCTTTGCCTCCGTTCTACATCCTCGTGTACGTTGACGACTTGGTCTTTGCCACAGCTGACACTGCTGGACTCGCCTACGTGAAGTCCGAGCTGCAGAAGAGACACACGTGCACATACCTGGGTGAACTGCGCAGCTACCTTGGCTTGCAGATCACCCGGGACAGAGCACGCCGCACCATTACCCTGAATCAGTCACACATGGTGCAGCAGGTCCTTCAGCGCTTCGGCTTCACGTACTCCTCGCCTCAGGCCACTCCTCTGTCTACTCGCCACTCGCTCTCAGCTCTGCCTTCGGATGAGTCCGTAGAGTCGAGTGGCCCGTACCCAGAGCTTGTTGGCTGCCTCATATACCTAATGACCTGCACACGACCTGACCTTGCATACCCTCTTAGCATTCTCGCACGCTATGTTGCTCCTGGGAGACACCGACAAGAGCACATGGCTGCAGCGAAGAGGGTGCTGCGCTACTTGTGCAGTACGTCGGGCATGGGGCTTGTGCTTGGAGGGCGGAGTCCAGTGGTCCTCACTGGGCACGCAGACGCTTCTTGGGGTGACGACCAGGCTACGCAGCGGTCGTCACAGGGTTACACTTTCAGCCTTGGTTCCGGCTCTAATTCGTGGCAGGCTACCCGCTCGTCGTCTGTTTTCGGCTCCAGTTGTGAGGCTGAGATCTACGTAAGAGCCATGGCTGCACAAGAGCTTTGCTGGCTCACCTACTTGCTGACTGACCTCGGAGAGCCGCCTCGTTCTCCTCCAGTACTGTACGTAGACAACAAGGCCATGCTGGCCTTGTGTCGAGAGTAGAGACTGGAGCACAGAACAAAGCTCATTGCTCTCCGCTACTTCCTTGCTCATGAGCTACAGCAGCGTGGTCAGTTGCGGCTTGCGTACATGGCCTCTGAGGCCAACAATGCTTTTATCTTCACCAAGGCACTTGCGCCTTGTGATCATTAGCGCTTCTGTACTCAGCTGGGTCTTGTGTCTGCCTTGCCTCACTTGCTCACCTCTTGATCTTGCTTGTACTGTTACACATATATATACTCCTGCTCTTGCTTGTTTAGCCTTATATATATGTGTACTCCTGCATGTGAACTGGCCTTGTGGCCTTGAACTTGTGCTCGTAATGTGTGGTGACTTCGTGATCCTCCCTGAGCTTGCTTTGCTTGACTGGTCTTGTGACCCCTTGTTCTCCCCCGCTTTGCCTATGGGGGTGTGTCAGAAAATTATAGCTTATACATTTGTGTAGGCTATAGTGGGGTAGCCCATAAGGGGTACAACCCAATTAGGGTTAGTACTTGTACCCAACTGTTTCATAGTTCTATCATTCTTGTTTCTTCTCATACTTTTCCTACAAAGCTTGCGCCCGCAAGCCCCTAATCCTAAGTTTGACCGGGAGCTTTCGTCTCAATAGGAGACCATCTTCAAAAACGAGCAAGAAAACTTTCGTCAACCTGCTAGAACGAGCAAGCAAAGCTTGCTCGCACGCTTTGCTCAAATGACTCCAGAAGTTCTAAAGAAAAGATACTTAAGTCTATGTTATCTATCCATATCTCCAAAGACAATATCTTGAGTACCTATTATTGTTACAATTTCTTGAGTACCTATTATTGTGTTGCCTGTAGAGTTCGTGGTAGGGTTGGCGGGGGCTTTAGGAGTGGGAGTCCCGTGCCCGCCAGATACCTCCAGCCATCTTTCGGCGGGAGCGCGTACCGGAAGCCACCTTGGATTTGTATTTGAATCAGAGGTGGAGGTGCAAAAAATCCTGATTTGCTCTCAAATCATGTTACAATCTGAAATAGACTTATAGGATTTTCTCAGGTTCATCACACGTAGTGCCGCAGCGGAAGGTTTGCTAATTATGTCAGGTACGGACCCTGTTAGAAAAAAGGAGATTTGAATCTCGATATAAGTAAATAGTACAAGAGTTAATATAGGAATTTAATGGAACATGAAAGGTCCTAGTTAGCCATTCCTCTAGATTGAGAAACCAACGTCGGGCTTCGATAACGGTACGCGCCACGGTAACTGTTTGAACGCTTTCTCGCGCTTTACACTTCAGTTCTTCCTGGTTGCAACCGTCTTCAATAACTGTTTGTGTCGCTCAGTCTTTGTCCTTGCTACAATCATCTTCGAGTTAAGTGTTTGTTACTACAGAAATAATTTTCAACAATTCCATATCGTAACACCCCACTTCACCTATGAGGGTGTGTCATAAGACATGTATATATAGGTCTTTAGTTATGCTAGGCTGTAGTGGGGCGCTCATTAGATAATACAGTAGCTTTAGGTTTCCATCTTGTACTTCTCAACACTCTCATCAATACCATCATTTCTACTCTTGTAAGCCATGGCTCCTATTACATCCTTATTTCAACAAACCATTTCGAGTCAACTGTCGCGATTATTGAACGACCTGGACCAAGAAATTACAAACTGCTTCGCTGGTTGCAACAATCTCGGAGGATTTGCGCTGCAACAAGGTAACTGAAGCGATTGCAGCTGTCACTTTAACTGTAGCAATACTTGTATTATGGATAACAAGTTAATGTACCTCTTAGAATTCATGGATGGCTAGCCCTATACAATGCGATGTAATTTTCTTTTGGCATTTACATCCAATGTATATTAGATCATCCCATGAAGATTTTCACTTTATTGTTCTCGTTAGCAGACATTTTTCCTCCAACAAATATCATTCGATATAGCCCAGGGCCTCAGATTCACTTCTAGCGCTGATGAATCAGGGTCCTTGTGAAAAAATGCCGGATTTTCAATGTTCGGATCTTACGGTTCCTAAGTAGAAAAGACTGATTTTGCGGCACATGATGCCTGTGCATATAAAAGCAGTTTTTACGAAATATGATAGCCGATGGATTCGAGCTGAGGACCTTACCCTCTGGTAGCGATTTTGCTAACCACTGAGACAGTTCAAGCCATCTGCCATCGGTTTTTTACGCAATATTTATTCACAATATGGAAACGTTGGGGACTGAATCTCTCGGGTGTTTTACAGGAAGGCTTCGGAATATGCATTCAGTCTACCGTCACCCTACGGATAAGCCCCCATGGGGGGGTATAATATAGCAGGGTTTTCCAGGGGGTGGGCTTATAATTGAGTCAAATTTATAAGCACAGGTACTTATAAAATGACTCATATACATTAAATATTTTATAACACCAAGCTGTAGATCTCGCGCTTGCCTTTTCAATCGAGTCAAAGTTACAAATTCTCGTGCGCGCTGTGAGATACACTTGATGTGATTCACAAGGTGCCCCTGACAGCTCCTGCTGACTGGACTCGCATCCAGTGTAGGGTTCGAATGTGAAGCGAACCGAATTTGCAACACATCCGCCTGCTAAAGTAAAATCCGTTACAGTGTTTTGTGTTAACTCTAAGTACTATGCGGAAGCGATTAAATCAAGACCAAAAACATAAACTCGGCAGCACTTAATTCACTTGTAACCCCCCGAGTATGACAACATGTCACTTCATAGCCAAGGGTGTGAAAAACCGAGTAGGTATGCCAAGCTTAGCTTGTAGGGTGAGAGTTCTCGTCGAGCAGAGTTTTGGCAGCACTTCGTTGTGTTTCTACTCTCGTCGATACGTAGTAGTAGAATGTAAGCTTGAAAATCATAGAAGCATTCTCGAATGAAAAGCAAATACAAGCACACATATATGAGAGGTCCTAGGCACACAAAGGAAACACACAAGGGAGTTGTCTAACTGTCGTCCAGGTCTTTGCTTTGCTGTCATTGAAAAACGGTTGTAAAATTGCTTCAGAACTTGGCTTTATTTGCCTCTGTAGAATAATTGTCTTCAACCTGCAATGCTGCCAAATTCTCCCCTCATGAATATTCATGATCACCCGTGTACAAAACATGAACACTCGTGTGCGTTTACCGTTTTCTTCACAAATGGACTTTACCGTTTTTTACCTCTGTCGAAATAATGACGCAAAGCAGCGCGACTTTCTTGCGAATTTTCGTACACGCCAAGTCAGCGCGAAATCCCGTTAGTCAACTGTAGGATCTCGAGTGCCCCACGTGCCCCACATGCCCCTCATCACGACCGAGATATTTCTCGGTCGTGCAAGACAAGACGATCGCCGAGGCGATCGTGCTTTGTCCTGTACTTGACGGAGCGATAATGTCGCTCCGTCCTGTATCGATCGTGCGCACTATGCACGATCAAAACACTGGCGACACACGCGCGGGTCTTGTGGTGCCACACGCGCATGTGTCAGGACCCCACTCGTCGGTCCTGACTTTCTCGCCCTTGACTTACGTGGAAAAAGTCAAAGGGCCCGGTCAAAGTCTCGAGCCCCACTTCTCCCCGACACACTCAAAACTCACAACCCCACCAGGAGTGAAGTGGTCAACCCACACATCCTGGAGGTCAGCTCCATTCACCAAGTTCGTAGAGAACGAGGGGAGGTGGAGACCCGACAGTGAGCCAGATGGGACCGCCGGACATGGCAGAACCGTGGAAGAGTGTGCAAGGACTGGGCCCCTAAAGGGGTCCGCCAGGGAGACAGTAACCGGCCGACTAAGCGGCGGGAGTATGGTGCAGTTGTGAAAGAAAGAGCAGGAAGCACCGGAGTCAAGAGTGAAAGTGTGCAAGGCCTCAGCAGGCGCAGTACCTGAGAGAGCAGACTCACCAGCACCTGGAGCAGCAGGCTCACTAGTACTTGGAGCAGCAGACTCACTAGCACCTAGAGCAGCAGCCTCTATACCTGGGTCAGGCGGCACACACAGGTAACAGTCACCCTCAGCATTAATAGTCACAGCATACATGGCAGCAAGGATAGCATCATAATCAAGATCAAAGATAGCAACACTAGACTTAAGCAGATCAGCCCAGCAAGGGAGCTCAGTAGCGTCAAGAAACTGTGCGCGCCAGCATCAGTCGGGCAACCGAAACAGCGCTGCGTAGCGTGCGGCAGCCCGCACGTCTCCCCACGGCGGTCACCTGTGCGAAGAACGTAAGCGCAGGGACCAGCACCCCCAGACCTCCCACGCCCAGCATAGCATGCATGAAAAAACTCGACATTCATGGAGCACAGAACATTCATGAAACACAGAATTTTCACGAACGCACATGTTCGTCAATAAAAACAACATGAGCGTACATGAGCTGACATGAACGAACATGACTCGTCATGATCCATCATGGCCGATCATGATCCCACAACAACAACACATGAAACGAAATGCGAAAACGAATGCACACAGAACCCTCACAAAATGCATGGCATCATGCAGGCGGCTGGTTGCAGTGTATAAATAGTATTTTGCACCCAACAAATTCCCCCTCAAGCAGTCGCCTGCTTGTACTCCCTTTGCGTGAGCCTAGTTAAGACTCATACCGCACAACGCCAGTGGGGTTCTTCAGCCAGCCGCTTCGAGAGAAAATCTGCCGGCTGCTGCTGTGTCTTTACGTAGAGGGGCTGAATAGATCCCCTCTGCACCTACTTGTGTAGCCAATGCCACTTGATCTGCATGTGCTTCGTGAGCCCATGGAGTACAGCGTTCTTGGACATTGCTATGGCACTGGAGTTGTCACAAAACAACGGTGTGGCAGTCTTCTGCTCATGCCCTATCTCCTCCACTAGTTTCCTCAGCCATGTACATTGAGGTGTACTCTGCTTCAGCTGATGAACCCGCCGTTTCCACCTGTTTCTTTGACCTCCAGCTCACGGGCCCACCACCAATCACGCACACATATGTTCCCACTAAGGACATGTCCTCCTTTTTCGAAGCCCAAGTTGCATAAGCAAACCTCGTGAGGAATAGCTCCCTCTTTCCAAGTTGCTCCCCCTTCTCCTTCAGAACCTCTGCTCCCTTCTGCTTCATTTGGGCCACGGCTGGGTATTGAACTCCAACGGTTGGGTAGGAGTTCAGATACTGGATGAGACAGTCTGCTGCATTGACCTGCTCCTTGGTGGGATTTTGCACCACCCTGGCTAGTTACCCCACAGCAAAGGACACATCCGGCCTGGTGTGCATTGCTGCATAGAGCAAGCTCCCCACCATGGACTGAAAACGAGCCTGCTCCCGCTGATCCACTCCTTTGTTCTCACCAGCTTTGATGAGTTTGAATCCGGATGGAAGAGTTGTGGTGATCTTCCTTCTGATCTCTATGTCATACTTGCTCCCCATGTCATTGATGTACTTCTCTTGGTACAGCTTCACCCATCCATTTCTGACATCTTTCTCGATGTGCATTCCCAGGTAGTAGTTCGCCTCCCCCAGGGTCTTGCACTTGAAGTTTTGCATGAGTTTCATCACCTCCTGCTTGCTGCTCCCAAACAAGAGGATGTCGTCCACGTACACCAAAACATGACGAGGCTCTGCTTCTCCCCCATGAGGAAAAGGCCCTCGTCATATGCACTCGTCCTGAACTCTATCTCCTCTAGAACCGAAGACAGCTTGTTGTACCAAGAGCGGCGTGTTTGTTTGAGGCCATAAATGGCTTTCTTCAGCTTGCACACATGCCCGGTGCCATCCTCATAACCTGGCGGCTGCGACATGAACATCTCGACATCTATCAGCTCATAGAGGAAGGCTGTGGTGATGTCCATTTAAACTATCACCCACCCACGCACGGCTGCACCGGCGAGGAGAACAAGGTTGGTGTCTTGGCAGTTGCAATAAAGGTCTCCTTGAAATCCTCCCTTTCTCTCAGTTGGTAACCCCTTGCCATCAGCCTGATCTTGTAAACAGGCACGGTTCCTTTGTTGTCAGCTATAATCCTAGGAATCCAGCCACTGTTAGTGGGGGCACCAGCTCCCATGTCCCATTCTCCGTTTGACTGCTATATTCAGCATCTCTTGATGCCAGCCACATGTCCCTATCTGGTCCGTTAAGGGCTTCTCCATGGTCAGTGGCTGAGTTGGTGCAGGTGCCATGAAGCAGTAGACTTCTTCCTACGCTTCCTTGTCATAGTCACAGCTGCTTTGAAGTACAAGTAACGCATTGGGCTGCTGCTGCTTTTCTCTTGCTCCTTTGTAGTCCCTCAGCTTCAATGCGGCTGCTCGCATCTGCCTTTCGATCATGGGTGAAAGAGCACGGCCTGTGGGATGGGGTTTTGGTTTGAGTCCTTCTTGACGGAAGGGTGGGGATAAGCACACGCGTTATGGGATGGGGTGCTTCTTGTGCAATCGTTGGCTCCATGTCCTTGATCACGGGAAGCTCTGGTGCACCCTCCTCCTCGTATGCCGTTGCAGTCTCCTCACCAACCCACTCCTCCACAACCTCAAACCCCATGGTTGCCTGCTGCAGTTGCTGCACAATCTGCTCCTTTGGTTGCTTGGACCAGCTCCCGTAGGCGATGACTTCCATAAACTTGACATCCCTGCTGTAAAAAACGACTCCCCTGCTCGATGGTGGTGTTGACCCCGCACTTCCCTAGCTTCTTGAGGGAGATAAGGTTAGCTTTGAGATCAGGGACTAGAAGCACATCACTTAGCACCACGAGTTTGCCATCGGCTCCCTTGAATGCAGCACGTCCCGCCCCCGTCACCTTGAGAGCGTGCCCAGATGCCGACTTCACCTCCGCAATCTGTGCAGTCCCCACTTTGTCAAGGAGGTTAGCCCTTGGAGTCATGGTCCATGCTGCTCCCGTGTCCAAGATCCACGTGTTGAGCGAGTGCAGTGCAACTCCAGCGTGGGCAGCCACGGCGTCCTCTCCCGGCTCTCCAGTGTGGAAGAATTGTCCGGCTTCCCTTTCTTCGTGTTCAGCCGGTTCATGATCGGCCATTACTCCAGCGCCGCTCCCATCTTGGGTCCTGTTGGAGGGGGTCCACCAGGTGGGTTTAGTCCTGCACTTAAACCACAGGTGACCAACTTTCTCGCAGTACCAGCATTTGCCATCCATCCTCCCAGGTCCCCTTCCACCACCTCTCCCACCTCTGCCTCCACCACGTCCAGCTCCTCTTCCGCCTTGCTGGTTGGTGGGCTCCTCATCCTTCGGAGCTCCACTTCCAGCTCCTTGCCATTTCTTGCCTCTGCCCCTCTTACCACCTTGCATGGCATAGCTGCTGCTGCCCTCTTCACCTCCCCTCAACTGAAGCCTCCGGAAGTCCTTTTCAAGAATCTTAGTGCAGATCCACTACAGGGTCCAGAGGCTTTGGTTTTGGGGAAGGCTAAGGCCGCTGGTGAATATCATCCAAGACTCTGGCAGCATTGACAGCATCTTCACACACTTCGTTTGTTTGGGGTAGGTGATGCCGGCAATGGCTAGTTTGGCATAGAGGCCTCTGAGCTTTGTTGGTGTAAGGGCCTACTAAACTCAAGCTATTAAGACTTTATCAAACTTAAACCTCTCCTCCGGATCACCTCCAAGGGTCCTTGGGTGCCTGGTACAAGACCAGCCCCTATCCTCGGGTCCGAGTTTGTAGAGAGAGGGATCAAGTGGGACTTAGTCAAAACAGCAAGAGTACCTTGAACGTCAAGCAGCGTATCGTGCAGACCGTCGATCAGATTAAACTGAGAATTTTCTATATCGAAGCTCGCTCCAAGAGCTTGAAAATGAACCAAGTTGCCTCGCGAAAAGTTCTGCCATTACGAAGTTATGGCTCGGACAGCGTTTGCCTAGTGTTGGAGTGCTAGCGTACTAGCGTTGACTCGGGTAACATTCCGCCGTCGCACCGCGTAGAAACGAAATTCCAAGAAGGGAGGAATTCGCTTGAATCAAATTTACTATATCCAGGTACAAACAGAGAAGGAATAAATAGTTCTAGCTAGCAAGGACCTTGGGAATGAACCTGGGAACAACCAGGGATGATCCCAAAAAATTCCAAGCAACAGAACCAACCTGGCTGGACAAAACAGCAGGTAGTAGGTTGGTAAACAACCTCTGGTTCTGTTTTTCCAACCTGGGAAAACAACAACCAGGTTCAGGTCCTAAAAACAGAGCCTGTTTTGTCTTTGCCCAACCAGCCAAAATCTGGTTCCGCTGGTTTCCCCTGGCCCTGTAGCATGCAGATACAGACAAACAACATCCAACCTTCACCTAAATTGTACCCCTTTAGTGCCTGCCCTGCTACACTATAGTCAACCAAACAAAACAGTACAATTTCGAGTTGGATAGAACGGAATCTGCGCAATCAATTCAACCGAACCGCAAAGCTTCCATCTTGGGTTCCTTTGCGAGCTCGTCCTTTCTGCTTGTACTATTCATAGCGCGTACAATGTTGTGCCGAAGCGCACAATGCGTGAGTACCTGCAAATGCTTCAAGCGAAAATTGCGAAAGCAAACAAACAGACGAACATTCCATTCACACCCAAATGCATTCGCACACGCATACTCGTACAAACAGACGGCAGGATGTCGTGCAATGTGAATTTGCACCCAACACACTCCCCCTCAGCGTGCTGGCTGCATCCCCATTATTCCATGCTAGTTCATGCTCATTCAACTCATGTGCACACAATGCCAATGTGGCTCATCCGCAAGCCTCTTGGTGAGGAAGTCTGCTGGCTGCTGGTGAGTCTTGATGTAGATCGGATTCACCATCCCCCTCTTCACCTCCTTACGCAGCCAGTGCCACTGGATACTTAGGTGCTTGTTCAGCCCATGAAGCACAGCGTTCCTGGCCATCCCAAGAGCCCCCTTGCTATCACAAAACAGCGGCGTAGCAACCTTCTGCTCCTGGCCAATCTCCTCTAACAGCCTCCTCAGCAAAATCACCTCCTTCACCCCATGGAACATCGCCATGTACTCTGATTCCACGGAAGAGAGTGCCGTCTCAGATGTATCCTCCTACTTTGACCTCCAACTAACAGGTCCTCCCCCAACTACACAGATGTATCCTCCTACAGATGAGGAATCCTCCTTCTTAGAGGCCCACGTAGCATCAGCAAAGCAAGTGAGAAACAGCTTGCCTTCTCCAAGCCGCTCCCCCTTCTCTTTCAGCACCTCAACCCCTTTCTGCTTCACCTGTGCAGATGCGGAGTATTGAACTCCAATGCTCGGGTCAGAGATCAGATACTTCACCACACGCTCAGCTGAATCCAACAGCTCCTCTGATGGATTCTACACCACCCTGGCCAGCTGCCCAACCGAGAAAGAAATGTCGGGCCTTGTGTGAACTACTGCATACAAGAGGCTTCCCACCAAGGACTGAAATTTCTGGTGCTCCTCGGCTCCAACCCCTTCATCCTCTGCAGCTTTCACAAGCTTGAATTCTGCTGGCAGGGGAGTTGCAACTTTGCGCTCATTCTCAATCCCATACTTCTCCCCCAGCTCCTTGATGAACTTCTCCTGGTGCAGCTTCAACCACCTGTGATCCAGATCCTTCTTCATGTGCATCCCGAGGTAGTACTTTACCTCCCCAAGGTTCTTACACTTGAAGTTCTCCATCAGCTGCTGCTGCACATTCTGGATCTTCTTCATGCTGCTGCTAAAGAGAAGAATGTCGTCCACATAGACCAAAAACAGCACCAGCTTCTCCCCCTCCCCCTTGAGAAAGAGGCTCTCATCACAGCTGCTGGTCCTGAATCCCATCTCCTCTAAAACAGCTGCCAACTTCTGGTACCAGCAGCGTGGTGCCTGCTTCAAGCCGTAGATGGACTTTTTCAGCTTGCACACCCTGCCCGTACCATCCTCATACCCAGGCGGCTGCGTCATGTACACATCCTCCTCTAAAATCCCATTGAGGAATGTCGTTGATATATCCATCTGAATGATGAATTTCCCACTAACGGTTGCATTGCGGTAGGTCTTGGGGACGCGGACCACTACTGTGCTTCCGTGTCCGGCGATCCCGTCTGGTGAGCTGTCTGGTCTCCACCTCCCCTTGTTCTCTACAAACCTGGTGAGCACTGCCGTCTTTCAGGATCACTGGATTGACACCTTTACTCCTGAAGGATAGCGTGTGGCGATCTGCACGTGCTCTTGGACCGGCCGCCACCTGGCCACATTCACACGTGCGCCTGGGTCCACTCGTACACCCTCACCACTATCTCACGTTCCACCCCTTTGTCTCCACAGCTGTACGCGTCCGCTCAGGTAGCTTCCCGGTGTGACTGTCGCAGCCTGTCGCACCAGACTCTCCTTTGGCACCACTGCCTTGGTCACCCCTCCCTGCCTCGCCTTCGTGGCATGCTTTCTCGCTCCCTGGTCTATGGTCTTCCTAGGTCTCTGCCCTCCCTCCCTCCCTCGCCTGCGCCACCCTGCATTCCTTGCGTCGAGGGGCGGCAACGCGCCGCTCCTCACTCCTCCTTGTTCCCTCCCACAGAGGCTCCACTGCAGACTCTTCACCTAGACGTCTGGGGCCCAGCCCGCGTCCGTGGACAGGGCCACGAGCGGTACTTCCTGCTGGTAGTCGACGACTACACGCGTTACTCAACGGTCTTCCCCTTGCAGCGCAAGGGGGGTGTCCCTGATGTTTTGATTCCTTGGATCCGCGCTGTTCGTCTCCAGCTCCGCGAGCGGTTCCACTCGGACTTTCCTGTCCTGCGTCTGCACTTAGACAGAGAAGGTGAGTTCACCTCCGACCTCTTGCGAGCCTACTGTGCGGAGCACGGCATCCGCCAGACGTTCACACTTCTGGCCTCTCCGCAGCAAAATGGGTTGCTGAGCGTCGCATTGGCTTAGTCATGGAGGTCGCTCGTACCTCCATGATCCATGCGGCTGCCCCCTATTTTCTGTGGCCGTTTGCGGTCCGGTACGCCGCGCATCAGCTCATCCTCTGGCCCCGTGTCTCCCTGCCGAAGACTTCGCCCACACTGCGTTGGACGGGGGAGGTTGGCGATGCATCGCGTTTCCGGGTCTGGGGTGCTCGTGCCTTTGTCCGCGATACCACTGCGCACAAGCTCTCCCCTCGCGCCATTTCCTGTGTCCTCCTTGGCTTTCCCCCTGACGCGCGTGGCTGGCAGTTTTACGACCCCGCCTCGCGCCGTGTCTTTGCGTCTCAGGACGTCACCTTTGACAAGTCGGTCACCTTTTGCCATCTCTTTCGGTACCGCACTCCCTCTCTCCCCCCCCCGCCGCTCTTTCTCACTCCAGGTCCTCCCCAGGTAGACCCCCTCCCCACTCCAGGTCCTGCTCCTTCAGGTGTGTCCTAGGTAGACCCTCCTCTTTTGACTGAGCCGGTTGAGGTCACTGGTGATTCCGGTCCTGCTGGGGGTGGTCCTGCTTGGGGTGCTGCTTCTGGGGGTGCTGAGCCTGGGGGTGCGGAGCCAGGGGGTGCTGAGCCTAGGGTTGTGGAGCCTGGGGGTGCAGAGCTTGGGGGTGTTGAGCCTTGGGGTGCTGAGCCTGGGGGTGCGGAGCCTGGGGGAGCTAAGCCTGGGTGTGGAGCCTGGAGGTGCTGAGCCTGAGCGTGAGGAGCCTGGAGGTGCTAAGCCTGAGGGTGCAGAGACTAGGGGTGCTGCGCCTGGGGGTACTGAGTCTGGGGGTGCTGCGCCTGGGGCCATTGAGGTGTTTCGTGTGCAGTCTCCTCGAAGCGGCCGCCTCCGTAGTCGCTCCGCTGGTACCTCGCTGCAGCACTCTCATCCCCGTCTCCCTCTCTCCCCACAGCAGCTGCGTGAGTGGTACGTTAGCCGTCAGGGTCGCGCTGCTAGAGCTGGGGGCCCTGCTGCGACCGGCGCTGGAGTTGGAGGCACTGGAGCTGGTGACTTAGCTACTAGAGGCGCTTCTCTTGGAGTCGCTGGAGATGCTGGTCCCGGAGGTGCTCGTACTGGTGGTACTGGAGCTGCTGGGGCTGGTGGTACTGCCGGTTCTGGGGGTGCTGCGGCTGGTGGCGCTGGTCCTGGAGGTGTTGGCGCTGCAGGTTCTGGAGCTACTGGAGGTTCTGGAGCTGTTGGAGGTGCTGTCGCTGGAGGCGTTGGAGCTAGAGGTTTGGAGCTGCTGGAGGTGCTGGAGGCGGAGGCGCTGGAGCTGGAGGTTTTGGAGCTGCTGGAGGTGCTGGTACTGGAGATGTTGGCGCTGGAGGTGCTGGTGCTGGTGGCACTGCACAGCCACGACTGTTCTTCACCCCGCCATCACTGTCGTCTCTGCCACAGCCCGACTCAGTGCTTCGTCAGGTTCTTAGCCTCCCGTCTTCTACCGGTCTTCCGTTACAGCCTGGCTCACCGCTGCCTGCTCCTTCTCCTTACACTGAGTAGACAAGAGGTCTTGCTGAGCGTCGTGAGCCTGTGTCTCGTCCTGTCTCGCCTGCTCACACTGCCCGCACTGGTCGTACGGGTCGTCGTGTTCCTTGAGAGTGTCTGCCGGCTATCCCCAACACGCATCCCATGGCTCTTTGACCTTGCTCTGCTCCGCAACGTGTTCCCCTGCCGTCCCCGCCTGCGTCTTCTCTGCCTGTCGTTCCCGGCCCTGAGTCTGACCGCGTTTGTGCTGCTCACCATACTGACACGTGTCTGCTTACCACTGTTGTCGCTGACCCTTCGTTTGAGTCCACTGCTGCGTCTACTTTAGTCGCTGAGCTTGTTCGCTTTGCTGCCGCCCGTCGTCTAGAATACGCTGCTAGTCTTGTTGCTAAGTCTGAGTCTGTCTTTCCTCCGTCCGTCGGGGGTGAGTGTGCTCTTGGCACGGACGTCCTTGAGGATACGCAGGGGGACTTTGAGTGTCGTGCGGCTGCTGTACCTCATCTCGTGGCCATGCTGCTTGCCCCTGAGGGAGACCGGATGCACCAGACATCCCGACCCCGCGCTCTTATGCAGAGGCAATTTCGGGTCCCTACTCCTCTCAGTGGCAGACAGCCATGGACGCAGAGATGGCATCCTGGAAGTCCACAGTCACTTACGTCGATGGGGTTCCCCCTCCTAGGGCGAACATCGTCGATGGCACGTGGATTTTCAGGGTGAAGCGGCCGCCGGGTTCTCAACGCTCGTTACGTTGCACGGGGCTTCAGTCAGCGCGAGGGAGTTGACTTCTTCCATACCTTCTCCCCCACCTTGAAGATGACCACTCTTCGGGTGCAGCTACACGTTGCCGCTCAGCGTGACTAGGAGCTTCACTCTCTCGACTTCAGCACAGCGTTCTTACAGGGCAGCGTGGACGAGGAGATCTGGTTCCGCCGCCCACCTGGCTTCACTGGGTCGTTCCCTTCTAGTACCCAGTAAAGCCTCCGGCGGCCAGTCTACGGTCTCCGCCAAGCGCCTCATGAGTGGCACGACACACTAAGGACGACACTTGCGGCTCTTGGGTTCGCCCCTTCCACTGCTGACCTGTCGCTGTTTCTGCGCACCGACACTTCGCTGCTGCCGTTCTACATCCTCGTGTACGTCGACGACTTGGTCTTTGGCCTGCAGATCACCCAGAACAGAGCACGTCGCACCATCATACTGACTTAGTCACACATGGTGCAGCAGGTCCTTCAGCGCTTCGGCTTCACCTGGTCCTCACCACAGCACACTCGCTCTTAGCTCCAATTTTGGACGAGTGCGTAGAGCCGAGTGGCCCGTACCCAAAGTTAGTTGGCTGCCTCATGTACCTGATGACCTGCACTCGACCTGACCTTGCGTACCCTCTTGGCCTTCTGGCTCGCTACGTGGCTCCTGGTAGTCACCGAAAGGTGCACATGGATGCTGCTAAGCGGGTACAGCGCTACTTGTGCAGTACATCGGGCATGGGGCTCGTGCTTGGAGGGCAGAGCCCAGTTGTCCTCACTGGGCACTCGGACGCATCTTGGGTTGACGACCTAGCTACGCAGCGGTCGTCATAGGGTTACGCGTTCAGCCTTGGCTCCAGCTCTGTTTCTTGACGGTCTACACGCTCGTCTTCTGTTCTCAGCTCCAGTTGTGATCTGAGATCTACGCCACAACCATGGCTGCACAGGAGTTACGCTGGCTCACCTACCTGCTGACCGACTTGGGAGAGCAGCCTCGTTCTCCTCCAGTGTTGTACGTAGAGAACAAGGCCACCATTGCCTTGTATCAGGAGCACAGACTAGAGCACAGAACGAAGCACATCGCTCTGCGTCACTTCCTTGCTCGAGAGTTGCAGCAGCGTGGTCAGCTTCGTCTTACTCACGTGGCCACTCAGGCCAATACTGCAGATATATTCACCAAGGCACTTCCGTCTGGTGATCATCAGCGCTTTTGTACGTTGTTAGGCCTTGTGCGTACGTTTCTTCACTTGCTGTAGGCTTTGCTTGTATTGTGATCTTTATTTTTACCTGCATGCTTGCTCTGCTAGGTAGAGATTACTGTGCTGTTGTTGTTGCATATATACCTCTGCATGTGAACTGGCCTTGTGGGCCTTTGCTTGTGCTCAGTGTGTGTGGTGACGTTGTGACCCACCCTGAGCTTACTTTGCTTCTCTTGACTATTCTTGTGACCCCTTGCTCTCCCCCACTTTGCCTATGGGGTGTGTCAAATTATATATGCTATATATGTTTAGGCTGTAGTGGGGTAGCCAATATGGGGTACAGCCCTTTTTAGGGTTTCATGCTTGTACCCAATACTTTCCTGGTTCATTCATTCCTGCTTAGCATTTCAGACAGTTCGTCAAGTAGCTCTTCCGGTGAGTAGGTCGGTGGCGACTCGGTGACGCAGGAATCTGTTATTCTTGCCATGCGGCTGACGATGTTTCTTGTTCCTTGTGCAGGTTGCATTGTCAATGTTGTTGAAGACTGCGTTTGATTGGCAGGATGCGCCTGTGTGAAGGCCATCTGACTGCTTGAAGGTCTAAGTTGACGTTGCGGCGGCGTCGACTGTTGCTAGTTCGAAACAATGAGTGCGGGGATCTCCTGACGTCTTGCAGAGGTGACAGAATGGTGGTACATGCCGTTGTGGTTGATGCTTATTCTGCCAGCTGTTGTTGTTGTTGTAGCGTCGTTGGGTGCGAAAGGCGAACTCAGGTGCTGACGTTTTTCTCTTGTGACATTCTTCGTGCAGGTCCATGTCCTGTTGTTCATCGTTAATTTCGGCGCAGAGTGCCGCTTCAGAGATCTTCCCGCGAGCTCGGAGAATGGCTCGAGTGGAGTGCCAACGAGGACCGAGACCAGTGATGATGACTGTGACAAAGGCTTCTTCGGATATTGATTTGCCGCATGGAAGGAGTCTGTCGCGTAGTCTGCGACAACGGCTGATATACGCCATTCTTTTTTCGCCAGGTTTCATTTCCACTGTTGTCAGTTGTGCCATGAGACGACTCTGATTGACGCTATCTGTTGCTTGATACAGGCTCTTCAAGTGGTTGTACACGAGCTCGGCGGAGTTGCCGTATCCACGATAAGACCGAATTTCTGCTGCTCATTTGGCGTTATGTTCCGTAGTAGGATCGTGTATGCCATCAACGTCTGATATGTATACTGTCGCTTGTCATACTGTGTTCTATGCATTGGGTATGGCGGAGAACCATCGAATAATTTGAGGATTTGCGCGCCCTCCATCATCAGCTTGAACTCGAAGGACCAGGTATAGAAATCCTTGTCGTCAAAAGGCGTCGATGTCTGCAGTTTTAAGACGTGTGCAAACTGCGACTGAACCTGAAGTGCGTCCAATGTCTTCTCTTGTCCAGATGGAGGCTGTTGGTGCGGCATGAAGCTGATGGAGCCACGTTGAGCAGGGCCTATTTTTCAAGGGTAAAACGCACTGATTACACTTACCAGCGGCCGCTTTTTAGAGGTTACCCTGATTTTGTAAGCCTATTTTACTCGATACCCTTTCTGCAAAAGTGTAGGCATACGTAGTAGGCTGATTCTATCAGTGTGTCATAGGTTTTAGCCTTGCTATACACGGTGCGGGAGAAAATGCACTGGACCAAAAAATTACGCAACCCTGGAACCCGAGTTTTGTACTCCCGCATTTCCCCCGCCTCTTCCATCCCCCACCTTCCCATATTTCCCTCACCTCTGCCAACCGAACTCGCTTCGTTCCCCTCGCCTCGCCTCCCATTTTCTAAACCCCTCCCATTTCCTTTCCCCCATTCTTTTCGGCCCTCTCGTCCCCACACCCCCTGTTTCCTTTCGTTGAGACGACCCCATTCCCCCCAGTTTGCCTCACACCTTGCCGAAGCACACCTTGCATCTCCCAGCCCCACAACCCCCATCTCCTTTGCCCCACTCCCCGCATTTTCTCGCCTGTTTTGTAGCAAGCGAACAAAACGAACATAAGTTTAAGTGAACTTAAATACGCTACCGCAAAAAAAGGGGAAAAAAATGTACCCTTACACAATCAGGGTATATTTTTAATACATTCATTTCACCCTGATTTTGACAGGGTGGAAAAAAAATCACCCTGACAAACAGGGTGACATCACCATGGCACCCTGATTCTGAAGGGTGCCCTAAAACCAATTTTGGGCCCTTACGTTGAGGCTCCTACAGAGCGAAGGTATGTTGCTGCTGGTTTCCGCGCGCGTAGGATGACCCATCAAAACTCATTGAGATGACACCGTTGTTGTTGTCGCTGTTGTTTGATTGAGAAAGCTTGCTTTCTTGTCCTTATAATTTGGCATCGTTCTCATTGCAATTGGCTTATTACAACATATGCATCGTTCTCAAACGCATGCTAGTACATGCAAATATTACTAGCTATGGAGTCGTCCGTCCAAGCTGCTGTGGTCTTGTAGTTTGTCTGGGGTAGGTGGTGGGGATGTTGATTGAGCCGTTGGGAAACGAGAAACGAGGGTGGAGGGAATGAACTCCAACCCACGGTTTTTGTAGTTGGAGAAGGGCGTTTAGCGCGCTTCGATGCTGCCAAATATTCGGTACAGGCAGCTTCGCTTTCACAATACATAATTTTGAAAAACATCAATGTGTTTAAATTTTATAATATTGAGAAAGCTTGCTTTCTTGTCCTTATAATTTGGCATCGTTCTCATTGCAACTGGGGCCTCTGAGACATGGGCAGCGGTGGCTTCCGGGTGCGTAAGAGTGCCTTTGCGTGCTGTTCTGGGGGCAGTGCGTGTGTCGGGTCCTGTAGGTCGCGGGATGCCTTGATAAGATGCCCGACGTGTGGTGTGACGTACGTCTCTTTGGCTGTGTCACTTCGCCACCTGCCCATCCTTTTGAATATCCTGTCCGGCACGCCGATGTTGGTTGCTACGGTTGCCGCGCCCTTTCGGAAGGAGTGCGTGCCGAGCTGCTGCTCCCCAAGTCCAACCTCTGCGAATGCTTCTTTACACCAGTTCCGGATCCTTGTGTATGAGGGTGGCTTGGCCTGACCCTTGTTGGCTGAAGCATGGCCAAAACACAAATCAGCAACCCCTTTGAATGCGGGCCATAGCCAGCGAGTTGGAGGAAGTGTTGGGTGTAGCGCACGGGGCAACAGGGGTCCGTCGTTGCTGCGATGGGAATCCAAGTTCCACAACCAGCCTGGTCCGTTTTTTAGTGTGCGATGAGGATCCAAGTGACTTCGTCGTCGAATTGGATCTCTTGCCACTGGATGACAACCAGGTCGGAGTATCGCAAAAACCCGGAGTACATGAGGATAGGGATCAACCCCTTCTGAAATCCAGCAGGATTGTCTGACTGCAAATAGTTCGCGGACATGTCCCGAACTTGTTGGATTGATACGGGCTCCTTGATTTGACTAGGGCGAGGGCAGTGTCGTTTCGCGTAGTCCCGCACTTCGGTGGTAAACGGTCCAACATTCGGGCATTCGCTTCCAGTCATGCGATGGGCGAAGCTGACTGCCGGGCACGTGAGCTGCACTACAGACAAGGTTGCTCTTTGTTGGATCGCATGCACCAAGTATAGAGCGAGGGCCATGTCGGATGCGGGAAGAAATGGAAGATCCACATTTGTGCAGAAGGCCCGAAACTTGGCCCAGTACGGTTCGTATGTACGGATCGTTGAATTCGCTCGCGATTGTGTGAGCATGTTGATGAGTTGGTTGTGTAGCTTTGGGAGCAGATCCGGACACAAGGCACGTACACTCTCAATTAGTCAAAAACCATCCGAAGTGCGATCATTGGGCTGTGTGGTAATCCAGTGCATGAAAAAGCAGCGGAATGTGTTCCAGCTGCTAGACATTGGCTGCCGTGTGTCAAAGGAATGTGCGCGTGGATGTACGATGCCCAGTTGCGTGGGGAAGGTTGTAGGAGTGGCCACCAGTATGCACCCAGCCAGTGTGGGATGATCAGTGTGAGCGACGCATGGGTGCGCTGTGCGTGATGGAGGACGGCCGGTACTGAATGGGGCGGGGGGGAAGCAAAGCTATTTTCTAATGTACATGCAAGCAAGAATGCATCTACTGCGGTGGCTTGTGGATGAGAAATTTTCGTGCAGAAGCGTGGCAGCTGAGAGTTGAGGGAGTTTGCAAAGAGGTCCTATATGTACGACAATGAAATGAACAGGACCGATCAAGTTACATGCCTTGATTAGTGAATGCGTGTGACATATACATGCATGCGCGAAAGATGAACCGTCAACAGTGAGAACCATACGGACGGTTTGTCATCATTCCATGTAGGACGTCCGATCGCACCTTTGCAAACTCTTTCCCATACTCTCTCCTGTTCCCTTCCCTCTTTTTTTTTTTGTTACCTTGCTGTAGGATTGATGCTTAGGACCATGATCATGCTTCCCTCTTGATCTCTCTCTCTCTCTCTCTCTCTCTCTCTCTCTCTCTCTCTCTTTCTCTCTCTCTCTCTCCCTCTCTCTCTCCCTCTCTTTTTGTGTGTGTTTTCATTATTGTTTGAGCATTTGCATGCTCCGCTTGCCATGGGCTTGTGCCTTTCCGCGCGTGCCTTCACTTGGGCTAGGCGACCTCGCTATGGCCCCCCCCCCTCTCTCTCCCCCCCCCCCCCCCCCCCCTTTTTTTTTTTTTTAATGCCTTGCTCCTTCTCGCCTTTTTTGGTTTTCCAAAGGTTGAAACAGAGCTGCCCATCCTTGCCATGCATGGTGGCGGTTTGAGTGAGGAACGTGCGTACTCTCTTTTTCTCCCTCTCCCTTTCTCCTCCTCGTGTTTCGCCCCCACCATTTTTTTTTGTTTTTTTTATCCTTCACAAACCAGAGGGGGCCTTTAAAAAAATCCCTATCTCTCATGGTCTTACATTATCATGCCTACTAGCATGCTTCTCATCCCATCAATTGAGGCATACGGGGGACCGAGAGGCATTCTTCCTCTTCCCCAAAGCTGGCCTACGGCCATACTTTATTACCCTATCCTAGGGGACCGAGAGGCATTCTTCCTCTTCCCCAAAGCTAGGCCTATGGCCGAATTCTACCACCCTATCCTAGGCCTGGCCATGGCCACCGCAAGCCCTACTAGGCTGCCTACGGTCTAAGCACTCAAGAGTGCACCGTGCATCGCGCCTAGTGGCGCGCTTCACCGTAGCCCAAACCCTACACAACCGGTGCTGGTCCTTGGCCCCCATGCCCATTCCAAGGGCAGGCATTGGCGACGTGGCCTAGTTGGCCGCAGCGGAAACATGAACCACGAAAGCCTTGGAAGTTGCCCGAGGTTGGAGGGCCACGTTTTGGGGCGAACGCCATGGCGCCGTGGTTTCCACCACGGTGGGAGCGAGCGTGAGCGCCCGCCGCTCGGTCCATGGCAGCCACGTCTGCGATGGCTTGCTTGAACGGCCGCGAGGTGAGAAGACTTTTCTGCAGGTACATTTTGTAGCGCTTGGCAACGTGGTCATCGGCGGCGTCTTCGACTTGAAACATGTCGAAGCGCGCGGAAATGTCGTCGAGGGCGGCGACGACCATTTCGAGTCCGCCCGCCAAGTCGTCGTACTGCAGCTTGTACTCTGCGTGTTTCAGGTAAGCCCTCATGTCCTCCAGAATTTCCGCTTTTGCCCGCACGTGCGCGTCCTTGAACGTCGCCGCCGACCAAGTGGTGTTAGTAGTAGAGGGGAGGGGCGATCCTTCCTCTGCCTGCCGCTTGTTACGGCGATCGCCCGTCATTTCTCGGGTGTTACGGTCGGTGTCGGAACTCGGCGCAGACGAATTGCCGCGGTTAAGTGCCGACGTAGATGCCATTGTAGAGCGATTGTGGTTGAAAATGTCTTGCAGAAGTGTTGAGGGTGACTGGCCTTTGGGAAGAGTGCGAGTTCTAGCCAGCTTGGACGGGGAAAAGAACTACTCGAATGGAAGTGTTGATTGAGCCATTGGAAAACGAGAAATGTGGGTGGAGGGAATGAACTCCAACCCACAGTTTTTATAGTTTGAGAATGGCGTTTAGCGCGCTTCGACGCTGCCAAATATTCAGTACAGGCAGCTTCGCTTTCACAAGACACAAATTTGAAAAGCATCAATGCGTTTAAACTTTATAATATTGCGCAGGTGCTGCTTGCTGGTGCTGCTCATAGAAGGACATGATGGAGAAGAACTTCTCCATCATGTTTGGATCGAAGCCGGTCGTTTGGTTCGCGGGAGTCTCTGTGGACTCAGCAGTTGGTCTTGTCGCCGTACCTCCCTCTGTCTATGAGCCAGAGGCTGGAGGTGAAGTAGGAGTAGTTCCGGGAGAGCCGTTAGAGGAGCTTCTCTCCTTCTGTGTTGCCTTATCTTCTGATGTTGTAGGAGTTCAAACGAAGTTGAATCTTGCCTTGTCAGCTCTCATACCATGTTGGGCTGAGAAAGGCCCTTAGGATCTTTCAAGGCTAAGACTGTGGTAGGAATGTTGCATTTTGCAGAAACGTTCTTAAGTGAACTTGTTGAACCACCTGGCACTAGTAAGTGAGAGCAAGATAGATTAATTATAGAAAAGTAATACAGGCTTTTATAAGATTACAATATGCAATTAACTGTTTTACTGTTGCTTTTGCGGTTCGATACACTGACGACTCAGGCAACTGCTAAATATTGAGTCAGTTGTTTGTCCTTGGTGCCGCGCTATATTTGTCGAGTCTAAGGTCGCTGACCTTTGACCTTCGCGTAACTCCAGCTGTTACCTTCTGTCAACCTCCTCAGTTGACTCGCCATTGCTTCGCTATAGCTTGCCTCATTTACAGTTCAATGTTACGACACATAAGCATTAAATACTTGTTTCCAACACTAGCTAGCCATGTACTCTTAAGGGGTACATTCCCTTTAGGGCTAATCTAGCTCACGGCAATAGAAAGATTCAGCATCTATCCACCAATAATTACCACATTTCTAAGGTGTAAAGAGGTAGCCAATGCAGTTGGAAACGACAGTCGTGGCACACTTCAGACCCTGGCAGCGCCAATCAGTGGGGCAAGCAACGGGTGCAGCTGTAGTGCACACAAGGTCTGTGGAGGAGCACGTAAGTAAGGAGAATATAGGAGAATACATGAAAATGGGGGGGACAAGGGAGGGCGCTCAGGCAAGAAAAGACAGTGAATGCTGTTATATGGGAAGGGAGTTTGGGCCAGCAGGTACGGTATGTTGTACACATGAGCACACTCACCAACACAAGACATGGGGAGAGCAGCAGCAGCAACAGTATTCGGCGTCTTGGCAGTGAACAGTGCAACAGCATTGGGCGTGCACACCCCTGTGCCGCCGCACAGCATGCCCTGACCACTAGCACTGCCGCAGATATCACACCCCGACGCGCGCTGTACCGTATCGCCCTGGTCGGTAGGAGTGTTGCAGGTGGTGGCGCTGGTGAATCAGTTGGCAGCAGAGACGCAAGAGGTGGCGGAGTTGGCAAGGAAGGTGCCCGAGAGGAAGTTGTTGGAGAGGACGATTGCCTTGAGCGATGCTGACACCGGTGGCACGTGGTATGTCAGGTAGTTTTAGGCTATGCTCCTGCATTTGGTATATGGTGGGAGGAGATGAGGGAGGGTCATAAGGTAGTGGCATTTGGTTTGGCATGCAGTGTCAATTGGAGAATTAGACGCATGAATCAACCCAATCAAGAACTCAATGAGAAAAAATGAGATATAGTGCAGGCCCCATGTGTGGGACGTGTGGGAGATGGTTTAGCAGCATAGGGTGGGGGGCGTGAAGGATGGGGCAGAGCACTGACAGGCGGGTGAGTTTGGTCATGGCGAGGAGAGGCGGGGGCACCGAGCCCTTGAACCAGTTGTAGTCCAGCAGGCTGGAGGTGGATGCATGCAGAGGAACGTGAAGAGGGCATGAGGGGCACAGAGGGGTGCAGAGGGGTCAGAGGGTACACATGTAAGATGGGGACCTGAAACTGACAATATAGAGGAGGACGCTTTTTCGGGCGTGGTTAGGTCACATTTACAGTTCATCCGTCGTGGCTCAGGACGGTCAAACATGGTGGGAAGAGGCTTTTGAGGATGGCAGTTATGCACTGTGATGCAACGAAATAGATCGCAGGGAGTATATAGGAGCCATACGGCCGACCACACCTTTAGGGCAGCACACTGAGGCTTGAAGCTGAATGCAGAATGAATGGCTCCATGCTGAATGCTTGGTACACCAAGTACCAGACCAACAGTGCCAGTAAATCACCAAGTGAAACGTGGCCAGATGAGAATTGCAAGATTGGCAAGTGGCACCTTGCTGTGCAGCAACAGAATGGGTAAGGCGAGGTGTAGAGGGAGTCGCAACATTGTAAGGTTGGTGAGGGACTTATAGCATTGCCAGGCTGGTGAGTCCATGAAGCCTCAAGGCAAAATCTTCAAGGCGAGCCCTGAACAGATTGGACTGCAGGTTGCTGCGAGGTGGAACACAGGGGGACACAGAAGAGGCAGACGGGAGGTACAGGAGGGGCACAAAAGCGCCACAGGTTGGGGCATGGGAAGGGAACAAAACAAGAAGGGGATCAGATAGAGTTGGGGAAAGTGAAAGAGCAGCGAAGGTGTGGATAAGGTAAATAGAGGGATAGACCAACTTAAAGCATAGTTCGAGAAAGAAACTTGGGACTTTATATGCATTAGTGTAGGCAGTTTTCCGCTTGTCTACGTGGAGCGTGTGTACGCTATGCATTACATATATCTGAGCTTTTGTGTTTTTTTGCATTTTCTATTCTATGTATGCATGTGTGCACATGCGCATTTACAGGTAAGTGAGCGCTGTGAATTTGGTGACATCAGCAGGGAGCACTCCGAACAGCTGCTGGTTGTTGAGAGCTCTGGCAAAGAGGGAGTAACAACAAAACAGAAAACATAGGAATGATCAAGGGGGAGTAGGAGTGAGAGGAGTTGGAAAGGATTCAGAGGAGACGATGCCAATCCTATGCAATGCACTCCAGAGAAAGCAGGAAAATGGTAAAAGAAAAAGCAGGAAATAAAGCAGGAGGAAGGACAACTAATTTAAACCGGAAGCCCGAATTGCACAAGTTTTAAAAGGATAACGCGATGGGTTTTTCCTGGTTTGGGTTTTGGCGAGTGCTTCCGATTTCGGGCATTTCGTTTTTTTTTTTTGCCAAACCCAGCCATCCCCATGTATTTCGCCCTGGGGGTTGTGTCAGCACTTGAAAGTCCCAAATTGCAGGTGCGCTACTTTTCAAAGCTTGCACACTGCACTTCGTCAAGTTTTAAAAACATGACCCACGCGCCTCGTTGTTTGAACCCTAAACCGCAGTTTTTCTTAAAAACTGGTCCTATATATACCTCACTTCGTTCATCATATTGCCAGTTTTTTAACAATATGAAAATTTCTTCGCACAGAGCACCTATGACACTGTTGCCAATATCTCCATGCTTTATTTATCCACAAAACAAGGTTTTAATACAACAAACAATCAAGTGCTCACATCTTGACGGGGTTGCCAGCTGAGTCACACTCCACACCTGTCAAGCTCCCACTCGTTACAGTGCCAGTTGTCCCTGCCAGCGTGCAGACAGCATTTGCCGCCCACCCTGTGTACGTCACTCCCAAGACTATCTTGATGCTCATCAGCGCGGCCACTGTGAGTGGGGAAGTGGGGAGACGATGAATAGAGTGGGGATAGAATTGGAAGCTTCGAATGGCGGAGAGGTAAGTTGCTAGTGAACATGGAGCATGTGTGCAGAATGAGAAATAAAAGTGTGGGACATGTCATGCTCCCTGTACCCATGCCTCTGCCCGTCTTTGACCATGCCCGTGACCATGCGATGAGGTGTCTTACTGGCAGTAGAGTTGACAGGTACAGCCGGGAGCAAGGAGCACGCCATAGGGAGCGCAGGGGCAGATGGGCTGTTGAGCGTGGAGAGGGACGCGAGGGAAGCAGCTGTGGGCTGGCAGGTGGACGCACCACCGCCGCCACACAGCACCCCCGTGCCATCGGCACTGCCACAGATACTGCATGTGTCTCGCTGGACAACCCCGTTGCCTCCGTCCGCCGTGCAAGCAGCCGCATCCGCGAAACAGTTGATGCATGCCGAGCAGGACTGCCAGGAGCCTGTTGGGAAGGTTCCCATGAGGTAGTTGTTTTCGAGGTCCAGGTGCTTCATGGCAGTGCCTGGCACTGGCACGCTCCCAGTGAGGTATTTGGAGCCCAGACTCCTATGGGATGACGCATGGGTGGTTGGGAGCGGGGGCTTGGAATGAGTCCAATAGATAGATAAAGCAGTGACTTTGCAGAGGAAGAAGTTTTGGGTACATAGGTGCATCACGTCCTCAAGTTAATGCAGCGAAGGAAGCATAGAGGCATATACTCCTTTGTGCGAGGCAGTGGAAGTAGCTGAAGTGGCATGTAAACACATGTCATGATGGCCAACGAGAGGGTAAGAACATTGGCTGGCATGGCATGGCATGGCCTGGCATGGCTGGCATGGCATGGCACGGCCTGGCATGGCCTGGACAAAAGGATGTAAACCTGGTCATCTCACAGCTTGGAGAGGCTCTTGAGGTAGTTGTTGTGCAGTTGGCTGCAGGGCATGCAGGGAAGAGGATGGGGGGTGTGGACATGCAGGTGGATGGGAAGGAATCAAGTGAAAGGGTGAGGATGATCGGCTCAGGTAGTGCACTTGTGGGCCCATATGAGTGCTGCTGAGGTCTGAGATGCTTTAGGTATGCACGGAAGGAGAAAGAGGGCACACACGGCATATGAACGCAAGAGGGGCCAAGAGGACCAAGATTTCACTCGCTCAACAACGACATTTACAAATCTCCTAGTCCCTACGTGCTCTGTAGGTAGGACTCTGCTACACCCCTTCACATTTCTATTGTACCCACCGGGCCACCCCACCTTAATTCAAAGGAAGGTCCATTCGGGAGGAGCACAAATAGAAAGGAATGGAGTGCTTAAGAGATGGGCATACAGGTTCTCCAGCTTGGTAAGGGAGGTGAAGGGCACGGTGAAGGCATCCAGGCGACCAGCCAAGAAGTTTGAGTGGAGGAGCCTGGGGGAAAGGCAGAGAGGGGCGTAGGAGGGAAGGCACAGGGGAATGGGGATACATAGGAAGGGGGGAAGGCAGGAAGGGGCAAGGCAGGAAGGAGAAAGGCAGGAAGAAGGGAAGGCAGGAAGAAGGGAAGGCAGGAAGAAGGGAAGGCAGGAAGGGGGAGAGGTACAAGAAATGGTGGGCATTGCAGAGCAGTGGGCTTACAAAGCAGTGGGCTTACAAAGCAGTGGCTTACAAAGCAGTGGGCTTACAAAGCAGTGAGCTTACAAAACAGTAGGCTTACAAAGCAGTGGGCTACAAAGCAGTGGGCTCACAAAGCAGCGGGCTTACAAAGCAGTGGCTTACAAAGCAGTGGGCTTACGAAGCAGTGGCTTACATGATATTGAGTGCAGTGAGCTTGGAAATATCTGCATGCATGGACCCAGTCAGCTGGCGCGTGTTGAGGTTGATTGCCGTCACAGCACCGGACGGGCTGCACTGCACGCCTTCCGTGTCTCCTGGCCAAAGAGCGTAGAGCATGTCCTCGGAAACCACGGGGATCACTGTGCACAGGGATTTCACTCCCCAGGCCGGGATAGGCACTCCCAGCGCCGCCTTAAGACTGCCAAGCACCAATACTGGGGGGTGGAGGTGGGGAAAGGGAGGGGAGTAAAGGTGATATAGGGCAGATGTTGAGGGATGGAGGGGAGGAAGCAGTGACAGCGTATGGATGAGATGGATTGATAAAGACAAGTAGGAGACGCAAGCATACTGGAGAGTTGAGATATTCGGGTTGACAAGTAGAAATTGGAAGGTGGGCAGGAGGCGCACCTGCTGTGGCGTCCATGCGAGCACCCAAGCACTACATGGGCAGCATAGCATCTGAGGCACTATTAGGTGTGAGTGCTGCCACTGGCCCGGTGGTGTCAGGCGCGCACATCCTTGCATATCACCGCACTGGAACTTCCAGCATCGCAGAGGAAGCATTCAGAGGCGAGCCTCTGGGAGGAGGAGCCAGAGGCAAGGCACTTGGAGGAGTCTGCTAGGCAGTTGCTGCATGCATCACATGCGGTGGTGGAAGATGCTGGGAAGGTTCCTGAGAGGAGGTTGGAGGCAACGTTGAGGGACTTGAGGGAGGCAGAGGGAGTGCCGGTGATGGGACCAGCGAGGTAGTTGAATGACACGTTGCTGGTGAGGTGGAAGGAGGGGAGAACGGGCCAGTGGGGAGAGAATGGGGAAAGAGTAAGAGGAGGCACAAGTAACGAGATACTCCGTCCTTAGGGTGGGGCCAGGGTGCCATGATTGGTAAACATGAATGTCGACACATGCTGAACAATGAAGGGGAGTGCAATTGTAAGAAGACTGGGTTGCTCCAGGGAGGTGCTTACAGTGCTAAGAGGGAGGACATGGTGAGGAGGAATGAGGGCCAGGGGCCGAAGAACCAGTAGTAGTTGAGAGTCCTGGAGGGCAGAAGCAGAGGGGAAGAAATCACAAAGGTGACACACGAGAAAACTCACACAAGAGAAAGTTGACAGAAGCTAAAAGTCACACGAGGATTCGAACAATTTAGTATAGGCACACGACAAAGGGACTTAACGCCTTGCTCGGTCATGCTGGGCTTTATCTGGTCTGGCCTTCCCTGGCCTGTTCTAATGCAGGACCATGCAGCAGAGAAACAATCCTACGCCCTTGCTGGCTTGGCAATAGGCCCAGACAAGCGCAGCCACGTGACCCAGCAAAAGAAAAATGCTCCGAACAAGCGCTTCTAGCCCGAAAACGCGGAACGATCCGCACATGTGCAGAAAGTGCAGCGGGCGCTCTTCATTCATGAGCACCGATAACCGATGATGCTCGCAACACTCCTACGCCCTTGCTGGCTTGGCAATAGGCCCAGACAAGCGCAGCCACGTAATCCGGCGAAAGAAAAACGCTCGGAACGAGCGCTTCTAGCCCCAAAACGTGGAGCAAGAATGCAATGCAAGGGCGCTGCCACGCACTGTGATGGAGGCAGACTAAGGCAGGAGGATTGACAGTTGCTTGAGTGCCTTGCTGGTGAGAGACTGAGCCCACTCGCTCATGCGCGCATCCAAGAGGTTGGATGCCATGTTGCTGCGAGCACAGGGGCACGGGAACATGGGGCCATGAGGATGTGGAGGAGGCACGGAGAGGCACGGAGAGGTGAGCGGAGGAGAACGTAGGGCGAGGGTTGGGGAGTGGTGAAATGGGGGCTTCTGGTGCTATAAGGGAATGGTATGCAGTGGAATGCACAATGGAACGGGCATAATGGATATGTAGAGCAAGGTGAAGGATGGATGGATGCCGGCGCATGTGTTGGTTAAAGCAACAGCACTCACAGGCTGGTGAGTGCAGTGAGCTTGGAGATGTCGGCATGCAAGCTGCCACGAAGCTTCATCTTGGAAAGATCCCTGTTGTGACGTCAGCAACCCCATGCCAAAGGAAAGAGGAGGAATCATTGTGGGGAGCAGCGGCACAGCAGGCAGGGCAGCATCCGAGCAAGGAGCATGCAAGGCTGTAAGGTTGAGGGTGCATAACATGGTGTTAAGATCAAGAGGAAGCAGTGTGTGAAGCGGCTTCTGAGCATTGGAGCTTGGGGCATAGAATACAGAATAAAGCATTTTTTATGCTGACAGGTAGAGTGAGATGGTGACATGCACATATCACTTGCATAAAGGCCAGGCCCATTTCCCATGAACATAGCCAACGCAGGTAGCCAACACACATAACCCACACACACACATCCTCCCCCCCCCCCCCCCCCCCCCCCCCACGCACAGGCTAAGGACTTGGCCCGAGAGGTCGCAGACGACGCCAGTCCAGCTGTCCACCGCGGGGGCGTTGCCCGCCAGCGTGCAGGGCGAGTCCACTGCCCAGCTGAGAGCACTCACGCCCAGCCCCGCCCTCAGTGCCAGCAGCGCCAGCGCTGGGGGAGGCAGAGAGTGAGGGGCAAGGTAGGGAGAGAAAAGGGAAGGAGAAAAGTGGGAGGGGAAGTGGGAAAACCAGGAGGGAGGAGAAGGTGGGAGTATGCCATTGTGAAAGAGAGGGTGGATCAGCGGGGTGGGTGGAAGGCAGGATGGGAAGGAGCAGAAGGGTCGACAGCAGAGGCGAGGGAGAGAATGAGGATCAAGTGAGGCAGGCACTGGGTGTGGGTGGGTAGAGCCCAGCTCTTGAAGGAGACAAAACAGGGTTGGGTGGGTTGAGCACTGATTTTGGTGTAAGTGGGAGTTACTATCCACTGTAATGGCCTCAATCGTTCAACTTCTGAGGCGCTAAGAAGATGGCCTGTCACGATGTTCCACTCACCAGAGTTGTCATCCACTGGAACGGCCTAGCAGAACATTGCTGGGAGGGCGGCAGCAGGGGTGTTGACAGTGCCGGCAGCAAGGCGAGCAGCGACATTGGGGGTGCAGGTGGTGCCGGCACAGAAAGGCGGGGCGCCCGTGGCGGAACCACAGAAGGCACTGCCGGAGGTGCGCTGAGCCACACCGGCATCGTTGGTGCAGGAGCCCGGCGAGGAGAGGCAGTTGCTACGGATGTCGCACAGCTGGAAGGGCTGCGTGGGGAAGGCGCCCGCGAGGAGGTTGCTGGCAATGGCCAGCACCTGCAGCTGCGAGGCCATGGCTGGCAGCGTGCGTGTCAGGTGGTTCGCTCCCAGCCGGCTGTGAGGAGGGGTGGAGGGAGGGAGAGGTGAGCAAGGGAGGGGAGGTGGGTTAAAGGCAATGAGAGGAATGGGCATGGGCGTGGGCATGGGCATGGGCATGGGCGTGGTCATAGGTATCGGCGTGGGTATGGGTATGGGCGTGGGCACGGGTATGAGCGTGGGCATGGGCATGGGCATTGGCATGGGCATGGCCGCATGGGCATGGGTATGGCATGGGTATGTGCATGGGCATAGGCATGGGTATGGGCATGGGCACAAAGCATGGGCATGGGCGTGGGCATGGACATAGGCATGGGCATGGGCATGGGAATGGACGTGGGCATGGGAATGGACGTGGGCAGGGGGATGGGGATTGGAATTGAGAAGCTGACAGTTCTGTGAGTTTAGGCATGTTGACCAGAGTCGATGGGATACTGTCAACGAGGTAATTAGAGTTGAGATTCCTGGAAACACTCAAACAAGCAAATGAGAAGCACACAAGAAGCACATGGAGAAGAGAGCGCAAAAAGTGAAGAGTGGTAAGTACTGACGGGTCAGCACATGATGCACAAGTCCATCCGTGACCCTTGCCCCTTCTTCTCTACCAGCAGGTTAATCTACGCTAGGTGATGTGCCACTCAATTGCGTAAAAGCAACGGCGGGTCAAACATGCGCTGGGTGGTGCTCCCTAGTACCCCTTCACTCACAGAGTGGCCAAGCTGGCGAGCGACAACACGGTGGATACGAACTTAGAGAGCTGACCAAAAAAGAGATTGTACGACAGATCGCTGCGAGTGAGCACGGGAAGGAAGGAGAGGAGAGGCGAGATGTGGATGGGAAGAGGGGGCAGAGGTTGGAAAGGAGGCCGTGAGAATTTCAAGTCGACCCTAGCATGTAAGTGAGAGTGATAACTTGCTTTTAGAGAACGCCCCAGGTTGATTGGGGCTGAGGTTGAGGGTTGAGACGTACAGGTAGGAGAGGGCAGTGAGCTTGAAGATGTCGGCATGGATGATGCCCCTCAGTGCCTTGTCGGGCAACGTGCTGCCATGGGATAGCAGAAGCAAGAGGCACAGGTAGCAGGAGGCATGGGGTAAGTAGGAGTAAACGGATACTCAAATGAAGGATCATACGCACGTTCCCTTCCTCCCCATAGCTGTGACTATGGCTGCCCATGCGCTGAAGTCCCCGTGCTCCTCAAGCTCCTGGCAAAGGTGGCGTTCCCATGTGTACATTTATGGCTGCCAATGTGGTGCTGGCAGTCGTGGCTGCGCAGCGGTCTTCAACACTGACCCCTCAACCTACCAGGCAGCTCAGCTACTCCGCCAATTCCACCAGCGGTGCTGGGAGGCGCTTCAATAGGAGCAGCAGGTGGGCTTGAGCGTCAAGGCAAACACCATGCTCAAGGCCAAGAGCCCAGCGATAAGTGCCCTTGAGGAGTCCATGGGAGCTGGGAATGCGTTAAGCATGTTGGAGCCCTTCACGGTGCTCCCTTGCTATTGCTCCATGCAGGCACACAGGCAGGCAGGCAGGCAGCCCACATCACAGTGCGTGCACTCAACACCCACCTTGTATGTTGTTGCATCTCTGAAAAGGCTCGTGCCCAGGTGTATATTGAATAGACAGACTATTTGAGAGAGAGAGAGAGAGAGAGAGAGAGAGAGAGAGAGAGAGAGAGAGAGAGAGAGAGAGAGAGAGGCCCTAGGAGCTAGTCCTTAGCCTCTCCAGCCCCCCTCCAGCCTAGTATAAAGGCCCTAGGATCTGTTCCTAGTGCCTCATTATTCGTTTCATAGTTCATGTGCCCTCCTAACCGAGCGGGAGAGAGAGAGAGAGAGAGAGAGAGAGAGAGAGAGAGAGAGAGAGAGAGAGAGAGAGAGAGAGAGAGGCCCTAGGAGCTAGTCCTTAGCCTCTCCAGCCCCCCTCCAGCCTAGTATAAAGGCCCTAGGATCTGTTCCTAGTGCCTCATTATTCGTTTCATAGTTCATGTGCCCTCCTAACCGAGCGGGAGAGAGAGAGAGAGAGAGAGAGAGAGAGAGAGAGAGAGAGAGAGAGAGAGAGAGAGAGGCCCTAGGAGCTAGTCCTTAGCCTCTCCAGCCCCCCTCCAGCCTAGTATAAAGGCCCTAGGATCTGTTCCTAGTGCCTCATTATTCGTTTGATAGTTCATGTGCCCTCCTAACCGAGCGGCTCGCGCCGGCCGCCTTCGGCGGCCGACGCTCGATTGCGCGGCCTTCGGCCGCGCGTGAGGGGCGGCAAGGAAAGCAGGGACATAAGCAAGTATAGGAAAATATACAAGCATGCATCACACCAAACAGGCCTAAGAGATACATGGAGCAAGAGGAGCCCGCAACTAGCAGCGGTGAGCTCCTGGAGCACGCAGCCGCCACATCCCGTACGCGTCAAGCCGTGCAAGCTGCCCCAACAGCGCAAGAAGAGCCCGCGCCTACAAGCGGTGAGCTCCAAGGGCATGGAGAATGCCCGTCAGGGAGCGCCACAGCTCCCGGACCACAATTGTGCTTGCGCCGATCGCCGCGGCTCCAGATCCAGCGCGCAAGTGCCGCTTCAAGCTCCGGACAGCCTCACCAAGCTGTCCCGCGGCAGCAGCGCCTCCCTCTGCGGGCGCAGCCAGCACGGGCGCCAGCAGCTCCGCGAGCTGGTCAGCCGCGTCGAGGCACGGGTCACGCAGGTGGCTGCGAAAGGACTCGGGCGGGACAGCAGGGAGAGACGAGTGTGCAAGCACTTGAATCAGAAGCAAAGCATGCAGGCTCTCCGCGAGACGGTGAAGCTGACCAAGCGTGGTCTCAGGAACGCGCGTCTGCGGAGGCAGCAGAGCCGCCGCCAGGAACCGGAGAGACGCATCAGCAGCGTTCGGAGCCGCATCCGCGCCACTACCCGCCGCCACGAACTCTACCCCCGCGACAGGCGGAACAGGTGGCAGATGAAGGCGGGAGCCAGTCGCCGGCGTCGCAACAGAAGAATAAGGAACGGACGGGGCAGGGACATGAGGAAGAGGAGCAACAGCAGGCGGAGGGGCTACATGATGCACAGGCGAACGAGGAGCAACGGGCTCCGGAGCAGCCTGCCGCGAATTGCTCTGGCCCGGCGCTGCCCTCCCTTGACGTACGGCACGCGACACCTCCCGAGACACCTCGCGCTGGAGGTCCTCCAGCGTCACTGGCAGCCGATACGACCCGCCTCCACCGCGCCCCGTGGGGCCCCGCCATCCCCGACTGCCACCCGAGTGCGTTGGCCACTGGGCCTGCTGCTGGTAGCGCCGTGAGGAGTTCCGCCGGCGCCGAGACGTCTCGCGCTCCTGCGGTGGCGCGGGAGAATGGGGCCGGGACAAGCGGCGGTCAGGCGACGGGGGACGAGACGGCGGAACAACCGGAGCCGCAGGCGGTGGAACGGGAGGAGACTGATCCGCGCTCGGAAGAGCAACCACCGAGGGCGGGCCGCCAGTGGTGGCGGACACCGCAGGCGACGAAGAAGCAGACGCCAGCATCGGCACGCCGGGGACAGCACCGGCAGGTGCAGCTGGAACGCCAGGCCCTGGGACAGGATGAGCGGCGACCCCCCCGGCAGGAGCAGATGCCGCCAGCGGCACGGCAGGAACAGGGAGAACAGGCGGAGAGGGGGCGACAGGCGGAGCGGGAGGAGCAACCATCGGCGCAGACGGCTCAACCCCGTTCACGACGAGAGGACGTGCGGATACGAGGGGAGGAGTCTTTTCAGCGGCTACTAGGCCGGGCTGCAGAACAGACAGTGGCGGGGAACCCGTCGCCTCGGTCCTCGCTCCTGAGGCAGACGACGGCCTTTCGAGTACAACCGACGCGGCGCCAACGCGCATTGGCGAATAATCAGTCACACCAGCAATCACCATCGCGAGGACAGGAAGCGCGAGGCGATGGGCGGGCAGCAGGTAGCGGTCGAGGAGGTGGGCCAGAAAATGGCTATCAGAGGGAGGCCAGAAGGGCTTTAACTAGGCTACTTAATGACGAAGAAGAAAATGACCCCTCTTATAGAGAAGAGCCAACGCCATCCAGTACGGAGGAAGGGTCAGAAGCAGAGGAAGGGGTAGAGGAGAATGGGAGAAGGACAGGAGCGAGAACAAGGCGGTCCCGAGGAGAGGGAACGACCACCACGGCTGGACCGTCCGATGGCAATCGTACGGGCGAAATTCCAACCGCACCATCACAAGCAAGGCCGGGCCGCACCGGGAGAAATCGGGCCGCGACGGCAGGGGCATCGGTGCGAGACAATCCCAATCGCCCGCGCTATTTTACGCCAGAGGAGTTGGCGACGCGAGCAGATCTGTTCGCTGGCGTCGAGAACTGGGATATCCCAGCCCTCTGCAATAGTCGACAACCATCCCTGGCAAGGCGGTTACCGCCCAATTTGTGCCAGTTGTTTTCGCTGGCGCTGCTAACCCCGTTACTCAACCTGTCACGAAACCCGGAAGGAGAGGCAGGTTGGCGCCTACTCCTATTTCTGCCACGTCTGACGCTTCGCCAGACCTCGCCACGGAAACCAAACTGGCCCCAGATCAAGGCCCGGCTCCGAGCCTTCCAACGTGGCGAGTGGGGTCAACTGTACCAGGATGCGATCGAAGCAGTCAACACTCCCACGCCTCCACGTCACAAGCCCGACGCAACCGGGGTCATCAGCAGGGCCGAGGGCCTGGCGAAACGGGGTAGCCTACGACGCGCTGTGCTGGCGTTGGAGTCAACGCCGGTCTGCACCCCAACTCCGGAAATTCTGGAGGAGCTTCGACAGAAACACCCGCCAGCCGAAGCAGGGGAGACGACGTGGCCACCCTCGCCCGAGTCAAAATTGTTCATCACCCAGGCTGACTTCGCCAAACTGTTGGGAAGGTGTGAAAATGGGGTCGGTGCTGGGCCATCGGGAACGACATTCGAACACATGCGCGACGCGGCAATCACGAATAGACGAGTTAGCACCCATCTGCACGCCTTGGTTAACACCATTTTGGGGGGCAACCTTCCAGCACCGGTGTCGGACCTTCTGACAGCTTCACGGGTCATTGCCCTGGCCAAACCCGGTGGGGGGGCTCGACCAATCGCCATTGGCGAATGCATCACGCGGCTGACTGCCAAAGCAGCCCTCGCAGCCATGGGAGAGGCCGCGCGGGCCTTTTTCCTACCTCTACAGTATGGCGTAGCCGTGCCTGGAGGAGCCGAGGCAGTCATCCACGTGGCACGGGCGTATCTGGACAAGCTTCCCAACAGCCTCGTGCTGCAAACCGACATCTCAAATGCATTCAACAGTATTTCACGGCAAGCCATCGCGACAGCGTTACAAGGACCAGAATTGTCGCCACTACTGCCGCTGGTGAAACTGACATACGGTAACCCGTCGAAATTATTCGTCGACGCGAATTTTGGATCGGACCCACTGATCAGCGAACGGGGCGTGCGCCAAGGGGACCCACTTGGCCCACTACTGTTTGCGGCAGGTATGCACACTACACTCCGCGACACTGCTGCAGCACACCCCCAGGTGCTGTGTCTGGCATACGCCGACGACGTCACATTCCTGGGGGAGGCGACGGCTACTGTAGCAGCCTTCAACCATTTCACCGAGCAGCTGGCACACCTGGGGTTACGGCATAATGCGCAGAAATGCGCAGCTTGGAGCACACAAGCAGCAGTAAAGGATTTGCTGCCGCACGACGTACCATTCTCCCAGGATGGTGTTCGCTTGCTCGGAAGCTTTGTGGGGCCTGACAGTGGGGCGTCACAGTTCCTGTCGGGTCAGCTGGAGGAGATGGCCAAACCCCTGCCACTGCTCGAGAAAGCCGACCCGCAGGTAGCCTCGTTATTACTCACCCGCTGCATTTCGAGGCGTGTGGCATACCTTACCAGAACAACACCGCTCTCCCTTTTGCCGCGAGAAACCTGGAGCCAGTGGGGGACAGACCTGCTAGCGGCCCTACTCACAGCATGCCACCTTCGCGTCCCCACCTGCCGTACCGAGCAAGCACGTGTCTGGGCGCAGGCGTCCCTGCCGCCGTCTTTGGGAGGGATAGGCATTACTGACCCGCTGGTCGAGGGTGTTTTCGGGTTCGCAGCGAGCTTCACGCAGGCGGCGCTTTTCATCGCATCACTAGACGGCGCTCCTGAGGGTGCGCTGGCGCAGGCGCAGGACCACATGCAGTTGCCTGCTGACACCACCACACCCCTTCACACGTGGCTGTCGGAGTGTGAAGCAGCGTTACCCGACGATGCGCGAGAAGTCCTGGAGAAAGAACGGCTGGAGCGAACCGATGTGAGGCTCCAGCACGCATTGGCGCTA
Source organism: Closterium sp. NIES-65 (assembly GCA_948144175.1). NCBI lineage: Eukaryota > Viridiplantae > Streptophyta > Zygnematophyceae > Desmidiales > Closteriaceae > Closterium > Closterium sp. NIES-65. Next base: position 348,306 of record CANXME010002388.1, read on the forward strand.
AGGGTGCATGGGAGTAGATATGCGGCGCAGGTGCAGGCGACGAGGGAGATGGCGGTGAACCCCTTATGCGGACATACGCAGCGGATGTACTCAATGACGGGGTACGGGACTGGGGATTGGCTGACCGCTATCCCGATTGCGGCCAACAGGAGGATAGGGCCCACTCACTTTTCCAATGCCGTACGTTTCCGGCTGGCCCTCCCCTTCTCCACGCCGAAGAATTGCGACTGTGCGGACCACACGGAGATCACAGACCCCCGCCTCCCGAATCACCTTCTCCGCTGCGGCACAGGCAGGCATCGCATCAACACCCACAACGAGCTGCGCGATGCCTGTGTCAGCATGGCCCAGGACGCGGGTTTCATCGTTCACAGAGAATCCTCAGCGCACTGCCCCGTTGAGGAACAGACGGCAGATTTTACAATGACGGACAGAAGCAGTGGGGCCGTCTATGTATGTGATGTCACCATCACCGACCCCATCAGCACAAGGGACCCGGAGGCACAGAAGGGCAGGGGCTGGGCGGCCCGGGAGCAAGCGGACAAGAAAATCCAGCACTATGCCTCCCTACCAGAGACGGTGACCTTCCTCCCCCTGGCTGTGGACACCTATGGCTGCCCGTGTGCGGAGGTCCCAGCCTTTTTGAAGCTCTTAGCGGACACTGCAGCTCGGCGACACTTCAACGCCGACTCTAAATCGTTCTATGCTGCAAAGTTCCTGCACCAGTTCAGGCAGCGCTGGTCTGTGGCCCTGCAAAGGGCCCAATCTGTAGGCCTCCTGCTAAAGCTTGGGGAGGCGGCGGCGGTTGAGAACCCGCCGGTGGGAGGAATTGGGGATGAGTTGCATCTAGGGGACTGCTTTGCAGTGATTGAGCCCCTCGTAGAGCTGTAGATTGGCGAGGTTTGCAACCGGCATGCTTGTTATCTAGGCCACTATAACTTGCCTGCCTGTACTTGACTGCTATATCAATAAAAGGACCATTAGAGAGAGAGAGAGAGAGAGAGAGAGAGAGAGAGAGAGAGAGAGAGAGAAAGAAAGGATTAGTGAGTGCAAGGTCAGCAGGAGGGCAGGGGGGAGGTGACATCGAGGATTAGCAGGGCAGCAAGGGAGCTCACATGTTGAGGACGGTGCCGTTGGCGTTGCACCAGACGCCCGGCCACGACTTGGGGTTGGCGCTCTGCCCCTCAATGTTGCACTTGCTGCCGTTGCGCCAGTCCGTGTCTCTGACCCCGAGAGCCGCCCCTAAACTCAACAGTGCCGCCACTGCCGGTGGGAGTGCACGTGGAGGGGCGAGGGGGGGAGGATGCTGAGTGGGTGCATGCAGGTCTGCAGTGTGGTGACGGGAGATCTAGTGTCGTAGGCTCACATGGGATGGGCTTGCAGCACGCGAGGATGGTGGTGGTGGTATGATGATGGTACAGTACGGATGGTGACATTTGAAAAGAAAGTTAAGTGGATCTAGCAGAAGGGTGGGAGACTCGTGGGAGGCAGAATGAAGTATACGGCAGTGCATGTGAAGGCAATTGGGAGGGATTTGGGGCCACTTCACGAAATCACGCCTGTCATGTCAGGAGGGAAGGAGGGAAGGGGCTCACCAGAGTGGCGTTAAGGGGCACGGCAGCACACGTCATCGGGAGCGTGGGAGCAGCAGCACTGTTGGGAACCTTAGCGAGAGAAGGAGGAACGATGGGCAAGCAGATACCTCCTCCACAGAGCGTCGGCTGTGTCTTGGTAATTGAGCCACACATGTTGCACCCTGCTGCTGGCCTCTGTGCCGTTCCGTCCAAGTTGGGGCAAGCTGAAGCGTCGCTGAAGCAGTTGAGGCGAGCGTTGCAGGCTGCTAGTGTGGCGGTGGGGAAAGTGCCCGAGAGGAAGTTGGCCTGTGTGTCGAGAACCTTGAGGGTGGCACCGGGCTTGGGCAGCGAGCCTGTCAGATAGTTGTAGCTGAAGGGACTGGTGATTGGGATGGCATGGCAGTGAGAATAGGAGGAAAATCGGGAGGAGTGGTGGAGAATGGAAAATGGAGGATGAGAAAGGAGTGGGAACAAAAAGGGGGATGGAAATGAATGGTGGATTAGGGAAAGTAAATGAATGGTGATGCGATAAGGGTTACGGTGTGATCATGCGGAATATTCAGGTTTTCAAACATCTCTTGCAAAGAGGAAAAGCAACAAAGGGTTTAGGAGGGGTTGGTTACAGATTGGAGAGGGCGGCCATGGCTACGAGCTTGGATGGCACAGAGCCGTAGAGCCAGTTGAAGCTCACCGCCCTGGTGGGACACGTGAAGGAATGCACACATGCAGAGACACATGCGTGGTGCATGCATGCACACATGCACACACGCACAGACGCACACACACATACAAATGCACATGAGAACAACCGCATAGATGCGTTGAGGAAACATAAGTAAATAGGACGGACAATGGCAGATAACGAGCAAGACATGAGACGGTGAGAGACCAGTGTCAGTAACTGAGCACGGCAAAGTTGTGCAACACACCAGCAGTAGAGATGGTGCAGAGAATTATTTCAGAACGTCTTTTAGAAGGTTCTAAGTCTTTCAACAGGTGGGGCGATGGAAGAACGTGTGGGGGCTGGCTGTGCAGCAAGCTTCGACCCTGCATCTTTGATTCTACAAATGACAGTCTGGTTCACATCAGCAGCCCTTAGTCCCCGGAGAGAAAAGGTACTGAACCGAAAATCATAGGCTCGATCAGCTTGGGTGCATGCAAGTTGCAGCACTTGCAGCTTAATCTAAAGAGGCCGTGGGCATGAGGTGCACTCACAACTCCTTGAGAGAGGTCGAGGGCAGGATAGGAGTCACAAAAGAGTCAAGGCGCTGGTTGAAGAGGTTGGATGACAGGTAGCTGTGGGTGAGAACACACGGGGGGGATTCATGGTGGGAACATATTCAGGTTGCTGTGCATGAGGGGAAGTCATGGCAAGAACGAGAAGCATAGGTGAAGAGTGTGGGACGGAGGGATACTGGTTGAATGCTCAAACGATTATGCATACTGTGATATGGAATATGGGTGAGATGAGTGCAGTCCAGGTTGCGAACATCGTGTTATCTGCCCAGACAGAGAAAACCCTATCCAGTCACCCGTGCCACACTCCATTGAGCATATTTGAAACATCAACCCCTAACATCTTTAGCTCACAATTCGAATTTAAGACCTTACAGTGCAGTGCGTGTGGTGGGTCTAGAAATGCCTGCGCCCACGGCACCATTTCAATCGACTCAGAAGATGAATGCTGGAGTCAAGTATACAATCGTTCCCAAAGCCCTTGCAGCATAGTGAGTGTGGTGAGCTTGGAGATGTCCGTGTGCACGGTGCCTCGCACCAGGAAGCTCCGAAGATCCCTGCCCACCACAGGGATGAGGGAGCAGAAGGAGAAGACAGCGTGGTGGTTTCAAGTCAGGCATGAGGACAGGGGTTGGCTAGCATAGTGGGTTCACATATAAGAGCTAGATGAATTGGCACAGAATAATATTCTAGGGGCTTGGGTTTGCAGGGAGGGTTTAGTAGTGAGAGGAGAGGAGCAGAAGCACATCAGCCGGGGTAATTCAGGAGAACAGGGCAGCAGCACAGCACTCACAGGGCGACGACAACGCCGGCAGAAGAGCAGAACACGCCCGACCAGGAGCCCGGCATGGGCGTCTGGCCTTGAATCGTGCACAGGCGCGCCTGCCCTGAAGGGGGAGCCACTAGCAGCACCCTCTCCCTGCCCGCTTCACTCTCTACCAAGCGCTGCTGTCCCGTCGCCTTGAGCCCGTTCCCACGGGACTTGGCCCTGAGGGATACTGCAAGGGTACTGGCAGACCACTCGGTGAAGGTGACCCCGAGAGCCGTCTTCACAGAGAGGAGAATGGTGGCTTGTGATGGGTTCAAAGGCACACCCACGCAGAAGCGTGGGAGAATGGGAGACGAGGCGGTGGGGGTAGTGGAGGAGGCAAGAGGGGCGGCATTGTTGGGAGCACAGGTGCCGCCAGCACAGATGGGATCAGCCCCAGAGGGAGAGTCACAGACGGCGCAAGAAGCCAATGGGCACTGCGTGGTGCCCGTGGTGTTGCATGCGCCTGTGCTGGCAAGGCAGTTGGAGGAGGCAGAGCAGGAGAGGAAGCCAGTGCCGGGGAATGTGCCGGACAGCCAGTTCTTCTGCACGTTGATGGTCTTGAGAGCCGTGCCCAGCTTGGGCACGGGGCCGTACAAGTAGTTGTAGCTCGCACCGTTGACGGGGGGGAGGGTGAGGGGGGTGAGAATGTGGGGAAATGAGAGGAGAGTGAGTATGATGGTGTCTGAGAGTGGAGGAAAGTGAGTGTATAGGTAAGAGGCGGGGAAGACGCAGTGAGGCAGCAGGAGTGAATGCAGTGGGGCAGCAGCAGCGAAGGCGTGAGAGGCAGAAGGCAAGGAGGTCTCACAATGATGTGAGGGTGGTGATGGCCACAAGGGCAGAGGGGATGGACCCAGCGAACCAGTTGAAGTTGAAGTTGCTGCCATGGGCGAGGTGAGAGGGTTGAGAGGGGACAGACAGGTGGTGGGAGACGCGTGGGCGGAAATGAAAGAAAAGAGCAACCACGCCATGGGAGGAAATGTGGGGAGTTCTGAGGAGATGAGGAGAGACGAGGAGAGTTGAGGGAAGAGCAGGGGAGAAGAGAGGAGTGGAGGGAGTATGGGGGAAGCAGAGGGGGGTGGAGATGAGAGGGTGAGAAGGGAAGCTGGGGAGATTTGATAAAAAGGAATGAGATTGTTATTCATGACATGGTAGGTAGAAAACGTTGCTGACAGGCAGCCCCATGTGGGAGATATTTGAGCAGTCTGCCTCCTCTCAAGTGACTGCTTCTCTTCAAGCTCGTATGCTCTGATCTACACCTTGTGCATTGCTCTGATGCACAGGGACACCACGGCCACACCACTCACGCTTGCTTGAGCTAGGTGAGCGCCTTGAAGTTGGTTGTGAATGCATTCAGACGCCCCTGCAATAGGTTGCTGCTGAAATCACTGAAAGGGGTACATGGCGAGACAGGGAGGGGGGAGGAGGATTATACGGTCTAAGGATGAGCGAGTGAGTGGTGCCATACAGTATACACCAAATAAGTTCTATACATGATTGCGGAAGGTGGTTGGGAAGAGAGGATGTCGAAGTTGGACGATACAAAATCAAACATGATGCAAGCGAGGCGTGAGTTGGGTTATCAGAACATGGAGGCAAGGGTGGGAGGCGTCTGTAGAATGGGCTTACACGGGGGTGACGGTGGAGAGCTTGGAGATGTCAGAGTGCATCTTTCCTGCCAGCTTCTGCCCCGATAGCTTGCTGCTCATCCAACCACAGTCAACCACGGCGGGAAAGAGAAACGCAGCCAAGCAAAACCAAAAAGTGCTAGTTTGATAAAGGGCGTCCGAAGAGTCGTGGTGCAGACAGGAACTAAAAACAGCAATACCTCGAAACTGGAATTATGGAGAACTCAGCTCAGTCTTAGCAGCAGCAGCAGCATGGGCAAGACAGCTTAGGTGTGAGGAGTGGTTTACTGACAGGGAGACGGGTTTGAAGGCAGAGTTGCAGAGGACGTTGGACCACGCGCCTGGCAGTGCTGCCACTCCCTCCATGGCACACGGTGAGCTCACCACCCAGCTGGTGAACGACACTCCCAGCGATGCCTTCACACTCAGTAGCGCCGCAGCTGAAGGGGGGGAGGGGAAGGGGGATTGGGGGACAGGTTTGGTTGAGTCGTTCCATTCTTACCTGGCAGAGCAATGCGGACAACTCTTGGGCAAGGTAAACTGTGGTCTGATATAATGTGACACGGTTGGACGTGGGATCATACACAGTATTCTGGTTGTACGGAACGGAGCAGGCACTAGTGCAAGCCTACTCCGCCCCATTGGCCAACCACGTTTTCACATGTCTCCTTTGCACATACGCGCGCGCGCGTGCGCGCACAATCACACACAAATACGCACGTACACACACACACACACCCCTCATGCCTGGCCTCACTGCTCACAGAACTCACCCATGGTAGCATCCATGGGAGCACCCGCGCAGTACATCTCAGCCGTCCCCGTATTCACAGTCTTTGCTGCGATCAGAGCCGTTGAATTGGGAGCACACGTGCCGCCATCAGAGAGCACCCCGGTGCCGTTGGTGCTGCCGCAGATGGCACATGCTGCTGGTGCTCGCTGCGTGCTGCCGCTGGTGCACTTGGTGCTGTCCTTGAAGCAGTAGGTGGCGCAGCTACAGTAGGTGGTGGTGGTGGTGGGGAACGTTCCCACCAGGTAGTTCCTTGATGCGTCCAGGTACTTGAGGGACGCCGGCAGCGCTGCCGGCATGCTGCCCGTCAGGTAGTTGGCCTGGACCTTGCTGTGATGGGCAAGGGAGTGGGGGAAGGAAAGTCCACATGGTAGTGTTGTGCGCATACGACAGAAAGAGGGAGGGAGGAATACAAACTGGAAAGGTGTTAGGAGGGAGAGGACATGCCAAAATATAAGAGACTGGAGAGAAGTGAGTTTTGATATGCAGAGAACATGGTATGGGAGAGAGCTCATAGTTCGGAGAGGGCAGAGAAAGCAGTGAGTGATGGTGGCACGGCGCCCGACAGGTAGTTGTTGTGCACGTGGCTGGAAGGGGATGAGGGCAGCAATAAAGATAGAAGGTGCTGAAACACACAGTATGTGGTATATGATATCGCATGCCCTGTCGGGGCTGCCTTGCTTTGTATAATCTGTCTTGCGTGCGTGACACGGGGAAGAGGTTGAAGCCAGGAAGGACAGGCAAGACCAACCAGTGGGTGCAATGGCGCCCTTCGGTTGGGTCGGAGTTGCAGCATCGTGTGGCTGGGTTGGGGGGTGCAGTGTGGTAGGGGTTGTGGGAGCGAGTGCAACTCACGGGACTTTGAGGGTGTTGACCGGAAGAAGAGGGGTGAGGAAGGAATCCAGGCGGCCTGAGAAGAGGTTGTTGCCCAGCTCGCTGCAGCATGGCACAGCCCACACACGTGCAGCATGGCACATCCCACACACGTGCAGCATGGCACAGCCCACACACGTGCAGCATGGCACAGCCCACACACGTGCAGCATGGCACAGCCCACACACGTGCACCTCCGAGCATGTGAGCATGAGACCGTGCTTGTGTGAGCACGTGGTGATGTGAGAATGTGAGCATAGAACGTGACTACGAGAGCATGTGAGGAGGTAAGCGCTAGGGAAGGCAAGGTGAAACGTATGCGCCCACTGTGACAGTAGAATTGTTACAATGCATGGTGAGGTAGCAATGGAGGGAGCAGCTTACAGTCTAGTGAGCGAGGTGTGTGTTGACACCGAGGACTTGACGAATCCTGGCAGCAGCAGATTGCCCAGCGTGCTGCATGTGCGTGTGGCACAAGATGGTGCACATTGGTTCACCAGCAAGGGAGGACGATAAAGATGACACAGTGATGTTATAGCATGCTTCCATGGAGCATGGTTCCAACCTCCATGTAGCATGCTTCCATGCTTGAGATGAAATCTCAAATGACATCATACGATGCTTTATGGCAAACACAAGTGTGATCCTCTAGGAGCACGACAGCCCTTGCCCATCAAAGGCAAACACATCACAAAAATACAAAGAGGAGACATGAGGCAGCCCCCCTGCACTCACAGGGTGAGAACCTTGCCAGTGGCGTCACACACAACGCTGGACCACGAGCCCGGCACCACGGCCTGCCCTGCCAGTGTACAAGGCGCATCCACATTCCAATCCGTGAACGTGACACCCAGCGATGCCTTCACACTCAGCAGCGTCAACCCCATGGCCGCATCCATGGGCACTCCCAGGCAGCTCAGTGGCAGCAGCGGCTGGCCATCCGTGTTGGGGGTGGAGGAGGCAGCAGGGGCGGAGGCATCAGAGGCGCACAGCCCTCCCCCACACAGAACGGCAGAAGCATCAGTAGACCCACACACCCTGCACTCTGAGGCTGCCCGTTGCGCCGTGCCGTCAGCGTTGGTGCACTTGGTGGCGCTTGAGAGGCAGTTGGAGCGGGCATCGCAGGCGGTGAGGGAGATGGCGGGGAAGGCGCCCGAGAGCAGGTTGCTGGCCACGTTGAGGGTCTTGAGGGTAGTCTTGAACGCCGGCACTGTGCCGGTCAGATAGTTGCGGTTCAGCTTGCTGTGCGTGGCCGTGTGTGGTGGGGGAGGGGGGCGTATACCGGAGGGGGAAGGAAGGAAGAGGGAGAAAGAAGTGGAAGAACAATGAGGGAAGGGAAGAAAGGCAGGGTTGAGGTTCTAAAAGTGGGGCATGAGGAAGGCAGGTGCTATTTGTCTTGTTCCAACAACAGGTGGTGGACATGGAGCGGTGGAGGGTGGAGGAGGAAGAGCGCCCTGTGCAGATGAGCATGTTCAAAACTGTGTCTAGAGTGAGGCAGGTGTGGTGTGGGACAGGGGGTGTGTGTGCGAGAGCATTGAGTGAATGTGTACAGGACAGGATGGGGATGGAACATAATGCTTGGGGCTTTCTAAAGCATGCACAAGGGCGGAGGGGATCACTCACAGGGTGGAGAGAGCAGACAGGGCGACGAGGGAGGAGGGGATGGAGCTGGAAAACCAGCTATACTGCAGGTAACTGTGGGTGAAGAGTGATGTGACGTGAGAGGCATTAGAGGAGAGGCAAATTCATCATAATGCAGCACGAAGCAGCATTCAGTGACTCAATGCATACAGCATAGCTTACAGTACCACGTTCAGTGCAACCAGTACCATTTTAATGTGCTTCCAATTGCATGGCAATGTGCACAGAACAGCACTTTGTGTGTGAGGGGGAGGGGGGGTGTGTGTGATTGTTTTTGTGAGTGTGAGTGGGTGTGAGAGTGTGAGAGTGTGAGAGTGTGAGAGTGTGAGCGTGTGAGGGTGTAAGCGTGTGAGTGTGTGAGCATGTGAGCGTGTGAGCGTGTGAGCATGTGAGAGTGTGAGAGTGTGAGAGTGTGAGAGTGTGAAAGTGAGTGTGAGAGTGTGAGAGTGTGAGAGTTTGAGAGTGTGAGTATATGAATGTGTGAGTGTGAGTGTGAATGTATGTGTTTAAGTGTGAGTGTAAGTGTGAGAGTGTATGTGTGAGTGAGTGAATGAGTGAGTAAGTAAGTGAGTGAGTGAGTGAGTGTGTGTGTGTGCGCATGCGCGTGTGTGTGGTTCACAATCAACATTATAGAGCATTCAGAGGATAAACAATGCTCGTGAATTGTGGCAAATCGTACATATTCTTGAGTGCCTTGAGGGCAGAGACGGCATAGAGAAAGACATCCAGGCGGTGCTGGAAGAGGTTAGAGCTCAGCTCACTGCACACATGCATGCACACATGGATGCCCCCACATGCGTAAACGCACATGAATTCAAACATGCATGCACAAATGCATGCACACATGCATGGTCACATGAGCAGAGGGTTGGGGAAATTCTTGTTGGGTGCAAATTCACATTGCACGACATCCTGCCGTCTGTTTGTACGAGTATGCGTGTGCGAATGCATTTGGGTGTGAATGGTATGTTCGTCTGTTTGTTTGCTTTCGCAATTTTCGCTTGAAGCATTTGCAGGTACTCACGCATTGTGCGCTTCGGCACAACATTGTACGCGCTATGAATAGTACAAGCAGAAAGGACGAGCTCGCAAAGGAACCCAAGATGGAAGCTTTGCGGTTCGGTTGAATTGATTGCGCAGATTCCGTTCTATCCAACTCGAAATTGTACTGTTTTGTTTGGTTGACTATAGTGTAGCAGGGCAGGCACTATAGGGGTACAATTTAGGTGAAGGTTGGATGTTGTTTGTCTGTATCTGCATGCTACAGGGCCAGGGGAAACCAGCGGAACCAGATTTTGGCTGGTTGGGCAAAGACAAAACAGGCTCTGTTTTTAGGACCTGAACCTGGTTGTTGTTTTCCCAGGTTGGAAAAACAGAACCAGAGGTTGTTTACCAACCTACTACCTGCTGTTTTGTCCAGCCAGGTTGGTTCTGTTGCTTGGAAGTATTTGGGATCATCCCTGGTTGTTCCCAGGTTCATTCCCAAGGTCCTTGCTAGCTAGAACTATTTATTCCTTCTGTGTTTGAACCTGGATATAGTCAATTTGATTCAAGCGAATTTCTCCCTTCCTGGAATTTCGTTTCTACGCGGTGCGACGGCGGAATGCTACCCGAGTCAACGCTAGTATGCTAGCACTCCAACACTAGGCAAACGCTGTCCGAGCCATAACTTCGTAATGGCAGAACTTTTCGCGAGGCAACTTGGTTCATCTTAAAGCTCTTGGACGAGCTTCGATATAGGAAATTCTCAGCTTAATCCGATCGACAGTCTGCACGATACGCTGCGCGACGTTCAAGGTACTCTTGTTGTTTTGACTAAGTCCCACTTGATCCCTCTTTCTACAAACTCGGACCCGAGGATAGGGCTGGTTTTGTACCAGGCACCCAAGGACCCTTGGAGGTGACCCCGAGGAGAGGTTTTAAGTTTGATAAAGTCTTAATAGCTTGAGTTTTTTAGGCCCTTACACCAACAATTCTGACGCAAGATAGGGAGACAGATGGGCTAGTTAGCTGGGTTTGACCAACAAGTAGCAAGACAGAGCAGATACTCTTGCAGGGTCCACAGCAGGAAGGGATTGGGAGGGCGTACAGCAACGTGAGGGCTGTGAGGTCGGTAATGTCTGTTGAGAGGCTTCCACTCAGCTTCTTGTTTGGCAGCACACTGCAGAGTAAAGTAGGAAATCGGGACAGCGGAGCGCAAGAGCGAGAAAAAGCGGGTTACCACTCAATCTCTCCATACAACATTTACACAAAATAATGAAGCTCCAGTCAGTGGCAACAGAGAAGCAACCTACTACATGCCCATAGCATCATGGCAAAGCACAGCAGTACAGCAGCATGGCAGCACTCACATGCCCACAACAGATAGGGGTACAATTTAGGTGAAGGTTGGATGTTGTTTGTCTGTATCTGCATGCTACAGGGCCAGGGGAAACCAGCGGAACCAGCTTTTGGCTGGTTGGGCAAAGACGAAACAGGTTCTGTTTTTAGGACCTGAACCTGGTTGTTCTTTTCCCAGGTTGGAAAAACAGAACCAGAGGTTGTTTACCAACCTACCACCTGCTGTTTTGTCCAGCCAGGTTGGTTCTGTTGCTTGGAAGTATTTGGGATCATCACTCACATGCACGTCGAGCTGCAGTAGACGCCAGTCCATGCGCCTGGGCCGGGAGTCTGCCCCTCCAACGTGCACGTGCCCTGAGTCCCTGCCCGGTCTGCGAGCGTCACCCCCAGTGCAGCTTTGATGGCCAGCATCGTTTGGGCTGGCATGGGAGTTGGGTGAAGGAGGAGAGAGGAGAGAGCAGGTGGGTAGACGACGGTGATGTAAGAAGTTGTAGCAGGCATCACATGTGTTCCACTGAGCTCTTGAAAAATGGTTACACAGCCTCCATGAGATCCTAAAACCGAGCCCCTCAGGTATTCCGTGGCATGGAATTTCAAAAATGCCACCAGATCTTTAGATGTTTCAGGTAAAACGTAGCTAAGAGTATATGCCTCAATACTCACCTGTTTCTTTATCCGTCCCTCTTTCAATTCAAACCAAGGGAGAATGAGGGAGAGAGATCAAAGAGGTGGTCAGGGGGGACTAATTCTGTTTGGTTTTGTGTTCTTTTCACCTTGGCTTAGCATAGCCTCGCAATGCACTTAC